>CM029516.1:3575028-3884645 GCA_017140615.1 Eucalyptus cladocalyx | reverse complement strand
TCCTTTCCTCACAACGAATGACAAACTAGATAACTTTTAATGCTGTTTAACCACGCAATTCATACTTACCCCAAATCGACGATTAAAGTCGGTTTTGACATGTTTATGCGTAATGGTAAGAAATTACTATGATAAATATGTTTGGAAGGGTATATGGATTTGTGTTGAGAATTGAAGTTGGTTCAGATTATTGAGTACTATTTATCAAATAGCTGACAAAAGGTAGTTATGTTAAGTGGTCTGTGGATGTTATAGCTTAAAAGAAGCGAGAGATGTGCTATTTAGTTTTTATATGAAAAAATAATAGAGAAACTTGCTAGCTAGGCCATAGGGGAAACTTGATACCTTCCATGATGATAAGTGGAAATCTTGTGGAATCACAATCAACTGCTCCAAAAGTTTAAATTGTTAGATAAATGTAAGATTTAACATTTAAATATTCCCACAGTAAGTACATCTCAGCCATGGAGTTTATGTACAACTTGATATTGATGTCATTGGTTGCCTTTTGCTGTTGATGTCATCTTTTGATGCGAAAAACCAATATTAATCTCATCTGATTATGCACCTGAATGCACTTGATATTCCTACGATAAGTACATTTCAGCCATGGAGTTTATCTTCAACTTGATATTGATTGCCTTTTGTTGTTGATGTCATCTTTTGAATAGAAAAAAAATAGTATAAATCTGATCTGATTGTGCACCTAAATGCACAGATTTCTAGGTCTATTGGTGATGTGTACCTGAAGCATGCACGGTTCAACACGGAACCGCTTAATCCAAAATTCAGACTTCCTCAGCCTTTGAATATGCCTATTTTAACTGCTGATCCGGCAATTATCTCTCACCCTATTCATCCAGATGATTCTTTTCTTATTTTTGCATCTGATGGCCTATGGGAACATTTGACTAATGAGAAAGCAGTAGAGATTGTCAACAGCCATCCTCGGCGGTAAGATTTTCTCTTTGTAGAACTTTCATGAACATTTTTCTTCTGTGGAGACTTAACATTTGTTATGACAGTTTTCGCATGAGCATTGAGATTGCTTCTTCTTATTAGTTTGCATGAATTTTACATTACTAGGCATTCCGATGCAGTCCATCTTTATTTTACCTTAAAAGTGTTGGAAAATAAATTAGCTCTGTTTGCACTCTGAACTGACTAATCTTCCTGAGTATTTATGGGCAAGTTTCTGTTTTTCTTTTATTCTTTTTTTCCCCCAGGGAAGTGCCAAAAGGCTGATTAAGGCTGCTCTCCAAGAAGCCGCAAAGCTGAAATGCGTTATTCAGATCTTCGCAAAATCGACAGGAAGGTTCGGCGGCATTTTCACGACGATATAACAGTCATTATTTTATTCTTGAACCATGATCTGATATCCAGAGGCTCTGTGCTAGATTCACCAATCTCTATTCGAAGTGCTTTACAACACTGATAATCAAAATGAATTCATGTTTCTTCTGATTTTGGCCCAATCCAAGGAAATTGCGTTTTTATCGTTGTCTAGACATCTCATGATGCTGCATGGCTGGTAGCGACATTTCAAACTGACATGCCGCTGGAGCACTATACTAAAAACACCGAAAGAGTGTATTCAGTTCTACGATTCTTGTAAGTAACAGTTTTACCAGCTCCGAAACGATTATGAACTTAGTGTTCTTGTTATACCTTCAATTGAAATACATGGGAAAACCGAGTAAGATACCTTGCTGCATTCGCCATGAAGTTTGGGCAACTCAAGTCTGATATGAAAATGTTCTGAAGGTTCTCACTGCGTGTAAGCTTCTTAAATTTGATATTGTTGATGATTTTATCCTACTTGGCCAAGTCGGGGTAGATTTCCTTCCCCTTCCTTTGGCTAATCTTCCAAACCTCGTGTCTACCTTGCTGATCCAAGATAACGGTCGCATCGTGGGTTCAGAACCCAGATGGTACGATGAGCTTGGTGTCGGGGTTTTCTTGCTTGATTTGCTAGAAGTCCTCATGTTCTAGTCCTCATGTCACACAGGACTAAGAGGAAGAAATGCCGCGCCGATCCGGTGTGGTCATTTTCGGCACAGACACACTAATACAATCCGGACACAACATCAAAGTGGAAATTTAACCGAGAAGTTGGGACTTGGCATTTTTAGTATCCAACAATTGCTTAGGAGCCAGAAAATTGGTGGTGTTGCAGACTACATTCACTCCCATAACCACCTCATATGCTATGATTGAAAGGCATAATTATACCATGAAATGACAAATCGATCATAGTATCCACATAACACGTTTGTTCTACCAATATGCTTTCTCTAAGTCAAAATTGATACTCTCCATCTTCATTTCTGAAACCGGCCTCGAGCACATTTCTGGTATAGAAGAAAAAATCGTTTCGATGTCATTTTTGATTACATTCCTTATGTGTGAGACCAAATCCATTTGATTCTGCTCTTATGGTCTAGCCATCGCCATGTCTCCCTTTTCTTCTTGTTAGAAGGCTTCCAAATGCCACAACCATCAAAAGGTTTGGCCATTGAATATCACATGACAAAGGACACCAGGAAATGCTCAGCAAAAGCCACACCCCGGTCTCGTCATTAATCCTGGTTGTGTGTGTCTGTCTTCATTGAAGGCTCTAATGGCAGGTCCGTCTTTGTCCTCTGACCTGAAGGACAGTATTAAGAGACGATACATGGATTAAATGGCAGGTCCAACTTTGAAAAATATAAGAGATGCGAAACACTATATGCTCAGAGAAGTTTCAAAAGGAAAACAGCTCAACAGAACCATCGATGTTGAATACTGAAAAGAACATGTATCGCATGAACTTTTCGGGGAATTTGAGCACCGGTATGCATAGAATTTATTATCACCACACCAATATTAGACATCATAACACCATTGGCAGGAAAACAAATCCCATCCACAACTTTGATTTCACATACATGAACCAATAAGAAATTCTTTCTTTTGGACTCGAGATGATAAATTCACTACCATCATATATTGGCTCCAATCAGCACCATTTGTTTTTCATTACACAGAAATTAATCTGCGAGATTTGCATATGACTTTAATATTTGAGTATGGCGACGGTAAATAATATATTCTTAGATTACTGACCTGATTTCTTCCCCTTCTTTGAAGTGGATTTGGTATGTTTCAAGAAGCCTTTGGGTGATTCGGCGAAAAGATAATCATATTTCTCTAAAATTCTCGTTTTCTCTTCAACTAGGCCTGAAACCTCGTATGCATCTGCCACCTTCTGAATTATTGACTTCTCTGGTGGCTTCCGATCAAAAGATTCAAGGCCTTTGAAAAGCTTCACATTTAACAAGGTAAAATGTATAAGGTTCAGGGAATTGTAGGAAAACAAAAAGAAAAGCCAGCTCCTAACAAGCTAGAGATGGACTAATTAATCATAATCATTTAAACATAATAAACAAAATAGATAGACAACGGGCAACTATTCAAAAATCACTGAATTTTTTTTAAATTTAAATATTCTTTAATAGTTGTTCCAAAAAGGAAATGACAGCTTGGTGTAGCAAAAGATGGTATTTCAGAGAGACGGAGGGAGGATGCGATCCAAAAATCATTTCCATATGAACCTTCTTAATATGAGATTGAGCGGCAGAAACTCTCTTTTAAGTAGTTCACAGGAAACTTGATGTAAAATTGAATTTTTCCACGCTTACGCATAAAATTTCCTCTCAGAACTTCGCTGAGGCCTCATAGATTTGGTAGTTATCATTATCAGGATGTCGCCACAAACATCTCGTGAATTCAAGAATTTCTGAAAATCTTCTTGTCAAAGACTACCATGGTCTTGTAAGTTAAAGTTTAGCTCGTCGGTCAGAGTTTCACGTCATAATGTCCTTTTACTCGAAGCATGTGAATTTTAAGTTCCACAGAATTCCTACCTTTATAAGATGCTCCAGCATATTGTTTCGATAGTAGATCGCTATCATGCTGGTGCATAGACTCCATGGTACAGAATGTAGATCACTACCGATTTTCTTCACCCAAAATCTGTGGGCTTCTTCCGCTCTATGGTCCATGTCTAGAGCCCGGATCAACATTCCATATGTACCCATTGTGTTTCCCTGTCCTTTGCTCAGCATCCATTTAATTACCTAAAAGTGCAAGGCAAAACCAGGTCTAAAGTCAGACAGACCGACTGCTCATAGTGCACTACCTTTTGAGTGCGGCAAGCTCAAAGAACAAAAATAGAAAAGAACTACAAAATCTCACACTTCTTCTGAAACAAAGATCAACAAGACATTCATCATACAAAATTTAACAATTTTAGCAGCTCACAGCAAATGTTTCTCAGGGAAATTCTACTGAGATTACCTGGACTATCCTATGCCACTGGTGTTGTTTCTCAAGAACAATCAATGCCCTCCTAATTGAAGCAAGCGGAAATTTTTGTTCCCATGCAACCCAGGCATCCAGAGCACCATAAACTGATTGTTTGCTGTCCTTCAGATCAAAGAGCTGTCGTTTTTAAGAAGTAAAGCAATGAGAAAACGCACAAATATATTACCTGAAGAAATGTCTGTAAAAATTCTTCAATAAAGTCAACAAGTGGAAGAAGATTAAGTTGCTTCACAAAACCAAGAGTGCATTTGCAAACCAAAACCATTCCCAATGGCTTTGCATGTCAGAACTTATTTGGGGGTTCTGATTAGGCACGGTTGTTGATAAGATGAAGTCAAATGGATTTTAAATTATAGCAGGGCCCTCTGAGGGTGATTGACAAAGCTAGATACTACCAACGGAAGCTAGACTAAGTATATGACAAAGTATATTGAGGAAGAAGTTATGCAATAAAGAGCGACTAGTTGCAGCTCAGCATTTCAGCAGCCGGTCATAACATGAATGGAATGAGGATCATGGAAGGAAGAATTAGGAGAGTATATAGCATGATGATGCAGCAAACAAAATGAAACAATTTGCTAGTGAGATGATGATGGACCTATGTTTCAATAGTAAGAGTTTTAACAGATTAATAGTCTTATCAGTTGGCTTTGATCCAAGTCATTAAGAATTTAGTCAAGTTCCTTTTCTATTTAAACAGTACATTAGGTTTCTCATTTCTATTTGAAGTAGGATCTATGTTTTCTATATAAGTATCTGATTTCAAGTTGGAATACATTATAACAGAATTTTTAAATATGATATGATATTAATGATAAATTTTGACATTTTAGCAGTTGTTTGCTATGGAGTTGTGTGATGAAATTCATTCATTGAAATGATGCTTAAGAACCCTAGATTATGATGCTTAGGAGGTCTTGAGCACAGTGCCTAAATAAAGAACAGTAAATTCTTTTAAACATCACACATAAAGCTCATAAACACCACACCTTAAGCATCATGCTTAAAATATAAAACCGCATCACAATAGCAAAAAAAGCATAGGAGTTATAATACTTCAATAAACGTGATGAATTAATAACGTTATTAAAAAGCCCTTCAAATCCTATTCCAAGTAGCAATAGGAACCTAGAACGCAATTCCATTATAAATAGAAACCCAAGAAATCTACTTGATACTACAACTCAAGCTAAAAGAAGAATTGTAAACCCATTAGGTCTCTTATTTGAGTTGTTGAAAATACAATGCCTATTTACAAGAAGACTTGATTCTAGTGCAGCTATTTCCACTGATGATGGCTCTCAGCTTGCTTGGTTATTCGTGCTGCATCATTTACCTAAATTGACAAAGTGACATGAGACATTCATCACATGATTTTCATGCCAATTTACCTTCAGTATATAACAAGCTTTCACACAATTATACTAACTCACACTCCAAAATTTCCTGGAATATAATTAGATTCTACTTATCAGTCAACTTCCTGCTAATGTGATTTTCTATCCTAATATATGGCAAATTAGAGGAATAACTCTCATATTAGCTTCATTTTACGGAGCAGCGTTCTACAAAGTTTCATGTTCAAGAACTACTTCCATCCAGTAATACTTACTGTGCTAATTAGAAAATTGAACCTATCATTTCTTGAAACATTTTCTCCGATCCTGGGCTTCTGTGATCTTTCTATTTCCTGCCCACCATGTAAGGCAGCATGAGCATCACCTTCTACCTGCAATACAATCACCAAGTTCAAGTCAAACAACCGCAACTATGAAAAAAGAAACTTAAGACAGATATGATTGCAATGAATTTTGAAGTTGGTTGAGGTGAAGGATAAACTGGAAGGCTAATCATCAGGGAACATCCTGCACATACAGGTCTGTCCATACACCAACAGTTCTAAAAATTTGCAATAGACCACTAAATCTGCATATGCCATGGGAACTTCAAAATGAATACTTTTCTGACGTGATTTGGGGATTGAAAGAAGACAGAAGAGTGTAGAAAGGTAAGTTGTACGATACAAGTTACACCCAATACATATGTCTTGATTATCAATATGACACTACCTAATATTACATGTCAGCCACGTAGAAAGGTAAGTTGTACGATACAAGTTACACCCAATACATATGTCTTGATTATCAATATGACACTACCTAATATTACATGTCAGCCACCCACCAAAAGAAAAACCCTCTTGGTATGCCCCCCTCATGATGGAGGCTAGATATTTTCCATGCCCATCTTGCAAACAAGGGAATAAAAATGAATATACTCTTAGCCCAAGGTGAAAATATCTACCAGTCACTTTATGGACTTCACAAAAGATCTACAAATGAGCCTGTTGTCTAGTTTCACTTGAGAAATTCTTGTTAATTTCAATATATGTCCTGTTCTAACACACTGAACCAGACTGTGATCAATGCCAATAGCAGTCACTTTTTCATCACAATAGAGTAAGATCAGTTGCTCAACCTTTTTTTTTTTTTTTTTTTTGGTAAAAGGTAAGTATTATAGATAGACTAGAGAACCAGGAGGCCATACAAAGAACAGCAAGGAAGAGCCGGCACCAAAAAAACTTGCACTCAGAATGTCAGAGTACCACTCGAGTGGAAGGGTGCCAACCCGAGCTGCAGAGAAAGATATAGGAAACAGAATAACAGGCAGCTAAAAGAAGGCTGACGAACAGCGCAGCCAGGGCAGAAAGCAGGCCAATAATAAACGAAAAGGGAGGGCAGAAATATGACCCCACAACACCAGGATACAACCAAATGAAAGCAGCAGCCGGGTGAACTGGAACCAGCAACAACAGCGACTGAAAGACCCAGGGAAAGACGAGATAGAGAACCACCCAAACAAGGGGGGAAGAGGGGCTACCCACGAGCATCATCAATGCAAAGAAGTTTAACTTTTAGTCCTACAACTTCAACTAATTTCTCAGGTAAAATAAGTCTGATAACATCTCCTGTCACAACTGTATACTCAGCATCTGCACTTGATCTAGAAGTTTACTTCACTAATAAACTAGGTTACCACCAATGCCAAATGTGAACCTTCTAACATCAGCAGACCTATCGCATTCTGTGTCAACATATTCTTCTGTCTTCAATGACCATCGTAGGAGAGCAGCTTCTAAATGAAGCCTTCAAATATCTCAAACCACAAAAGAGAATTCCATATGAGTGAGCAAGGAAAGTTGACTGAAAAGGCCATCTATCTACCAAGGAGGTTGAGGAGATATACAGTTACAGCAGATGTTATTTTTAGATATTGAGAAGCACCACAGAGAAAAATTATGTCAAGGATTTTGGATGAAAGGCATACAAGTCGAATCAAGCAAGCCATGGAGCACATGTAATTGAACCGTTACATTAAAAAGCACAAAGGGATTCCTAAGAAACTCTCTATAGCAATAGGCCTACATCAAACTTCACCTTTTCAATCCTATCATTTTCCCTTGTTAAATAAAAAGCTTACAAGGCACATTCAATTGCAGTACCTGCTGCATGTTTTCTACAGATGGTATAGTAAAGGTGCATCAACCTAAGAGTAAATGCAAAGAATATGAAAGAGTAAACACAAAGAATGACTTAAAAAGGCACCTGCAAATCTAAGGTTAAAGGCATATATACGATCAATAATGGGGTTGAATACACAAGAAACAGAAGCTCCATCAAAAAAGATTAATCCTAATTCCTTAAACAAGCAATAACCCATTCTCCAAAAACATGTTATTATTACTGGACCTACAAGGATACATTGACAGGAGGGGACAACCTCAGGCCTCCTTAAAAAGAAAGAGGGCAGAACTTGTGTTTTTTTATGTTTATCACTTATGCTACTTCATTTCCAAGAACAAGTTAACCTAAAAAAAGTGGGCCGATTTTACCAATCAGAGCACACAAAAAATGATTTAGTAAGCACCTTTAATGATGACTCTTCTGCTCCACCAGTGCAATTTCCATATATGAGACTGGACCATTGTAGTGTAACTGGAACCAAGTTTCTCGACACGAACCACTCCATATTGAGTTAAACGTCCAACCTGTGCAAAGCAACCATATCAGCATATGTTATAGTCTCCAATGTATCATTAATCAGTTCAAAGACAAGTCCCCCTCATAAGCCAATTACAAAGAAAATTGCCATCAAATGCAACTTCTGGAAATTGACAATGATTCAAAGCATGTAACAACAGGGAAAAGTCCTCTACAAGTCATTGCAAAGTTTAGGACTCTATATTATGGGTTTCAAGGAACAGAGAACTCAACAGAACTACATCGGTATCATCAGGAAGGACAGTGGAGATGAAGACCACGGCAAGATTAACTAAGTTTTACTGGATCAATTATTAAAAACGTCAATGCCCAAATATAATTCAAGTCTCAATTACTTAGACAAGTGACACAAGGCCATCCGTGCAGAAGCAATTATGACATTGAGGGGAGAATGAAAAGAGAAGGGCTCACAAGGGAGGATATTGCCAATGATCTCCGCATCGGTGGGGGTCTCTTGCCTCAACCTCACAAATTCAGGGTATACTCCATCTCCAGGTCCTGTGGAAGAACAACTCCTGAGTCAAGTACAAAGGAGCACCGACAGTAACCACGGTGCAATCATCACAAAACACGCAAAAAGACTTCTCATCGTGTAACTCTACTAAGAGTCATCATGCCAAAAACAAACACACCTCAACAATGACGCCGGAGAGCCCCCCTACTAACGCTTGCATACTAACTGAACGGTGCTTGCATACTAAGCCCGGTTCACTTAATTGGTACAATGCGACGCAGCAAGCTTGTATTAAAACCCATTCGCAGTCTGCCGCGACTAGCATCACCTAACGTACCGATTTAGTAGACCCATCTTAGCATACCTAGCATTACTCTATGGAACCATCCAAGATCATAACTTTGTCAGCAAAATCAGTCGAAACATCTAACTGCATTCCGGACGCTAAAATGGCCAAGGGCTGGCACGCCGCCACTCATTCTGCGCTACTGAACACCAACTAGGAATGGCCGCAGCACAGGGCCAATTCATCCCAAAAGGTTCATAGTCGCAGTTCAATTACATGGATAAGCAAAGCTTGAAAAAGGTGACTTATTCAGTTCGATTGGAGTTGAACGCGAAGTCGCTGTAGAGAGAGAGAGAGAGAGTGACGGACTCGGGGGCTGTGGCGGCGGCCGCGAGCGCTCAGCCGATGCTGCGGTGGTCGCTGCTACGTGGCGCGACGTGCGGCTGCGGTTGCCACGGAGCCGCCGGTCTACGGCGGCGCCGATGGGGCTTCCGAGGCGGCGGTCGATGGTCGGTGGCGGAGGAGCGAAGGGCTTTGGCAGGAGCGTTTGGCGATTCCAATTTCACTCTATGCCTTCTGGGGGGAAATGTGGATATTGAGAAAATGGAGGGGGTGGAAAATCGGAAATGTAAAGGGCGGTTAAATAAAATGCATGAAAATTTGAGGAATTCAAAATTTTTACAGTAGAGAAATTAAAAGATGCATTATCTGTGCAAAAAATAAATTACCAATTATTTTTATCATGAAAAATTGACGAATGACGTACACAAAAATAATAATTATGTATAAGTAGCCATCTTTTTTTTATACGAATGGCAACTTTTAAGACGAATTACCTTTTAATACAATTATATAGCAAAATCGAAAATGACACCGTTTAGGTATACATATATTTCATTATTTAATTTAATCAACATGTGATGTTTTTCAGTGACATGACTTGATAGAGATGCTAAAACCAAACTATGATATGTATATGAATTATCAATCATGTTTGTTTAATATGGAGATTTGTATACATTATTTGGACCTTTTTAACATACAATACACCTGATATCATAATTTATTTTTATAGATAGAGTAATTTGTATGAAATAAATAAATATATATAATGTAATGTTTGTAGTATAACATAATGTTTCCAGTAATCTTCTTCATCTTAACAGGGATTTAGTTGATGCAATAAAACCATAGACGACTTTAGTCTATTGATTAGAATCCTCAAAGTTAGGGGGTTGAAAATGAAAATACTCTAAAGATAATGAATAGACCATAATTGGATTTTGCGTGTATTTAAATCCTCGAAATTGTGGATCCGATGATATAAATCATATTTCTTATCTTTTTCATGAAATTTTTAACTAATAGTTAAAATTATCCTTACAAAATATAATAGTTGAGCTTAAAGAAATTATTATGGGATAGTTTTTACTATATTGTAAGAATAACAAAAAATCAAATAACAAATAATTATAAATTATTATGAGACCCCACTCTTTTGAGAATTTGTACCTCACAATATGTTGTTATTTTCACAGTAATCCAATGACAATTATGCTGGTAAAAACCTTCAATTCCAGAGTTCTATCATAAGAAACTATGTCGGTGCAAAAGGTACAAGTGACTCATTCGCGAGCAACCAGGACCACCTGTTTCCCGACATTGCGGCCGGAAAACAGCCCGACCAGGGCCGCCGGACCGCTCTCGAGCCCTTCGACGGTGTCTTCAATATATCCTTCCCTCTTTAGTGGGAGGCAAAACCATCTCTAGGAACTTCGGGTAGAGATGATAATAATCAAGCGCATTGAAACCTTCCATTCGAACTCGCTTCGTGATGAGTTGCATCAAGTTGTGCACGCCTTCGGGCTGCTCAAGGTTGTACTGCGAGATCATTCCACATACTGCGATTCGACCATGAAGCTTCATGTTGAGTAGCACCGCATCCAGCGTCTTTCCCCCGACATTTTCGAAGTAGATGTCGATCCCCTCAGGGAAGTACCTGAAAGATTTTGAGATGGAAAACTGTCAGCTCGAGCCGGCTTTGCGCTCGTGCGCATACATGTAAGGTGGTTGATTCGCTCAATCGTCATTAGTGTGTTCCGAACTAACCTTTTCAGTGCTGCATCCAGATTTGATTCTTCCTTGTAGTTGAAAGCTTCGTTGAATCCAAGCTTGTTCTTCAGCAAGTCGACCTATTTTGCGGAAATGAAAGAGGAAATGAAGAGATTAGTTAACAAAGGGAGTACTTCTGCATTTACTTTAGCGGATTGATGAGGATATACATCCGACATGGCAATCCTTGCAGATGCTAAATATGATCGGAAAACCAAATTAGCGCCATGTCGGAGGGGGGATATTCCCTAAACAACTGTCATTCGAGGAAATTCAATATGTCGGACAAATGTGAGAAGATTACCTTTTCTTTGCTACCGGCACTGCCAACTACATAGCAACCGAACAACTTCGCAAGCTGGCCAACAAGCTGACCAACCGCCCCTGATGCGGCCGATATAAAAACAGTTTCTCCTTTCTGAGGAGAGCATAACTCAATAAACCCGCCATAAGCAGTAAGGCCTGGCATGCCTGCAGAGTCCAGGTTGGTAGAAACTAGACTGAGTGCCAAAATTTTGCCAAAGCTAAAAAGCAGGAGCGCTACGGCTATGGCTAACTATCACGAGACAACGTTACTTATCCAGAAGAGAAGCTATCGAGAAGTTCCTGAATTACACACTCGTTGCATAATTCAATCAGCTAACAGTGCTGCAGAACTTGCAATACAACTGTGGAAAGTGTGAATCAAAAGGAAGACTTGGAGCGAAAAATATAGTTCATTAACATTGAAGGAGCAGATACGTTAGATGATTGAAGAGTGTACCCAAAAGACCGGTGTAGTAAGAGAGAGGAACGTCGGTGTGTTCGATCTTAAAGCAAGTCTCTGGCGCGGTAAGTAGACTGTACTCCTCCCATCCGGTGGGGCCCCAAACCAAATCGCCTTTCTTGAAATTAGGATGCCCAGATTCCAGGACTCTTGCCACTCCAAATCCGGTAACAGGCTGCACAGATATGTCGACACGCGCTAACGCATTTGGTGATCATAAATTTCGAAGCGATTCGTCAGAATCACAAGCACAATGCTTACAGAGCCAGGTTCAATGTTGTTTCGTTTCAAACAATTATGTACTTCTTGTTCTATACCCTGTGCAAGCTACTTTCATCAGTCATCATCCTAACACGGTGAATGGAAGCGATGAAAGCAAGCCGTGTTGGCTTGTTAAATGTGATTTCATCGGACCGCCCAAATGCAAAACGTGAAAGCTTCTCTACCTACGAGGATGAACTCGGTTCTTTCAATTCACCAAATCCTCCAACACATTTTTGGGGAACTATTGGGACACATTTAGAACAATGGGTATGCTTTCAAAGGCGCCTCGAATGGGGTCGTACCTCAGAGATTACAAGAACTCAACCCATAAACAAGAACAGGACATACAGAAAGAAACGATCCTTTGATAGAATCACAGTTGTGACAAAAATGCAACGTATAACCAGTCCTGAAATACTATTTAGCCAGCCTGAGAATCAACAATCCAAGAACAGTAGCAAGCAAAAGCATGCAAAGTCAAATTTTCAGAAACCAATGTAAAACGACACAAATTTTCACAAGGAACAAAACAAAAAGAAGAGTTGAGCCGGGCTCACCGAACCAGGTTGGAAGGAGGGGATATAGCTCTCAGCCGGGTCGGTGAGCTTCCGCATACGGCCCCTCATGTAAGGATCACAGGAGAGGTAGAGATTCTTCACCAGCACTCCCTTGGAGCCTTCGGCGACAGCACTCGTCAGTTCAATGGTCGACTCCCTCACCTCCATGTCTGACTCTTTGGGAAGGCTCCCTTCGCAACAAAGTCCCTGAATATCACCTGCTTGTTCCTCATCCTTTCTTCTCTTTGCTTCTCTCTCCTCTCGACGGAATGCGCGAAAGATCCAAGAAAGCTAAAAGCTTAGGAGAGGTGCGGGGTGTTGGAGCGTCTCTATATGCAGAGATGGAGTGATGTTTCTCAGCTGTGATGGGGTGGAAATGCTGAGACCTACTAGAATAGACAAGTCTCGCAACAAGAATCGCACACGGCAATGATGCTAGGTAAAGCAAGAACCTGACAAACTCACGCATCAAGCAAACAAACCAAGCGAGTGCAGCCACTCATGCATCAGATCAACGCAGAAGAGCAGGCGCTCATGCTCGGTTTGACCGCCTCAGCCTGCCAAGAAGACAATGATGTCGGGCGTCCACGGTCAACCGCGAACAGATAGCGTTGATACTGTCTGAGCCACGTGTGCACGATAGCATCCACGCATTGCTCCATAAAGAAGACAGCCGAATAAATCTTTTTATGAAGGTCGTTTTCCCGAATGGGGTTGCCATCTTGGACAGATTCAACCCCCCAGTCTTTATCACTGTCGATCGACTTCATTGAGACGATCAAGTCCATTGCATGATGTTAACATCTTCCTCCACGTCACAGATTCAACCCCTAGTGTTTAAGCCCCACTAAGTGATTTTCCGCCACCATTGTGAGATAGACTTATTAGCAAGACGTGAAAATATTTATGACTCAATTAGCACAATTAAAAGAATTATGGTTGAATTTGGAAAAGTGCAATAAATCTATGACTTTTTCGTAATTTTCTCAAATTCAATTTAGTATGTATACAATACTTTATGTAATGATTGTTCCATTTTGTCTTTCTTTCTCTAAACTCTTACTCGAAAAATTCAAGGTAGCCTAGCCTAGCACGAAACCACTATGCATGCACCAAACTTATTGTGAATGATGTTTTCTCCTTGAGCTTTTGGGCTGGAACCAATTATTCTTCACGAGCGTGAATCTATAACCAAGAAAAGATTAACTTTTAAAAAGGAGATGATGGCAGCTGCATGAACATGTCACTTATGTGGACAAATTTTAGTAATTTTTTGATATGTTTGTCAATTTTTTATTACCTTTTTTCCTTTTTTTTTTAAAATTTCTTTCTTTGCTGGTTGCCTAGCCTTGGTGACGGTCGGTGACCAGCCACAAGCTACAATTAGCGAAGGTCGCCCTCATCAACCTCAAGCAAGGTCACCCTCACTAGGATCTAGCAAGGGGCGACCTCATGACCTCGAGCAAGGCTAGCCCTCGCTGGCCTTCAAGGAGGGTCAATCTCAACCTTTCTATTCAAATCAAAGAGACAAAAAAGGCTCCGCATTTCTCCAAAAAGGCTTAATCTCAACCTTGATTCTCAGTGGAAAAAGTCTTAAAAGAAGTCTTCTCGCCTCAGACCCGACCTTGCTAAAAGGCTAATGATGATTGGCCTTGCTAGTTTCAGGTGGGGTACCATCCTAAAAAAATCTAAATTGGTATTACTGTAATAAATTTACCAAAAACTAATTATTTTGTCACAAAAAACTCTAAATTGGTTCACCAATGATAAATTTACCCTCTATTAGTTTTCATAAATTTTACCGTCAAATCGCTGAGTTGGATGACACATAGCAATTGACGACGAGCATGTCAATTTGAGGTTTTACCCTTCATTTGTTAAAAGTGTACCAATTTGTGATTTTTCGTAATATTAATTCAATTTAACGAAAACTAACGTAAGGTAAAATTATCATAAATGTACTGGTTTAGAGTTTTTTTGTGGCAAGAGCATTGGTTTGAGGTAATTTTGTTACATATGTACGAGTTTGGATTTTTTCATGTATTAACCCAAAATAAAATACCAATTAATTTTATCATGAAAATTTGACAAATGGAGTACAAAAAATAATAATTTTAAATAAGTAGTAATCTTTTTTACATGAATGTTTACTTTTAACACGAATTAACATGTTTAAGCACAACTATATACCAAACTTGAAAATGACACCGATTAAACATATATACATTTTAAAATGAAATATGTCAAAATATATGAACGCTAAAATCAATGTATGATACATAAACATGGAATAATATATATATATATATATATATATATATATATATATATATATATATTACATATGGAGTAATTTGTATAAAATAAATATGACGTAATGTTTCCGGTAATCTTCTTCATCTCAACAAGGATTTAGTTGATGCAATAAAACCAAAGACGACTGCCTATCGATTGGATTCCTCAAAAATAGGGGCCACAAATGAAAATACTCTTAACGATAATGAATAGACCATAATCGGATTTTGCGTGTATATAAAAAAATGAAATTGCAGATCCAACTATATAAGTCAAAACGATGAATCGTATTTCTTATTTATTTACAAAATATAAGTAATTGAACTTATTCTAAAAAATATTAGAGTTGAACTTAATAATTCACAGAGCTCTATCACAAGAGACTGCCAATGGAAAAGGAGAAGATCCTATCGGAAACACAAGCGAAAGAGACTATGCCAATGGAAAAGGTACAACAAGTGACTTATTCGCGAGAAACTAGGATCACCTGTTTCCCGACATTGCGACCGGAAAACAGCTCGACCAGGGCTGCTGGACTGTTCTCGAGCTCTTTGAAGGTGTCTTCAACATATACTATCCTTCCCTCTTTTATTTGAGGCAAAACCATATCCAGGAACTTCGGATAGAGATGATGATAATCAAGCACACTAAAACCTTCCATTCGAACCCGCTTCATGCTTATTTGAATAAGGTTGGGCACCACGCCTTTGGGCTACTTGAGGTTATACTGTGAGATCATTCCACATACCACGATTCGACCATGAAACTTCATATTGAGTAGCCCTACATCCAACGTCTTTCCCCCAACATTTTCAAAGTAGATGTCGATCCCCTCAGGGAAGTGAAAGAGTATAAATTTGAGTTTGATCACACACAATTGGTGTGGGGATTTGTATTATATTTATAATATGTACATGAGCGGGAAAAACACAATTAAATAGATTTTACAAAGATAACAATCTACAATATTAGTGATAGCAATCTACAATATCAGTACAGATTGTGAAAGATTTGCTCTATCGATGGAATTGACACAAATCGTGGAAGATTGACTCAATCAATGGGATTGGCACATATTGTAGAAGATTGTTGTATCATGGGAGATTTGCTTTATCACACCCCCTCAAGCGAAATGGTGATAGAGTCACTATGAGCTTGTTGCGTAAAATAAGAAACTGAGAGATGGATAGAGGCTTTGTCATGATATCAGCCGTTTGAACTTATGTAGGAATGAAGCAAACTTCCAATTGCTTCTTTTTAATTAAATCACGAAAAAAAATGACAGTCAATTTCTATGTGCTTGGTTCGAGCATGAAAGATGGGATTGGCAGCCAAATAGATTACCCCTACATTATCACAAAGAACAAGTGGTGGCCGATGTAGAGTGTATCAAAGATCTCAAAGGAGTTGTGGTAGCCATAATAATTCAGAGGCTACGTTAGCCACCCCTTTGTATTCTAATTCAGTGCTGGATCTAGCAATAGTTGGTTGCTTTTTAGAACTCCAAGAAACCAAGTTGGAACCAAAATAAATGCAATAGCCATTAGTAGATTTTCAATCATAAGGGCAGCCAGCCTAGTTAGCATCTGTAAATGCAGTAAAGGTCAATTGGCGAATAGGTTGCAAGGTAATGCCATAATGAATAGTAGCCTTGAGATAGCGCAAAATCTGTTTGACGGCTAACCAATGATCTTTAGTTGGACAATGCATAAATTGGCACACTTTATTGACAGCAAAGGATAAATTTGGCCTAGTAAGAGTGAGGTATTGTAGTGCCATAACCATACTTCGATAAGTTGAGACATCAATTAGTGGTTCACCACTTTGTTTCAACAACTTAGAAGCCGAGGGAACCATAGGTGATGAGCAAGGTTTTGAATCAGCCATGCCTGTACGAGTTAGAAGAGTGGTGGCACACTTGGATTGAGTGAGGGACAGCCTAGTAGAGGATTTTATGGGCTTCAATGCCAAGAAAGTATGACAATTTTCCCAAATCGGTGATTGCAAACTCAGTGCCAAGGCGAGTGATTAATTCGGTGATGGAGGAGGTAGAGCTCCAAGTAATAATAATATCGTCCACATAGATGAGAAGAAGTAGAATGTGGTTGGAGCAATGCTGTATGAATAATGAAGAATCAACAGTGGAGGCCACAAACTAGATAGATAACAAATATGAACTTAGCTAAGAAAACCATGCTCTTGGGGCTTGTTTTAGCCCATATAGAGCTTTCCCAAGACGACATACATGGCCAGCGGATCAACAAATCCTTGGGGTTGCTTCATGTAGACTTCTTCTTTAATGGTGCCATGGAGAAAGGCATTCTTAATGTCCAATTGATGTAGAGACCAGTTATATGTGATAGCTAAGGAGAGAACAACTCGAATCGTTGTCGTTTTGATAACCGAACTAAAAGTTTCATCATAGTCCAAGCTAGCCTATTGAGTAAAGCCCTTTGCAATGAGTCGTGCCTTGTATCTATCAATGGAGCTGTCAGACTTGGTTTTTAGGCAATAAATCCACTTGCAATTGACCACATTCATAGAAGGGTGATGAGGAACCAATTCCCAATTCCCATTTTGAATGAGAGCATTAAATTCATTGGCCATAGCTAGTTGCCAGTTGGGATCTTCATTTGCAACGGAAAAACAAGTGGGTTCACTTGGTGTCAAGCTTGAGTGAAAACAAGAATAAAGTGGGTGCTTAGTGGAAAGAAAAACTTTGGTTTACGAATGTTATTTTTTAGACGAGTGACCATTGGATGGGTAGAAGTTGGCAGTTGAGGTTGAGAAGATTGTAACGGTGTAGCTTATGGAGAAGAGGATCCAGAAGATTGTTGAATATGTGATGATGAGTCATCCATGATAGTAGATGGATTTGATGGAGTTGATGTGGTGGTGGACACCCCCTGAAACTATGGGGGCATAGTAGAGGAATAACCAATGCAAACAGGAGAACTAGACAATGGTGATGATAATTGACCAGATTGTGATTTAGTAAATGGGAAGAAGTTCTCCTGGAAAATCACATGGCTAGAGACATATATTCAGCTAGTGCTACGATGAAGACAACGATAGCCACGGTGATGAGGAGAATAGCCAATGAAGATACATTGCATTGTTCTATCGTCAAGTTTATTGCCAGCATAAGGGCGCAGCCAAGGGTAGCATGCACATCCAAAAACATGCACTTGTAAATAATCGGGTTTCTAGCCAAACTATTTCTCATAAGGAGACAATCCGCTCAAGACCATTGTAGGGATGTGGTTAATTAGAAAGACCGTGGTGAGGAAGGCATCATTCTAATATATACGAGGAACAAAAGCTCAGGTAAGCAATGTGATGCTAGTTTCCACAATATGACAGTGTTTGCGCTCAACCCGACCATTTTGTTCTGGTGTGTGCAGGCATGAAAGACGATGTAGGATGCCATGAAGATGGAGATAAGGATCAAATTTCTTATACTCACCACCTCCATCAGTTTGAAGGGCCTTGATCTTACAATTGAAATATTTTTCCACTTAAATTGCACAAAAGTAGACAGTGCATCAGATTTCACAATGAGTGGGAAAAGCCAAGTATATCCACTATAAGCATCGATAAAAATGATATAATAACGAAAACCATTAACTGAAGTAACGAGAGATGGTCTCCATAGATCAAAATAAAGTATCTCCAAAAGAGCATTACAAATAGTTGATGATCTAGTAAAGGGAAGACAAAGCGACTTGCCTAAGTGACATGATTCACATAAACTAGATGAGGAAGACAGAGATATCGGCAAGTCATGCTTTGAAATAACTGAAAAAATAATGCAGGTAGTTGGATGACCCAAGCACTCATGCCAAATAGAAGTAGAAACTCGTTCACCACTGAAGCAGGATGGAGTGGTGTTGATTTATTTGACTGCAGAGGGATCTTATTGGTGGCACGTGCATTATTAAGATAATAAAGTCCATTCTTATGCTGGCCTTTGAGCAGGAGGTTCCTTGAGGATCGATCCTTAACACAACATAAAACAGGATGAAATTCAAATACCACATTGTTGTCTTTGGTAAATTGAGAGACTGATAATAGATTTTTCTTGATGAAGGGAACGTGATAAATATTTCGTAGTTTAAAAGAACTAGTAGGAGAATAGAAGATGGAAGAACTGATATATGTTATTTGCAAACCTAACCCATTTGCAATACGGATTATTAAAAACGTCAATGCCCAAATATAATTCAAGTCTCAATTACTTAGACCCAGAGAAACATTAAGTGACACAAAGCCATCCATGCATAAGCAATTAAGATATTGAGGGGAGAATGAAAAGAGAAGGGCTCACCAGGGAGGGTATTGCCAATGATCTCCGCATCGGTGGGGGGTCTCTTGCCTCAACCTCACAAATTCAGGGGATACTCCATCTCCAGGTCGTGTGGAAGAACACCTCCTGAGTCAAGTAGAAAGGTAGAAAGGAGCACCGACAGTAACCACGGTGCAATCATTACAAAACACGCAAAAAGAATTCTCATCGTGTAACTCTCCTAAGAGTCATCATGCCAAAAACAAACACACCTCGACGACGACGACAGAGAGCCCCCATACTAACGCTTGCATACTAACTTAATGGTGCTTGCATACTAAACCCGATTCACTTAATTGGTACAATGTGACGCGCCAAGCTTGTATTAAAACCCATTCGCAGTCTGCCGCGACTAGCATCACTTAACATACTGATTTAGTAGACCCGTCTTAGCATACCTAGCATTGCTCTATGAAACCATCCAAGGTCATAACTTTGTCGGCAAAATCAGTCGAAACATCTAACTGCATTTCAGACGCTAAAATGGCCAAGGGCTGGTGTGCTGCCACTCATTCTGCGCTACTGAACACCAACTAGGAACAGCCGCAGCACAGGACCAATTCATCCCAAAAGGTTCATAGTCGCAGTTCAATTACTTGGATAAGCAAAGCTTGAAAAGGGTGACAAATTTAGTTCGATAGGAGTTGAACGCGAAGTCACTGTAGAGAGAGAGAGAGAGAGAGAGAGAGAGAGAGAGAGAGAGAGAGAGAGTGTGTGTGTGTGTGTGTGTCACGCCCCGATCCTCGGACATGCACCCATCTCTCACCTTGGTCGATTTAATAGCGACGTCCTAGGACGCATTATTGACCTTTTTTTAATTTAATACACATATGCGGAAGCATATAAATAATCTCCAAACAATAAAACAATGGGATAAGAAAGTTGGATTTCAAATTTAAACTTTGAAAACAACCACGCTTATATACATTGCCAATCATAGTGCAAATATATACTAGTCGAATGGTTAAGTCAAGTTTAAACCAAAAGTTCCTAAAATAGAGTCTGCAAAATGGAAACACTCCCATCAAAAGAGAATTGCCCTATGACTAATTAGTCCAATAGAATCGTCAATTGTTTAGGCTTCCCCTTCTACACTTCAGGCCTCCAGTCCTTCATTAATGCCATCTAAGGACTTAAAAATGGTTATTCAATAACCAATGAGACAACGTCTCAACAAGTTCTACCTCTTAAAACCCGATTAGGAAATCAATACACTCTAGAGGCTTACCTTGGCCTCAGTTCCTTCCTGCAAGTCAGTTTAATTCATAATTACTAACAGACATAACACCCAATCAAATCAGATCAAATCATTGATCAATCGACACAGTTGATTACATGTCAACAAGACCACTCTCGAGTCATTTCAATCATTCGGTCTCTATTCTTATTCACGGCTCAGCGAGCATAGCCTTCCAAATTCTTGGCTATAAATCCCAGTCCCAAGGACACGACCTATCTTTAAGGGATAATCACGGCCCAATGGCAACTTTTCTATATTTGGTGGTAATCACGACCCCACCTGACAACTTTTCTAGGTTTAGTAGCATCATTGCCCCACTTGGCAATTTTAGATTTAGTGGCATCATAGCCCCACTCGGTAATTTTAGATTTAGTGGCATCACGGCCCCAATCGGTAATTTTAGACTTAGTGGAATCATGGCCCTGCAAGCATAATTTATACTTAGCGGAATCACGGCTCCACTCGGCAATTTCAAACTTAGTGGAATCACGACCCAAGCCTAATTTTTGGAAAACAAATAATTAAATAATTATGGAAAATAATAAATAATTGCAATAAATCCAACTTAGGCCCGTTATAGCCTAATTGGAAGCGAAACAGCCTGAAAAATTACGAGACTCGTTCAATAAATACTATGACCTATTTTCTTGCTAACTACACTATCCATTTGGCTAACATGCATTAATAAGTTTCTAATTTAATTACTCTAATCTAATCTATCCACCTAATTGTACTTAATTAAATCTAATCAAACCCTAAACATCATTAACCAATTAATAAGAGATTAGTGAGAAAAACTTACTTGATTAAAAGCGGAGACCGGTTCACCGCGACGGCGGCTAAACTTGAGCTCGCAATGACACCCACAGCGACTGGCTAAAATTAGCGCAATAAATCTCAACCCAAATCGAGATTTGTTACTGACTTGGACTGGGCTTGATCTGGGCTTAGGCCTGCTTCTTGGACCAACGGGCTGAATTGCTGGGCTTCAAAAAACAGGGCTGCTGCACTTGAAATTGAAGACGTGCTTGAAACTTGGGCTGAACAATTGCAAGCTGGGCCGAAATTGGGCTGACTTCAAGGGCTGAAGAGCACACGGCTAGGCTCACTTGACGGGCTGAACAGCTCAAGCTGCTGGGCTAACTTTCATGGGCTTTTCTGGACTAAAGATGGGCTGAGCAATTAGTTGGCTTGGGCTGTCGTAGAAAAACGAGGCAGAGAGAGACGATCGTGGGCCTGCTGCTGTGGGCCAGAGGTGGACGAAGAGAGCTGCAGCGTGCCTCACGGGCGTGGCAGAGTCGAAGCTGGAATTGCTTCGGTTGAGAGGAAACCGATGAAATTGGGGCAACTGGCGGGCGGAAGTGAAGCCGTGGACGCGTCGATGGGATGATGGAGTCAACAGCAGGGGTTTCCGTTGGGCTTGACTTGGTGGGAAGAGATGGGCCGACGCAAGCAGCTGAATTGGAGAATCGGTGGA
This sequence comes from Eucalyptus cladocalyx, assembly GCA_017140615.1. NCBI lineage: Eukaryota > Viridiplantae > Streptophyta > Magnoliopsida > Myrtales > Myrtaceae > Eucalyptus > Eucalyptus cladocalyx. The sequence goes on along the minus strand of CM029516.1, from coordinate 3,862,423 downwards.
CTTGCTGGGTTGACTTTATGCGGCCAATACGAAGACACGAAGGAAGCAACAGCAACGTCCGAGAGCTGGCTGGCGTCCACGCGGATGCTTGCTCGAGTCTTCGGTGTTGAGGAGATTGACCGAGGGAGACAGAGATTGGTGGTGAAAGCGTGCTGCAGAGAAATCGGTGGGGTGTGGGCGGTAAAATGAGAGATGGGACGCGGCAGAAACTGAAGAAGAACAGGCTGGCAAATCTTGGAAGGAAAGAAATTGAGAGAGCAGCAAAAACAACACTCGGTTGAGAGAGAAAGAGCTTGGCGTGAGAGAGAGAGAGAGAGACAGAGGCGGCGAAGTGGGGATGCAGCTAGCAAGCTTGCCAAAGAAGCCGTAGGTGGGGAAAAATTCAGTGGGGAAAAATTCCACAAACCTTAGCCACCCCATTAATTACTTTGTCTCCTATTACTTTCCAACAAAAATATCCCATAAATTGTCCAAATTAAAGCCAAAATTCCAGCCCTCTTCCTAGGATCCGAATTTCACTCTCTTGACCTCAAATTCGTCACAAATTCCCCAAATCAACGTCTGAAGTAATTTTTCGTAAAAATCCCAAATTCGATGGAATTTCTCTGAAAGACAAGATGATTTCCTATAAATGAATTGTGACGTGCTCAAATATCGATTTTCGAAATCGAATTCAATTTTGTGGTTAAAATCGACCGAACATGATTTTAGTTTGATCCAACCAATTAGGTAGCTTTTAGGGATTTTACAATTTGTTATATTTCTTAACGGCTTCACGAATAGATTGGTTAACTCGTGAGTGATCGATTTCGAGAGAAAAAGGGCCAATAGGTATGTCGATAAAATGTCAATATATTTTATCGGACGGGTCGAAAATTCAGGATGTCAGAGAGAGAGAGAGAGAGAGAGAGAGAGAGAGAGAGAGAGAGAGAGAGAGAGAGAGAGAGAGAGAGAGAGAGAGAGAGAGAGAGAGAGAGAGAGAGAGAGAGAGAGAGAGAGAGAGAGAGAGAGAGAGAGAGAGAGAGAGAGAGAGAGAGAGAGAGAGAGAGAGAGAGAGGGGACGATGTACTCAGGGGCTGTGGCGGTGGTTGCGAGCGCTCAGCCGAAGCTGTGGTGGCTGGGGACGGTGGAGTGTGGCCGCGGCGACTGCAGTGGTCGTTGCTATGCACCGCGAAGTGCGGCTACAATCAACATGGAGCCGCAAGTCTGGCGGCGCCCGATGAGGCTTCCAAGGCGACGGTCGATGGTCAGTGGCGGAGGAACGAAGGACTTTGGCAGGAGCGTTTGGCGATTGCAATTTCACTCTATGCTTTTTGGGGGGAAATGTGGATATTCAGAAAATGGAGGGGTGTAAATCGGAAATATAAATGGCGGTTAATTAAAATGCATGAAAATTTGAGGAATTTTAAATTTTTACAGTAGAGAAATTAAAAGATGCATTATCTGTGCAAAAAATAAAATACCAATTAATTTTATAATGAAAAATTGACGAGTGACGTACACAAAAATAATAATTACGAATAAGTAGTCATCCCTTTTTATAAAAATGGCAACTTTTAAGAGAAATTAACAAGTTTTGACACAATTATGTAGCAAAATTGAAAATGACACCAGTTACACGTACATATATTTCATTATTTAATTTAACCAACATGTGATGTTTTTCAATGACACGACTTGATAGAGATACTAAAACCAAACTATGATATGTAAATATGAATTCTCAATCCTGTTTGTTTAATATGGAGATTTGTATATATTATTTGGACCTTTTTAACATACGATAAACCTGATATCATAATATATTTTTATAGATGGAGTAATTTGTATGAAATAAATAAATAAATATATATTTATATAATGTAATGTTTGTAGTATAACGTAATGTTTCCAGTAATCTTCTTCGTCTTAACAAGATTTAGTTGATGCAATAAAACATAGGCGACTTTAGTCTATCGATTAGAATCCTCAAAGTTAGGGGGCTTGAAATGAAAATACTCTAAAGATAATGAATAGGCAATAATTGAATTTTGCGTGTATTTAAAAGCTCCAAATCGTGGATCCAATGATATAAATCAAAATGACGAATCATATTTCTTATTTTTTCATGAAATTTTTAACTAATAGTTGAAATTATCCTTACAAAATATAATAGTTGAGCTTAAAGAAATTATTATGGGATAGTTTTTACTATATTGTAAGAATAACAAAAAATTATAAATTATTACGAGGCCCCCACTCTTCCGAGAATCTGTACCTCACAATATGTTGTTATTCTCACAGTAGTCCAAAGATAATTATGCTGGTAAAAACCTTCAACTCCAGAGTTCTATCATAAGAGACTATGCTGGTGGAAAAGATACAAGTGAGTCATTCACGAGCAACTAGGACCACCTGTTTCCCGACATTGCGGCCGGAAAACAGCCCGACTAGGGCCGCCGGACCGCTCTCGAGCCCTTCGACAGTGTCTTCAATATATATAATCCTTCCCTCTTTAGTGGGGGGCAAAACCATCTCCAGGAACTTCGAGTAGAGATGATAATAATCAAGCACATTGAAACCTGCCATTCGAACTCGCTTCGCGATGAGTTGCATCAGGTTGTGCACGCCTTCGGGCTGCTCAAGGTTGTACTGCGAGATCATTCCACATACCGCGATTCGACCATGAAGCTTCATGTTGAGTAGCACCGCATCCAACGTCTTTCCCCCGACATTTTCAAAGTAGATATCAATCCCCTCAGGGAAGTACCTGAAAGATTTCAAGATGGAAAATCGTCAGCTGGAGTCGGCTTCGCGCTCGTGCGCATACATGTAAGGTGTTTGATTCGCTCAATCGTCATAAGTGTGTTCCGAACTAACCTTTTCAGTGCTGCATCCAGATTTGATTCTTCCTTGTAGTTGAAAGCTTTGTCGAATCCAAGCTTGTTCTTCAGCAAGTCGACCTATTTTGCGGAAATGAAAGAGGAAATGAAGAGATTAGTTAACAAGGGGAGTACTTCTGCATTTATTTTAGCAGATTGATGAGGATATACATCCGACACGGCGATCCTTGCAGATGCTAAATGTGATCGGAAAACCAAATTAGCGCCATGTCGGAGGGGGGATGTTCCCTAAACAGCTGTCATTCGAGGAAATTCAATATGTCGCACAAATGTGAGAAGATTACCTTTTCTTTGCTGCCGGCACTGCCAACAACATAGCATCCGAACAACTTCGCAAGCTGGCCAACAAGCTGACCAACCGCCCCTGATGCGGCCGATATAAAAACAGTTTCTCCTTTCTTAGGAGAGCATAGCTCAACAAACCCGCCATAAGCAGTCAGGCCTGGCATGCCTGCAGAGTTCAGGTTTGTAGAAACTAGACTGAGTGCCAAAATTTTGCCAAAGCTAAAAAGCAGGAGCGCTGCGGCTATGGCTAACTATCACGAGACAACGTTACTTATCCAGAAGAGAAGCTATCAAGAAGTTCCTGAATTACTCACTCGTTGCATAATTCAATCAACTAACAGTGCTGCTGAACTTGCGATAGAACTGTCGAAAGTGTGCATCAACAGGAAGACTTGGAGCAAAAAATATAGTTCATTAACATTGAAGGAGCAGATACGTTAGATGATTGAAGAGTGTACCCAAAAGACCGGTGTAGTAAGAGAGAGGAACGTCGGTGTGTTCGATCTTAAAGCAAGTCTCTGGCGAGGGAAGTAGACTGTACTCCTCCCATCCTGTGAGGCCCCAAACCAAATCGCCTTTCTTGAAATTCGGATGCCCAGATTCCAGGACTCTCGCCACTCCAAGTCCAGTAACAGGCTGCACAGATGTGTGGACACATGGTAAAGCATTTGGTGAACATGAACTTCGAATCAATTCATCAGAATCACAAGCACAATGCTTACAGAGCCGTGTTCAATGTTGTTTCGTTTCAAACAATTATGTACTTCTTTGTTCTATACCCTGTGCAAGCTACTTTCATCAGTCATCATCCTAACACAGTGAATGGAAGCGATGAAAGCAAGCCGTGTTGGCTTGTTAAATGTGATTGTATCGGACAGCCCAATTGCAAAACGTGAAAGCTTCTCTACCTACGAGCATAAACTCGGTTCTTTGAATTCATCAAATCCTCCAACACATTTTTCAGGAACTATTGGGACACAATTAGAGCAATGGGTATGCTTTCAAAGACGCCTTGAATCGGGTCGTACCTCAGAGATCACAAGAACTCAACCCATAAACAAGAATAGGATATAAAGAAAGAAACAAACCTCTGATAGAATCAAAGTTGTGACAAAAATACAACGTATAACCAGTCCTGAAATACTATTTAGCCAGCCTGAGAATCAACAATCCAAGAACAGTAGCAAGCAAAAGCATGCAAAGTCAAATTTTCAGAAACCAATGTAAAACGACACAAATTTTCACAAGGAACAAAACAAAAAGAAGAGTTGAGCCGGGCTCACCGAACCAGGTTGGAAGGAGGATATAGCTCTCAGCCGGGTCGGTGAGCTTCCGCATACGGCCCCTCATGTAAGGATCACAGGAGAGGTAGAGATTCTTCACCAGCACTCCCTTGGAGCCTTCGGCGACAGCACTCGTCAGTTCAATGGTCGACTCCCTCACCTCCATGTCTGACTCTTTGGGGAAGGCTCCCTTCGCAACAAAGTCCCTGAATATCACCTGCTTGTTCCTCATCCTTTCTTCTCTTTGCTTCTCTCTCCTCTCGACGGAATGCGCGAAAGATCCAAGAAAGCTAAAAACTCAGGAGAGGTGCTGGGTTTTGGAGCGTCTCTATATGCAGAGATGGAGTGATGTTTCTCAGCTGTGATGGGGTGGAAATACCAAGACCCACTAGAACAGATATTGGCAATATTGGCGAGATTTGCTCTCCTATTCAAGGAAAGGATAGACTGTGGGGGCAAATATCTGTATTGAAAGTTTTCCTATTTTTGAAATTTTCCTTTTTTCAGATGTGATGGGTGGAAATGCTAAGACCTACTAGAACTGACAAGTCTCGCAACAAGAATCGCACACGGCAATGATGCTAGGTAAAGCAAGAACCTGACAAACTCACGCATCAAGCAAACAAGCCAAGCAAGTGCAGCCACTCATGCATCAGATCAACACAGAAGAGCAGGCGCTCATGCTCCGTTTGACCGTCTCAGCCTGCCAAGGAACTTCAAAAACCCCAGAAAAAGACGACGACAATGACGTCGGGCGTCCACTGTCAACCCGCGAACAGACAGCGTTCATACTGTCTGAACCACGTCTGCACGATAGCATCCACGCATTGCTCCATAAAGAAGACAACAAGATGGATTTTTTTATGAAGGTCGTTTTCCCGAATGGGGTTGCCATCTTGGACAGATTCAACCCTCCAGTCTTTATCACTGTTGATCCACTTCATTGAGACGATCAAGTCCATTGCATGATGTTAATATCTTCCTCCACAGATTCAACCCTCCAGTCTTTATCACTGTCGATCGACTTCATTGAGACGATCAAGTCCATTGCATGATGTTAATATCTTCCTCCACGTCACAGATTCAACCCCTAGTGTTTAACCCCCATTAAGTGATTTTCCGCTAACATTGTGAGATATACTTAATTAGTAAGACGTGAAAATATTTATGACTCAATTAGCACAATTAAAAGAATTATGGTTGAATTTGCGAAAGTCAATAAATCTATGATTTTTTTCGTAATTTTTTAATTCAATTTAGTATGTATACAATACTTTATGTAATGATTGTTCCCTTTTGTCTCTCTTTCTCTAAACTCAGGTTAATTAGTCGAAAAATTCAAGGTAGCCTAGCCTAGCACGAAACCACCTTATTTTATGCATGCACCAAACTTATTATGAATGATGTTTTCTCCTTGAGCTTTTGGGCCGGAACCAATTATTCTTCACGAGCATGAATCTATAACCCAGAAAAGATGAACTTTTAAAAAGGAGATGATGGCAGCTGCATGAACATGTTACTTATGTGGACAAATTTTATTAATTTTTTGATATGTTTGTCAATTTTTTATTATCTTTTTTCTTTCTTTTTTGTTTTTTGTTTTGTTTTTTTAATTTTCTTTCTTTGCCGGTTGCCCAACCTTGGTGATGGCCGGCGACCAGCCACAAGCTACAATTAGCGAAGGTTGCCCTCATCAACCTCAAGCAAGGTCACTCTCACTAGGATCTAGCAAGGGGCGACCTCATGACCTTGAGCAAGGCTAGCCCTTTCTAGCCTTCAAGGAGGTCAATCTCAACCTTTCTATTCAAATTAAAGAGACAAAAAGGCTCCACATTTCTCCAAACAGGCTCAATCTCAACCTTGATTCTCAGTGGAAGAAGTCTTAAAAGAAGTCTTCTCGCCTCAAACCCAACCTTGCTAAAGGCTAAAGATGGTTGGCCTTGCTAGTTTTAGGTGGGGTACCAACCTAAAAAACTCTAAATTGGTACTACTGTAATAAATTTACCAAAAACTAATTATTTTGTCACAAAAAACTCTAAATTGGTTTATCAATGATAAATTTACCCTTTATTAGTTTCCATTAAATTTTACCTTCAAATCGCTGAGTTGAATGACACATAACAATTGACGATGAGTATGTCAATTTGAGGTTTTACCCTCCATTTGTCACAAGTGTATCAATTTGTGATTTTTCATAATATTAATTCAATTTAACGAAAACTAACATAAGGTAAAATTATCACAAATGTACCGGTTTAGAGTTTTATGTAGCAAGAGCATTGGTTTGAGGGAAATTTGTTACATATGTACGAGTTTGAATTTTTTCATGTATTAACCCAAAATAAAATACCAATTAATTTTATCATGAAAATTTGACGAATGGAGTACAAAAAATAACAATTTTAAATAAGTAGTAATCTTTTTTACATGAATGACTACTTTTAACACGAATTAACATATTTAAGCACAACTATATACCAAACTCAAAAAAAGACACCGATTAAACATACATACATTTTAAAATGAAATATGTCAAAATATATGAACACTAAAATCAATGTATGATACATAAACATGGAATATATATATGTTACAGATGGAGTAATTTGTATGAAATAAATAAACAAATATGACATAATTTTTCTGGTAATCTTCTTCATCTCAACAAGGATTTAGTCGATGCAATAAAACCAAAGACGACTCATCTATCGATTAGATTCCTCAAAAATAGGGGCCACAAATGAAAATACTCTTAACGATAATGAATAGACCATAATCGGATTTTGCGTGTATATAAAAAAATGAAATTGCATATCCAACTATATAAGTCAAAACGATGAAAAATATTTCTTATTTATTTACGAAATATAAGTAATTGAACTTATTCTAAAAAATATTACAGTTGAACTTAATAACTCACATAGCTCTATCACAAGAGATTGCCAATGGAAAAGGAGAAGATCCTATCGGAAACACAAGCGAAAAGAGACTATGCCAATGGAAAAGGTACAACAAGTGACTTATTCGCAAGAAACTAGGACCACCTGTTTCTAGACATTGCGATCGAGAAAGAGCGACCAGGGCTGCTGGACTATTCTCGAGCCCTTCAAAGGTGTCTTCCACATATACTATCCTTCCCTCTTTCATCTAAGGCAAAACCATATCTAGGAACTTCGGATAGAGATGATAATAATCAAGCACACTGAAACTTCCATTCGAACCCGCTTCATGCTTATTTGAATAAGGTTGGGCACGCCTTTGGGCTACTCGAGGTTGTACTGTGAGATCATTTCACATACCATGATTTGACCATGAAGCTTCATATTGAGTAGCATTGCATCCAACGTCTTTCCCCGACATTTTCAAAGTAGATGTCAATCCCCTCGAGGAAGTGAAAGAGTATAAATTTGAGTTTGATCGCACACAATCGGTGTGGAGATTTGTATTATATTTGTAATATGTACATGAGTGGGAAAAACACAATTAAAAATATTTTACAAAGATAACAATCTACAGTATTAGTGATAGCAATCTACAGTATCAATATATACTGTGAAAGATTTGCTCTATCGATGGAATTGACACAAATCGTGGAAGATTGACTCAATCAATGAGATTGGCACATATTGTAGAAGATTGCTATATCATGGGAGATTTGCTTTATCACACCCCCTCAAGCGAAATGGTGGCGGAGTCACTGTGAGCTTGTCGCGTAAAATAAGAAATCGAGAGATGGATAGAGGCTTTGTCATGATATCAGCCATTTGAACTTATGTAGGAATGAAGCAAACTTCCAATTGCTTCTTTTAAATTAAATCACGGACAAAATGATAGTCAATTTCTATGTGCTTGGTTCGGGCGTGAAAGATGGGATTGGCAACCAAATAGATTGCCCCTACATTATCACAAAGAACAAGTGGTGGCCGATGTAGAGTGTATTGAAGATCTCGAAGGAGTTGTGATAGCCATAATAATTCAGAGGCTACGTTAGCCACCCCTTTGTATTTTGATTCAGTGTTGGATCTAGCAACGATTGGTTGCTTTTTAGAACTCCAAGAAACCAAGTTGGGACCAAAATAAATGCAATAGTCATTAGTAGATTTTTAGTCATCAAGGCAGCCAGCCTAGTTAGCATTTGTAAATGCAGTGAAGGTCAATTGGTGAATAGGTCGCAAGGTAATGCCATAATGAATAATAGCCTTGAGATAGCGCAAAATCCGTTTGATGACTGACCAATGATCTTCAATTGGACAATGCATAAATTGGCACACTTTATTGACGGCAAAGGATAAATTTGACCTAGTAAGAGTGAGGTATTACGGTGCCTAACCGTACTTCGATAAGTGGAGACATCGTTAGTGGTTCACCACTTTGTTTCAACAACTCAAAAAGCCGAGGAGCCATAGGTGATGAGCAAGGTTTTGAATCAACCATGCCTGTACGAGTTAGAGGAGTGGTGGCATACTTGGATTGAGTGAGGGATAGCCCAGTAGAGGATTTATGGGCTTCAATGCCAAGAAAGTATGATAAATTTTACAAATCGGTGATTGCAAACTCAGTGCCAAGGCGAGTGATTAATTCAGTGATGGAGGAGGTAGAGCTCCTAGTAATAATAATATCGTCCACATAGATGAGAAGAAGTAGAATGTGGTTAGAGCAATGTTATATGAAAAATGAAGAATCAGCAATGGAGGCCACAAATCCGATAGATAACAAATATGAACTTAGCCAAGAAAACCATGCTCTTGGGGCTTGTTTTAGCCCATATAGAGCTTTCTGAAGTTGACATACATGGCTAGGATAATGCGGATCAACAAATCCTTAGGGTTGCTTCATGTAGTCTTCTTCTTTAATGGTGCCATGGAGAAAGGCATTCTTAATGTCCAATTGACGTAGAGACCAACTATATGTGATAGCTAAGGAGAGAACAACTCGAATTGTTGTCGATTTGATAACCAAACTAAAAATTTCATCATAGTCCAAGTCAGCCTGTTGAGTAAAGCCCTTCGCAACAAGTCGTGCCTTCTATCTATCAATGGAGCCATTAGATTTGGTTTTTAGGTGATAAATCCACTTGCAATTGACCACATTCATAGAAGGGTGATGAGGAACCAATTCCCAAGTGCCATTTTGAATGAGAGAATTAAATTCATTGGCCATAGCTTGTTGCCAGTTGGGGTCTTTGTTTGCAACGGAAAAACAAGTGGGTTCACTTGGTGTCAAGCTTGAGTGAAAACAAGAATAAAGTGGGTGTTTAGTGGAAAGAAAAACCTTTGGTTTACGAATATAATTTTTTAGACGAGTGACCATTGGATGGGTAGAAGTTGGTGTTGAGGTTGGGAAGATTGTAACGGTGGAGCTTCTGGAGAAGAGGATCCAGAAGATTGCTGAATATGTGATGAGGAGTCATCCATGATAGTAGATGGACATGATGGAGTTGATGTGGTGGTGGACACCCCCTAAAACTGTGGGGGCTTAGTAGAGGAATAACCAATGCAAACAGGAGAACTAGGCGATGGTGATGATAATTGACCGGATTGTGATTTAGCAAATGGGAAGTTTTCTTGGAAAATCACATGGCTAGAGACATATATTCGGCCAGTGATACGATGAAGACAACGATAGCCGTGGTGATGAGGAGAATAGCCAAGGAAGATATATTGCATTGTTCTATCATCAAGTTTATTGCGAGTATAAGGGCACATCCAAGGGTAGCATGCACACCCAAAAACATGCAATTGTAAATAATTGTGTTTCTAGCCAAACTATTTCTCATAAGTAGACAATCCACTCAAGACCGTTGTAGGCATGTGGTTAATTAGAAAGACCGCAGTGAGGAAGACATCATTCCAATATATACGATAAACAAAAGCTCGGGTAAGCAATGTGATGCCAGTTTCCACAATATGACGGTGTTTGCGCTCAACCCGACCATTTTGTTCTCGCGTGTGCGGGCATGAAAGACGATGTAGGATGCCATGAAGATGGAGATAAGGATCAAATTTCTTATACTCACCACCTCCATTAGTTTGAAGGACCTTGATCTTACAATTGAAATATTTTTCCACTCGGGATTTAAATTGCACAAAAGTAGACAGTGCATCAGATTTCACAGTAAGTGGGAAAAGCCATGTATATCCACTATAAGCATCGATAAAAATGATATAATAATGAAAATCATTAAGCTGAAGTAACGAGAGATGGTCTCCATAGATCATAATAAAGTATCTCCAAAGGAGCATTACAAATAGTTGATGATCTAGTAAAGGGAAGACGAGGCAACTTTCCTAAGTGACATGATTCACGAAACTAGATGAGGAAGACGGAGATATCGGCAAGTCATGCTTTGAAATAACTGAAAAAATAATGCGAGCAGTTGGATGACCCAAGCACTCATGCTAAATAGAAGCGAAAACTCGTTCACCAATGAAGCCGGATGGAGTGGTGGTGATTTATTTGACTGCGAGAGGACCTTATTGGTGGTACGTGCATTATTAAGATAATAAAGTCCATTCTTATGCTGGCCTTTGAGCGGGAGGTTCCTCGAGGATCGATCCTTAACACAACGAAAGCGGGATGAAATTCAAATACCACATCATTGTCTTTGGTAAATTAAGAGACGATAATAGATTCTTCTTGATAGAGGGAACCTGATAAATATTTCGTAGTTTGTTGGAAGATATGATTCTTGAGATTTGCATATATCATAAATAGATGCAATTGTTTATATCTTAGGAATAGAGAGATTACAGGAATGTACACTTTCTTTTATTATTATTCCTTCTTGTGTTTATATACAGTATTGTACAACAGATTACAATCAATGAAAATAGAGGCACAATTTTCCTCTCAAAATTCTTCCCTTTATCCTTGAATCTAGTCTCGTGACATGGTATCGGAGCCCACGAAATTATGATTCTATAGTCGCTTCCGCTCTTCTTTTCTCGATTGCCACTCGTGGAACTGCATTTGCAAAACAGAGTTGCCACAGGAATTGTTACTATAGAGGGAAGAAATTTTTTACCATGCCTAAAACACAAAACCCTGCCTCAACCTCAAATGACCAACTTGCTGGAGAAGTCACGCCAGAAGAGCAAGGTATCCAGGATTCGTCTACTGTTACTTCTGCTACTCAACAGCAATTCAACCAGGCACAAACCCAAAACGTGCAATGGCAACAATTCCTGGCTCAGTTCAATCTAGGGCAGCCTTTCATGGGCCATCCATACCAATGGATACCATATCCATGGTTCCATTCATCACGGCTAGGAAGCTACCGGAGCGGCGTTGGGGCGATGGAGGTCCGCCAACGCATCGATGGGGCAAACCACGCCCATCAACCCGGAAGCGGACGGCGAGATCAACGAGGAGTCGGGGTGGGAACAAGTGCCCACTCGACTTATCTCAATACGGGTCATACGGGGCAAACAAATCAGGGTACATGACTGAACAATTCAGGCATGGGAGGAAGTCCTTACTCTAATCCCAGATTTTTTTTCGTATCACATCTTTCCTACCAGCGGTCGACCGGAGCTTGGCGACCCACTTCACACAACAAACATAGACGGACCAGAGTTAAAACTCATTAGCAGAGAGCTAACTGGTGCCGAAACTACTCGAATTGGGCGCACGAGTTCTGGTGCGCGCTAGTAACAAAAGATAAAGAGAGTTTTCTAGACGGAACAATCCTGATTCCTACCGACAAGAGGATGGCACAATTTTGGAGAAAATGCAACCAACTCGTCAGGACTTGGATAGGAAATTGCATTTCATCCGAAGTCGCGGCTGGTCTCCCCCTGACGGAGGATTCAAAGCAAATGTGGGAGAATATTAAAGAAATGTTTAGAAAGCTTGATCAGGTGAAAATTTTTACAATAACACAGCAGATCTCATAGTTAAAACAGGGGAATATGAGCATAAACGGCCGTCTACAACAAGCTCTCGGCTTTGTGGAACGAGCTTGAAGTAGCCGAGGAAAAATTTGAATGGCCAAAGTCAATTTTACAACAGTACAAAGCCATGTGAGAAAGGGAGAAAACAACGAGATTCCTGCTTATCCTCAACGAGGCTTACCTCTCGTTTCGCTCTCAAATCCTAACGATGGAACCCATGCCGAGCCTCAATCGAATCTACCAACTTGCCATCCAAGAGGAGAATCGGCAAAGATCCGCGGATCTTAGGGTTTCGGGGAGACGAAGTCGCTCGGCTGCAAGAAGGCGGTCGACTTCCGCGAAGAACGGAGGAAACGGAGGACAGCAAGAGGGAGAGCTAGGGTTCCTCGACGGAAACCCTAGCAATTCGGGCTTTATAGGACGATCCGACGGTCTTCATTCGTCGGCGGCGAGTGGATCCAACGGCTCACGACGTCACGCTCTTCATGGGCCGAATGGGCCGCACATAAATAATTCGCTTGGGCTGGATGTTCTGTCCGGAAATTCAGCAAGCGGAACAGAGAATAATTATGGGCCAACCCTGGCCCAAGTCCTGCAGCCCATGAATAAATCCATCTCGACTGGGAGGAATTTTAATCCTAAAGGCAAAGGTAAATTATACTGCGAATATTGTAAATGTCCACATCATACAATAGAAAATTGCTAGAAGTTGCATGGGAAACCTGGAGAGAAGGAAAAAGGAAAATTTTCTACAATTTTTCAGGTGTCAGGACAACCATTAGACAAGACAATTACTCATGATCAATATCAAGAACTGATGGAGGCACTAAGGAAACTGGACACTTCTAACAAGACTGGGGGTTTCACAGGTACTTCTTATTGTTTGATGAATTCAATTTCAAGAAGTGCATGGATTATTGACTCGAGTGCTAGTGATCACATTGTTTGTGATAAGAATTCACTTTCAAATATTAAAAAATTATCCTCTCCCATATCGGTAGCAGCTCCCAAATGGAAATACCACACAAGTTGAAATGATAGGCACAGTAGTCCTTAGTACAATCATTGTGCTTAAAAATGTGTTCTATATTCCTGATTTCCATTTCAATCTCGTGTCAGTATCCCGAGCTTGTGAAGAAAATTCCTGTCGAATCTTATTCAATTCTGATAAATGTTTGTTTCAGGCCCTTTCGACTGGGAAACTAATGGGCTTGGGTAGAGTATTCCAAGGGCTATATTTCTGGATGGATGTTTCGCAGAGTCTCAAATTTCTTTCGAATAAATCTTTGTGTAACTCTGCTATCAATAAAAAGGACCTTTCTTAATCATCAAAGACTGGGTCACTCTGCTTTATTTCCTTATCCACAATGTCCCATTTGTCCATTAGCAAATCAGACACGTCCTTCCTTTCATAACAGTACTTCTCAAGTCAATGAAATTTTTTCATTAATTCATATCGATGTTTGGGGACCTTATCATACCTTGAATCACGATGGGTCCCGATTCTTTCTCACCATTGTAGATGATTTTTCGCGAGCTACATGGATATTTCTAATGCAGTCCAAAAAATCAAGTTCTTTCTCACATTAGGACTTTTCTTGCCATATCTAAAAATCAATTTGGGAAATCCATTAAACGCATTCGCACTGATAATGGTAGAAATTTTTTTAATAGTGAATGTAGTTCTCTATTCACATTGAATGGGATTTTACATGAGAGCTCTTGCACATACACACCACAGCAGAATGGAGTTGTTGAGCGGAAACACCGCCACCTTCTTGAAGTAGCACGTGCTCTTAAGTTTCAGGCATCTATCCCTGAAATTTTTGGGGAGATTGCGTGGTCACGGCAGCGTATCGATCAATTGTATGCTGTCCCGTATTCTTAAAGGAAAAACTCCTTTTGAGATATTGTATGGAAGGAAACCGGATCCGAGTCATCTCAGAGTTCTTGGATGTCTATGCTATGTGACTACAGTAGAGCACAGAGATAAAATGGGACCTCATGCTCACCAGTGCATATTTATGGGATATTCAAATCTGAAACGAGGATACAGGGTGTATGAGCCATCCTCAAGAGAATTCTTTATAAGCAAAGATGTGGTATTTCATGAAGATATTTTCCCTTTCCTAGACATGAATCATTCTCCTGAAGATGAGAGGACAGCTAATAAACCTTTTCTATCAGAAGATGATCTTTCTCCAGGAGGATCTTATATTGTTGTTCCTCCTCCAAGACTTCAGGAATTATCTGATGCACCGACTATAATTTCCAATGAGGCTATTCAGGCAACTTTTCTTGAATAACATTCAACAGAAAGGGATTCTCCAATAGCAGCTCCTTCAGAACCAAGTCACACTAACAAATCCTCCTTGACTCGGCATGAAGAACCTAGGCGATCGGTCGAGCTAGCCGTCCACCAATTTGGACAAAGGACTACGTATGTGCTTCTTACGGGTCATCGGTACTCATTATCCTATCTCTTCCTACGTTTCATTCGATAGGCTATCGTCGGAGCATTTATGTTGCATGAGTCATATATCTGAGGAGCATAAGCCTCCTATTTACAATGAAGTAATGTATGACCCACGTTGGCAACGGGCTATGGAGGCAGAACTAAAAGCCCTTATGGATAATCACACTCGGGATGTTGTACCTTTACCCACTCATCGCAAACCAATTGGATGCAAGTGGGTGTATAAAATAAAATATAGAGCAAATGGCTCTATAGAAAGATACAAGGCCCGGTTAGTTGCCAAGGGATTTACACAAAGAGAAGGTTTTGACTATCATGAGACCTTTTCTCCAGTAGCCAAAGATGTTACAGTTCGTTCTTTTCTATCGGTTGCTGCCTTTCGTGATTGGTCGTTACACCAGATGGATGTTCATAATGCCTTTCTGCATGGTGATCTAGACGAAGAAATATACATGGATCTTCCACCCGGATTATAGAGACAGGGGGAGTCTAAGGTATGTCGTCTCCGTAAATCTCTTTATGGATTAAAACAGGCATCTCGACAATGGTATGCCAAGTTTATGAGTGCTCTTACGATTGCTGGCTTTAGACAATCCAAGTATGATTATGCACTATTCACTTGGAAGAAAGGTATGTCGTCTATTTATCTAATGATTTATGTTGACGACATCTTAATTATGGGAAATGATGATTCCATTGTGAAGAAGCTGAAAGAATATCTGCATTCCACTTTTCATATCAAAGATTTAGGGCCACCTAAATATTTTCTTGGAATTGAGATACCTCGTTCGGACTAGGGAATTTCACTCAGTCAGCGAAAGTTCGTAATGGAGATTATTTCAGAGGCAGGTTTATCAGGTTGCAAACCATCTATTGTTCCCATTAAGCAGAATGCCAAGTTGACTTCTACTGATTATGATTCTGGCATAACTACTTTTGATGATCCATTGTTAAAGGATCCATCTGGATATCAGAGACTAGTAGGGAAGCTCATATATCTCACTGTGACTAGGCCAGACATTTTTTATGCAGTTTAGACTCTCAGTCAATTCATGCACAGCCCCAAACAATCACATTTAAATGCGGCCATGAAAATTGTGAGATATTTGAAAATATGTCCAGGATTAGGGATACTTCTTTCCCGGAGATGCAACATGGAGATGACAGCTTATTGTGATGCAGATTATGCTACATGTCCAATAAGCAGGAGATCTATTACTGGTTTTTGCATCAAATTCGGGGAATCACTACTTTTGTGGAAAACAAAAAAACAATCCACTGTATCCTTATCATCAGCAGAAGCCGAATATCGATCCATGGCCAGAACTGTTTGTGAAATAGTTTGGTTAAGAGGTTTACTTCTAGATCTCGGGGCAGAGGTTAAAGGACCAACCACATTATTCTGTGACAATGATTCAGCACTCAAGCTTGCAGCAAATCCTATAGTTCATGAGAGAACAAAGCATATAGAAGTTGATTGCCACTTCACTCAAGAGAAGATTCAAGAAGGAGTCATCAAAACAAGAGGAATAAGAACCACGGAGCAACCCACAGATATTTTCACCAAGCCTCTTTGTCAAAGGCAACACACATATCTTCTAAGCAAGCTAGGCGTCTTGGACATATACAAGCCACCAGCTTGAGGGGGAGTGTTGGAAGATATGATTCTTGAGATTTGCATATATCATAAATAGATGCAATTGTTTATATCTTAGGAATAGAGAGATTACAGGAATGTACACTTTCTTTTATTATTATTATTCCTTCTTGTGTTTATATACAATATTATACAACAAATTACAATCAATGAAAATAGAGGCACAATTTTCCTCTCAAAATTCTTCCCTTTATCCTTGAATCTAGTCTCGTGACATAGTTTAAAAGAACTAGTAGGGAGAATGTAAGATGGAAGAACCGATATCTGATATTTGCAAACCTAACCCATTTGTAGTACGGATTATTAGAAATGTCAATGCCCAAATATAATTCAAGTCTCAATTACTTAGACCCAGAGAAACATCAAGTGACACAAAGCTATCCATGCAGAAGCAATTAAGATATTGAGGGGAGAATGAAAAGAGAAGGGCTCACCAGGGAGGATATTGCCAATGATCTCCGCATCGGTGGGGGGTCTCTTGCCTCAACCTCACAAATTCATGGGATACTCCATCTCCAGGTCTTGTGGAAGAACACCTCCTGAGTCAAGTAGAGAGGAGCACCGACAGTAACCACGGTGCAATCATCACAAAACATGCAAAAATAATTCTCATCGTGTAACTCTCCTAAGAGTCATCATGCCAAAAACAAACATACCTCAACGACAACGACAGAGAGCCCCCATACTAACGCTTGCATACTAACTTAACGGTGCTTGCATACTAAGCCCGGTTCACTTAATGGTACAATGTGACGCGCCAAGCTTGTATTAAAACTCATTCGCAGTCTGCGCGACTAGCATCACTTAACGTACTGATTTAGTAGACCCGTCTTAGATTACCTACCATTGCTTTATGAAACCATCCAAGGTCATAACTTTGTCGGCAAATTCAATCGAAACATCTAACTGCATTCCGGATGCTAAAATGGCCAAGGGTTGGCACGCCGCCACTCATTCTGCACTACGAACACCAACTAGGAACGGCCGCAACACGGGGCCAATTCATCCCAAAAGGTTCATAGTCACAGTTCAATTACTTGGATAAGCAAAGCTTGAAAAAGGTGACAAATTCAGTTCGATAGGAGTTGAACACAAAGTCGCTGTAGAGAGAGAGAGAGAGAGGGGGCGTGGCGGCGGGCGTGAGCGCTCGGCCGATGCTGCGGTGGGGGGACGGTGGAGTGCGGCCGCGGCAACGTGGCGATCCAACGCTACACGGCACGAAGTGCGGCTGCGGTTGCCACGGAGCTGCCGGTCTACGGCGGCACCGATGGGGCTTCGAGGCGGCGGTCGATGGTCGGTGGCGGAGAGGAACGAAGGGCTTTGGCGGGAGCGTTTGGCGATTCCGATTTCACTCTATGCTTTCCGGGGGAAATGCGGATATTGAGAAAATGGAGGGGTGGAAAATTGGAAATATAAAGGCGGTTAAATAAAATGCATGAAAATTTGAGGAATTCTAAATTTTTACAGTAGAGAAATTAAAAGATGCATTATCTGTGCAAAAAATAAAATACCAATTATTTATCATGAAAAATTGACAAATGACGTACACAAAAATAATTTTACAAATAAGTAGCCATCCTTTTTATGCGAATGGCAACTTTTAAGAGGAATTAACGCGTTTTAACACAATTATGTAGCAAAGTTGAAAACCACACTAGTTAGACTTACATATATTTCATTATTTAATTTAACCAACATGTGATGTTTTTCAGTGACACGACATAGAGATGCTAAAACCAAACTATGATACGTAAATATGAATTCTCAATCTTGTTTGCTCAATATGGAGATCTATATACATTATTTGGACCTTTTTAACATTCAATAACCCCGATATCATAATATCTTTTTAGAGATGGAGTAATTTGTATGAAATAAATAAATATATAAAACATAATGTTTCTAGTACAACGTAATGTTTCCAGTAATCTTCTTCATCTTAGCAAGGATTTAGTTGATGCAATAAAACCATACACGACTTTAGTCTATCGATTAGAATCCTCAGAGTTAGGGGGCTAGAATTGAAAATACTCTAAAGATAATGAACAGACCATAATTGGATTTTGCGCATATTTAAAACCTCGAAATCATGGATCCAATGATATAAATCAAAATGATGAATCATATTTCTTATTATTTTCATGAAATTTTTAACTAATAGTTGAAATTATCCTTAAAAAATATAATAGTTGAGCTTAAAGAAATGATTATGGAATAATTTTTATTATACTGTAAGAATCAAATAACAAGTAATTGTAAATTATTGTGAGGCTCCACTCCTTCGAGAATTTCTACCTCACAACATGTTATTCTCACGGTAATCCAACGACAATCGTGCTAGTAAAAACCTTCAACTCTAGAGTTCTATCATAAGAGATTATGCCGGTGGAAAAGGTACATCAAGTGACTCATTCGCGAGCAACCAGGACCACCTGTTTCCCGACATTGCGTCCGGAAAACAGCCCGACCAGGGCCGCTGGACCGTTCTCGAGCCGTTCAACGGTGTCTTCAACATATACAATCCTTCCCTCTTTAGTGGGAGGCAAAACCATCTCTAGGAACTTCGGATAGAGATGACAATAATCAATCACATTGAAACCTTCCATTCGAACCCGCTTCAGAATGAGTTGCATCAGGTTGTGCACGCCTTCGGGCTGCTCGAGGTTGTACTGCGATATCATTCCACATACCACGATTCGACCATGAAGCTTCATGTTGAGTAGCACCGCATCCAATGTCTTTCCCCCGACATTTTCGAAGTAGATGTCGATCCCCTCAGGGAAGTACCTGAAAGATTTCGAGATGGAAAACCGTCAGCTGGAGTCGGCTTCGCGCTCGTGCGCATACACGTAAGGTGGTTGATTCGCTCAATCGTCATTAGTGTGTTCCGAACTAACCTTTTCAATGCTGCATCCAGATTTGATTCTTCCTTGTAGTTGAAAGCTTCGTCGAATCCAAGCTTGTTCTTCAGCAAGTCGACCTATTTTGCGGAAATGAAAGAGGAAATGAAGAGATTAGTTAACAGAGGGAGTACTTCTGCATTTATTTTAGCGGATTGATGAGGATATACATCCGACACGGCGATCCTTGCAGATGCTAAATGTAATCGGAAAACCGAATTAGCGGCATGTCGGAGGGGGGATGTTCCCTAAACAACTGTCATTTGAGGAAATTCGATATGTTGGACAAATGCAAGAAGATCACCTTTTCTTTGGTGCCGGCACTGCCAACAACATAGCAACCGAACAACTTCGCAAACTGGCCAACAAGCTGACCAACTGCCCCTGATGCGGCCGATATAAAAACAGTTTCTCCTTTCTTAGGAGAGCATAACTCGGTAAACCCAGCATAAGCAGTCAGGCCCGGCAGGCCTGCAGAGTTCAGGTTTGTAGAAACTAGACTGAGTGTCAAAATTTTGCCAAAGCTGAAGAGCAGAAGCGACTACGGCTAACTATCACGAGACAGCACTACTTATCCAGAAGAGAAGCTATCAAGAAGTTCCTGAATAACACACTCGTTGCATAATTCAATCAACTAACAGTTCTGCAGAACATGCCATAGAACTGTCGAAAGTGTGCATCAACAGGAAGACTTAGAGCAAAAATATAGTTCATTAACATTGAAAGAGCAGATATCGAAGAGTGTTCCCAAAAGACCGGTGTAGTAAGAGAGGGGAACGTCGGTGTGTTCGATCTTAAAGCAAGTCTCTGGCACGGGAAGTAGACTGTACTCCTCCCATCCGGTGAGGCCCCAAACCAAATCGCCTTTCTTGAAATTCGGATGCCCAGATTCCAGGACTCTTGCCACTCCAAATCCGGTAACGGGCTGCACAGATGTGTTGACACACGCACGGTAACGCATTTGGCGAACATAAACTTCGAAGCAATTCATCAGAATCACAAGCACAATGCTTACAGAGCCGTGTTCAATGTTGTTTCGTTTCAAACAATTGTGTACTTCTTTGTTCTATACCCTGTGCAAGCTACTTTCATCAGTCATCATCCTAACACAGTGAATGGAAGCGATGAAAACAAGCCGTGTTGGCTTGTTAAATGTGATTTTATCAGACCGCCCAATTGCAAAACGTGAAAGCTTCTCTACCTACGAGCATAAACTTGGTTCTTTCAATTCACCAAATCCTCCAACACATTTTTCAGGAACTATTGGGACACATTTAGAACAATGGGTATGCTTTCAAAGACGCCTCGAATGGGGTCGTACCTCAGAGATTACAAGAACTCAACCCACAAACAAGAATAGAATATAAAGAAAGAAACAATCCTTTGATAAATCACAGTCGTGACAAAAATGCAACGTATAACCAGTCCTGAAATACTTTTTACCTGAAATACTATTTAGCCAGCCTGAGAATCAACGATCCAAGAACAGTAGCAAGCAAAAGCATGCAAAATCAAGTTGAAAGCATATTGAGTAGCACTGCATCCAACGTCTTTCCCCCGACATTTTCGAAGTAGATGTCGATACCCTCAGGGAAGTACCTGAAAAGATTTTACGATGGAAACCGTCAACTCAATTCGGCTTCACGATCGTGTGCATGTGTAACAGCAGTTGATTCGCTCAATCATCATTAGCGTGTTCCAGACTAACCTTTTCAATGCTGCATCCAGATTTGATTCTTCCTTGTAGTTGAAAGCTTCATCGAATCCGAGCTTGTTTTTCAGCAAGTCGACCTATTTTGCAGAAGTAAAAGGGGAAATGAAGAGACTAGCTAACAAAGGGAGTACTTCTGCATTTATTTTAGCAGATTGATGAGGATATACATCCGACACGACGATCATTGCGGATGCTAAACGTGTTTAGGAAACAAAATTAGTGCCATGTTGGAGCGTTCCCTAAACAGTTGCCATTCGAGGACATACGAGATGTTGGACGAATGTGAGAAGATTACCTTTTCTTTGCTGCCGGCACTCCCAACAACATAGCAACCAAACAACTTCGCAAACTGGCCAACAAGCTGACCGACTGCCCCTGATGCCGCGGATATAAAAACGGTCTCTCCTTTCTTAGGAGAGCATAACTTGAAAAACCCAGCATAGGCTGTCAGGCCCGGCATGCCTGCATAGTTCAGGTTCGCAGTAACTAGACGGAGTACCGAAGTTTTGCTAAAGCTAAAGAGTAAGAGCAATATGGCTAGGGCTAACTATCACGAAACAACGCTACTTATCCAGAAGAGAAGCTATCAAGAAATTCTTGACTTACATACTTGTTGCATAATTCAATCGACGAACAGTGCTGCAGAACTTGCAAAAGAAACTGTTGAAAGTGTGCATCGACAGGAAGACTTTGAGGGGGAAAGAACATAGTTCATTAACATTGAAAGAGCAAATACGTTAGACGATCGAAGAGTGTACCCAAAAGACCGGTGTAGTAAGAGAGGGGAACATCGGTGTGTTCGATCTTAAAGCAAGTCTCTGGCGCGGGAAGTAGACTGTACTCCTCCCATCCGGTGAGGCCCCAAACCAAATCGCCTTTCTTGAACTTCCGATGCCCAGATTCCAGCACTCTCGCCACTCCAAATCCGGTAACAGGCTGCATAGATGTGTTGACACGTTAACACACTTTAGCGAACACAAATTTCGAAGCGATTCATCAGAATCACAAGCGCAATGCTTTATGATCCTACGTAAACTCCGCTTATTACAGAGGCGTGCTCATTACAAAAATGCAACATATAACCAGCCCTGAAATTCTATTTAGCCAGCCTGAGAATCAACAATCCAAGAACAGCAGCAAGCAAAAGCTTGCAAAGTCAAATCCCTCAGAAACTAATGGAAAAACGGCACAAATTTTCACTAGGGACAAAGCATTAATCAATCCAAAATCAAGTTCATCAGCCAAAGAATTCCATCTTCTCGTCATTATTGTTTTCATCTCGAAACAATAAAAAAAGGAAAAAAGGAAAAAGAGTCAAGCTGGGCTCATTGAACCAAGTTGGAAGAAGGCGACATAGCTCTCGGTGTTAGTTTGGGTTCACTTTTATGTGGAGGAGCGCATAAGTTGCAAGCCCAACTTAAGCCCATATGATAAGTTAAATGAGGAAATATAGTTTCTCACTATCTATATAAAGTGATAGCCGCAAAAGGAAATAGTAACAAGAGAAAAAGAGAAAGCGGAAAATCTAGAATTTTGGGCAATATCTGATTTACATCAAGTTGGCGTCGGAGGCAAATTCATGGTCCGATTGAGCTGAAATTTTGTCAGCATGTTTATGGCGCAATTTTATTGAATCTAAACGGTTTGATTTTCGTTTGAAGCTTCCTACATTAGGTTTTTCATGGATTGATCAAAACCATGTTTTTTATCAAAATTATCCTTGATCTCTCGTGAAATTCATGTGTATTATCAAGAATTATGTTGTTGAGGTCTTTGCTGCTATGTACCTCTAGTATTTGCTAGAGAATAACAATTTTGTTGATAGTGAAGGATTTCAGGTAGACTATGGTCCCGTGGTTTTTGATCTCTTCACATCGAGGAGGTTTTCCACGTAAAAAAGTCGTAGTGTTCCCATAATTGGTATTTATTTTCTCTATAACAATTTTGTTGATAGTAAATAATTTCGGGTGGACTCCGGTCCCGTGGTTTTTGATCCCTTCGATAGGTTTTCCACATAAAAAAAACTTCTTGTGTTCACGTGATTGGTATTTATTTTACTCTACTATATCGATTCATATTAGGTTTACACAAGATGGGAGATTATTTTATTCCGCTGTATTGATTCGATATTGTTCGAATTGTTACTGTTCTCCCATCACTCGTCGGGTTGGTGAGCTTCCGCATGCGACCCCTCATGTAAGGATCGCGAGGTAGACCCGTCAAATGGGTGGATCGATTCGGGTTTGGGTCGGATAGAAAATAAGTTGACCCATATTTGACACATTTAACCTGTTTTGACTCATATTCATGTAATGTAAATCAAATGACCCATACTTAACTTGACTCGCATTGCTAAAACCTATTAATATTCTAGGAAAACTCACATCTACTATGTGCAAATTGGATTAAAACTTCAAATTAAATTTTAAATAGTAAATAAAATAAAAAAAGTTTTAAAAAACCTATAAATTGAAACATTTATAAAGAATTAGACTATGCACACGCTTCTCTTATTTGAAGTGAATATACCATTAAATTACTAAAAACTGTAACATGAAATTTTTTTAACTAAACCTAAAAAATCTCATTTTTATGATTTTTTTATTAAAAAAAGTATTGTTAAAACATTTTTATGCAATACAATTTTTTTAACAATTTTTATGCAATAAAAATTTAATGGAATTTTTTATAATTATTTTTAAAATATAATTAAAAAATCGAGATTTATTAATTTTTATTTTTTAAAATATAATTTTTTATTTTTCACTTTTCACTTTTCTTTTTTCTTCTTCTTTGGCCGGGCTGCTGGCCACGACGACGGCCGGTGGCCGGCCACGGCGAGATTGAGCTTGCGGTGTCGGGCGGGCTCAATCTCGCCGATTCGGCGCGCCAAGGCCCCGCCCGACCCGGCGAGCTCGAGTCTCACCGGTCGTTGGTGAGGCTTGAGCCTCGCCAAATTTGGCAAGGCCGAGGCTCCCCGGCGTTGGGCGAGGCTTGATCTCGCCGATCTGCCGAGGCCAAGGCCCCGCCCAACGCCGCAAGCTCAAGTCTCGCCAAATCTAGCAAGGCCAAGGCTCCATCGGCGTCGGGTGAGGCTTAATGTCGTCGATCTGACGAGGCCAAGGCCCCGCTGGACGCTAGCGAGCTCAAGTCTCGCCAAATCCGGCAAGGCCGAGGCTCCGCCGGCGTTGGGTGAGGCTCGATCTTGCCAATGCGCGAGGCCAAGGCCCCACCTAATGCCGGCG
Source organism: Eucalyptus cladocalyx (assembly GCA_017140615.1). Lineage (NCBI taxonomy): Eukaryota > Viridiplantae > Streptophyta > Magnoliopsida > Myrtales > Myrtaceae > Eucalyptus > Eucalyptus cladocalyx. The sequence continues at coordinate 3,838,089 of CM029516.1, read as the reverse complement.
AGCTCAAGTCTCGCCGGTCGTTGGCAAAGCCAAGCCTCGTCAAATTTGGCGAGACTTGAGCTCACCCGGCGTCGGGCGAGGCTCGATCTCGCCGATGCGAGGCCCCACCCGATGCCCGGCGAGCTCGAGTCTCGCCAATCGTCGGCAACCTCGAGCTCACATGCCGGCGAGCTCAAGCCTCGCCGGCTTATCGCCGACCCGGCCGCCGGCTAAGGATGGAAGAAAAAGAAAGAAAAAAGAAAAGAAAAGAAAAGAAAAGAAAATTAAAATATGAAAAATAATTATAATTACAATTTTTTATTTAAAAAACCATTTTTATAAAGTTAAGAGGAATACCATGGGTTCAAAGTGGATTTCCTAATAACCCATTCAAACCCATTTCTTTCGTGTTTTACCTTCTCGAGCCATTTCTCACCCTTATATGATCTATTTAACTAAAAATGGGTCATAATATGAGTTTATGACCCTTTTTGCCAACTCTAATCGCAGGAGAGGTAGAGATTCTTCACCAGCACTCCCTCGGAGCCTTTGGCAACAGCTCTCGTCACATCAACGGTCGACTCAGTCACCTCCATGTCCGATATTCAGGAAATCTGGGGGGAAATGTGGATATTCAGGAAATGGAGGGGTGGAAAATCGGAAATAAAAAGGACGGTTAAATAAAATGAATGAAAATTTGAGGAATTCTAAATTTTTACAGTAGAGAAATTAAAGGATAAAATACCAATTAATTTTATCATGAAAAATTGAACACAAAAATAATAATTACGAATAAGCAGTCATCCTTTTTTATACGAATGGCAACTTTTAAGAGGAATTAACGTGTTTTAACACAATTATGTAGCAAAGTTAAAAATGACACTAGTTAGACGTACATATATTTCATAATTTAATTTAACCAACATATGATGTTTTTCAATGACACGACTTGATAGAGATACTAAAACCAAACTATGATCGTATTTCTTAATTTTTTTCATGAAATTTTTAACTAATAGTTGAAATTATTCTTAAAAAATATAATAGTAGAACTCAAAGAAATGATTATGGGATAGTTTTTACTATATTGTAAGAATAACAAAAAATCAAATAACAAGTAATTGTAAATTATTACAAGGCCCCACTCCTTGGAAAATTTGTACCTCTATTATTCTCACAATAGTTCAAAGATAATTATGCTAATAAAAACCTTAAACTTATAACTCTAGGGTTCTATCGTAAGAGACTATGCTGGTGGAAAAGGTACAACAAGTGACTCATTCGCGAGCAATCAGGACCACCTGTTTCCCGACATTGCAGCCGGAAAACAGCCCGACCAGGGCTGCCGGACCGCTCTCAAGCCCTTCGACGGGTCTTCAATATATACAATCCTTCCCTCTTTAGTGGGAGGCAAAACCATCTCCAGGAACTTCGGGTGGAGATGATAATAATCAATCACATTGAAACCTTCCATTCGAACTCGCTTCTTGATGAGCTGCATCAGGTTGTGCACGCTTTGGGGCTGCTCAAGGTTGTACTGCGAGATCATTCCACATACCGCGATTCGACCATGAAGCTTCATGTTCAGTAGCACTGCATCCAGCGTCTTTCCCCCGACATTTTCGAAGTAGATGTCGATCCCCTCAGGGAAGTATCTGAAAGATTTTGAGATGGAAAACTGTCAGCTGGAGTCGGCTTCGCGCTCGTGCACATACATGTAAGGCGGTTGATTCGCTCAATCATCATTAGTGTGTTCCGAACTAACCTTTTCAGTGCTGCATCCAGATTTGATTCTTCCTTGTAGTTGAAAGCTTCGTTGAATCCAAGCTTGTTCTTCAGCAAGTCGACCTATTTTGCGGAAATGAAAGAGGAAATGAAGAGATTAGTTAACAAAGGGAGTACTGCTGCCTTTACTTTAGCGGATTGATGAGGATATACATCCGACATGGCGATCCTTGCAGATGTTAAATGTGATCGGAAAACCAAATTAGCGCCATGTCGGAGTGGGGATGTTCCCTAAACAACTGTCATTCGAGGAAATTCAATACGTCGGACAAATGTGAGAGGATTACCTTTTCTTTGCTGCCAGCACTGCCAACGACATAGCAACCGAACAACTTCGCAAGCTGGCCAACAAGCTGACCAACCGCCCCTGATGCGGCCGATATAAAAACAGTTTCTCCTTTCTTAGGAGAGCATAACTCAATAAACCCGCCATAAGCAGTCAGGCCTGGCATGCCTGCAGAGTCCAGGTTTGTAGAAACTAGACTGAGTGCCAAAATTTTGCCAAAGCTAAAAAGCAGGAGCGCTACGGCTATGGCTAACTATCACGAGACAAGGTTACTTATCCAGAAGAGAAGCTATCAAGAAGTTCCTGAATTACACACTCGTTGCATAATTCAATCAACTAACAGTGCTGCAGAACTTGCGATAGAACTGTCGAAAGTGTGCATCAACAGAAAGACTTGGAGCGGAAAATATAGTTCATTAACATTGAAGGAGCAGATACGTTAGATGATTGAAGAGTGTACCCAAAAGACCGGTGTAGTAAGAGAGGAACGTCGGTGTGTTCGATCTTAAAGCAAGTCTCTGGCGCGGTAAGTAGACTGTACTCCTCCCATCCGGTGGGGCCCCAAACCAAATCGCCTTTCTCGAAATTCGGATGCCCAGATTCCAGGACTCTTGCCACTCCAAATCCGGTAACAGGCTGCACAGATATGTCGACACGCGCTAACGCATTTGGTGAACATAAATTTCGAAGCGATTCGTCAGAATCACAAGCACAATGCTTACAGAGCCATGTTCAATGTTGTTTCGTTTCAAACAATTATGTACTTCTTTGTTCTATACCCTGTGCAAGCTACTTTCATCAGTCATCATCCTAACACGGTGAATGGAAGCGATGAAAGCAAGCCGTGTTGGCTTGTTAAATGTGATTTCATCGGACCGCCCAATTGCAAAACGTGAAAGCTTCTCTACCTACGAGCATGAACTCGGTTCTTTCAATTCACCAAATCCTCCAACACATTTTTCGGGAACTATTGGGACACATTTAGAACAATGGGTATGCTTTCAAAGGCGAGTTGTGACAAAAATGCAACGTATAACCAGTCCTGAAATACTATTTAGCCAGCCTGAGAATCAACAATCCAAGAACAGTAGCAAGCAAAAGCATGCAAAGTCAAATTCATAGAAACCAACGCAAAACGACACAAATTTTCACAAGGAACAAAAGAAAAAAAAAAGAGTTGAGCCGAGCTCACCGAACCAGGTTGGAAGGAGGGGATATAGCTCTCAGCCGGGTCGGTGAGCTTCCGCATACGGCCCCTCATGTAAGGATCACAGGAGAGGTAGAGATTCTTCACCAGCACTCCCTTGGAGCCTTCGGCGACAGCACTCGTCAGTTCAATGGTCGACTCCCTCACCTCCATGTCTGACTCTTTGGGGAAGGCTCCCTTCGCAACAAAGTCCCTGAATATCACCTGCTTGTTCCTCATCCTTTCTTCTCTTTGCTTCTCTCACCTCTCGACGGAATGCGCGAAAGATCCAAGAAAGCTAAAAACTCAGGAGAGGTGCGGGGTTTTGGAGCGTCTCTATATGCAGAGATGGAGTGATGTTTCTCAGCTGTGATGGGGTGGAAATACCAAGACCTACTAGAACAGACAAGTCTCGCAACAAGAATCGCCCACGGCAATGATGCTAGGAAAACCAAGAACCTGACAAACTCACGCATCAAGCAAACAAACCAAGCAAGTGCAGCCACTCATGCATCAGATCAACACAGTAGAGCAGGCACTCATGCTCCGTTTGACCGTCTCAGCCTGCCAAGGAGCTTCAACAACCCCAGAAAAAGACGACGACATTGACGTCGGGTGTCCACTGTCAACCCGTGAACAGACAGCGTTCATACTGTCTGAACCACGTGTGCACGATAGCATCCACGCATTGTTCCATAAAGAAGACAACAAGATGGATTTTTTTTATGAAGGTCGTTTTCCCGAATAGGGTTGCCATTTGGGCAGATTCAATCCCCCAGCCTTTATCACTGTCGATCGACTTCATTGAGACGATCAAGTCCATTGCATGATGTTAATATCTTCCTCCACGTCACAGACTCAACCCCTAGTGTTTAACGCCCATTAAGTGATTTTCCGCCAACATTGTGTGATAGATTTAATTTGTGATAGATTTAATTAGCAAGACGTGAAAATATTTATAACTCAATTGGCACAATTAAAAGAATTATGGTTGAATTTGCAAAAGTGCAATAAATCTATGACTTTTTAGTAATTTTCTCGAATTCAATTTAGTATGTATACAATACTTTATGTAATGATTGTTCCATTTTGTCTCTCTTTCTCTAACCGCAGGCTAATTACTCGAAAAATTCAAGGTAGCCTAGCCTGGCACGAAACCACCTTATTTTATGCATGCACCAAACTTATTATGAATGATGTTTTCTCCTTGAGCTTTTGGGCCGGAACCAATTATTCTTCGCGAGCGTGAATCTATAACCAAGAAAAGATGAACTTTTAAAAAGGAGATGATGGCAGCTGCATGAATATGTTACTTACGTGGACACATTTTATTAATTTTTTTGATATATTTGTCAATTTTTTATTATCTTTTCTCTTTCTCTTTCTTTTTTGTGTTTTTTTTTCTTTTTAATTTTCTTTCTTTGCTGGTTGCCTAGCCTTGGTGATGGCCGGCAACCAGCCACAAGCTACAATTAATGAAGGTCGCCTTCATCAACCTCAAGCAAGGTCACCCTCACTAGGATCTAGCAAGGGGCGACCTTATGACTTCGAGCAAGGCTAGCCCTCGCTGACCTTCGAGGAGGGTTGGTCTCAACGTTTCTATTCAAATCAAAGAGACAAAAAGGCTCCGCATTTCTCCAAAAAGGCTCAATCTCAACCTTGATTCTCAGTTGAAGAAGTCTTAAAAGAAGTCTTCTTGCCTCAGACCCGACCTTGCTAAAGGCTAACGATGGTTGGCCTTGCTAGTTCTAGGTGGGGTACCAACCTAAAAAACTCTAAATTGGTACTACTGTAATAAATTTACCGAAAACTAATTATTTTATCACAAAAAACTCTAAATTGGTTCACCAATGATAATTTACCCTCGATTAGTTTCTGTTAAATTTTACCATTAAATCACTGAGTTGGATGACACATAACAATTGACGACGAACATGTCAATTTGAGGTTGTACCCTCCATTTGTCACAAGTGTACCAATTTGTGATTTTTTGCGGTATTAATTCAATTTAACGAAAATTAACATAAAGTAAAATTATCATAAATGTACTGGTTTAGCGTTTTTTTGTAGCAAGAGCATTGGTTTAAGGTAACTTTGTTACATATGTATGAGTTTGGATTTTTTCATGTATTAACCCAAAATAAAATACCAATTAATTTTATCATGAAAATTTGACAAATGGAGTGAGTACAAAAAATAATAATCCTTTTTACATGAATGACTACTTTTAACACGAATTAACACGTTTAAGTACAACTATATACCAAACTCGAAAATGACACCGATTAAATGTACATACATTTTAAAATGAAATATGTCAAAATATATGAACACTAAAATCAATGTATGATACGTAAACATGGAATAATATATATATTTCTTTTTCTTTTTACGATGGAGTAATTTTTATTAAATAAATAAACAAATATGATGTAATGTTTCCGGTAATCTTCTTCATCTCAACAAGGATTTAGTCGATGCAATAAAACCAAAGATGACTCATCTATCGATTAGATTCCTCAAAAATAGGGCAACAAATGAAAATACTCTTAATGATAATGAATAGACCATAATTAGATTTTGCGTGTATATAAAAAAATGAAATTGCATATCCAACTATATAAGTCAAAACGATGAATCGTATTTCTTATTTATTTACGAAATATAAGTTATTGAACTTATTCTAAAAAATATTACAGTTGAACTTAATAACTCACATAGCTCTATCACAAGAGACTGCCAATGGAAAAGGAGAAGATCCTATCGGAAACACAAGCGAAAGAGACTATGCCAATGGAAAAGGTACAACAAGTGACTTATTTGCGAGAAACTAGGACCACCTGTTTCCCGACATTGCGACCGGAAAACAGCCCGACTAGGGCTGCTAGACCATTCTCAAGCCCTTTGAAGGTGTCTTCCACATATACTATCCTTCCCTTTTTTATCTGAGGCAAAACCATATCCAAGAACTTCGGATAGAGATGTAATAATCAAGCACACTGAAACCTTCCATCTGAACCCACTTCATGCTTATTTGAATAAGGCTGGGCATGCCTTTGGGCTGCTCGAGGTTGTACTGTGAGATCATTCCACATACCACGATTCGACCATGAAGCTTCATATTGAGTAGCACTGCATCCAATGTCTTTCCCCCGACATTTTCAAAGTGGATGTCAATCCCCTCAGGGAAGTGAAAGAGTATAAATTTGAGTTTGATTGCACACAATCGTGTGGAGATTTGTATTATATTTATAATATGTACATAAACGGGAAAAACACAATTAAAAATATTTTACAAAGATAACAATCTACAGTATTAGTAATAGCAATTTACAGTATCAGTACATATTGTGAAAGATTTGCTCTATCAACGGGATTGACACAAATCGTGGAAGATCGACTCAATCAATGGGATTGGCACAAATTGTAGAAGATTGCTGTATCATGGGAGATTTGCTTTATTACACCCCCTCAAGCGAAATGGTGGCGGAGTCACTGTGATCTTGTCGCATAAAATAAGAAATCAAGAGATGGATGAGGCTTTGTCATGATATCAGCCGTTTGAACTTATGTAGGAAGGAAGCGAACTTCCAATTGCTTCTTTTTAATTAAATCACGAACAAAATGACAGTCAATTTCTATGTGCTTGGTTTGGGCATGAAAGATGAGATTGGCAGCCAAATAGATTGCCCCAACATTATCACAAAGAACAAGTGGTGGCCGATGTAGAGTGTATTGAAGATCTCAAAGGAGTTGTGATAGCCATAATAATTTAGAGGCTACGTTAGCCACCCCTTTGTATTCCGATTCGGTGCTGGATCTAGCAACGGTTGGTTGCTTTTTAGAACTCCAAGAAACCAAGTTGGGACCAAAATAAATGCAATAGCCATTAGTAGATTTTCAGTCATCAAGGCAGCTAGCCCAGTTAGCATCTGTAAACGCAGTGAAGGTCAATTGGTGAATAGGTCACAAGGTAATGCCATAATGAATAGTAGCCTTGAGATGGCGCAAAATCCGTTTGACGGCTGACCAATGATCTTCAGTTGGACAATGCATAAATTGGCGCACTTTATTGATAGCAAAGGATAAATTTGGCCTAGTAAGAGTGAGGTATTGCAATGCCCTAACCGTACTTCGATAAGTGGAGACATCAGTTAGTGGTTCACCACTTTGTTTCAACAACTTAGAAGCCGAGGGAGCCATAAGTGATGAGCAAGGTTTTGAATCAACCATACCTGTATGAGTTATAAGAGTGGCGGCATACTTGGATTGAGTGAGGGACAGCCCAGTAGAGGATTTATGGGCTTCAATGCCAAAAGTATGATAAATTTCCCAAATCGGTGATTGTAAACTCAGTGCCAAGGCGAGTGATTAATTTGGTGATGGAGGAGGTAGAGCTCCAAGTAATAATAATATCATCCACATAGATGAGAAGAAGTAGAATGTGGTTAGAGCAATGCTATATGAATAATGAAGAATCAGCAGTGGAGGCCACAAACCCGATAGATAACAAATATGAACTTAGCCAAGAAAATCATGCTCTTGGGGCTTGTTTTAGACCATATAGAGCTTTCCAAAGACGACATACATGGCCAAGATAATGCGGATCAACAAATCCTTGGGGTTGCTTCATGTAGACTTCTTCTTTAATGGTGCCATGGAGAAAGGCATTCTTAATGTCCAATTGACGTAGAGACCAGTTATACGTGATAGCTAAGGAGAGAACAACTCAAATCGTTGTCGGTTTGATAACTGGACTAAAAGTTTCATCATAGTCCAAACCAACCTGTTGAGTAAAGCCCTTTGTAACGAGTCGTGCCTTGTATCTATCAATGGAGCCAACAAACTTGGTTTTTAGGTAATAAATCCACTTGCAATTGACCACATTCATAGAAGGGTGATGAGGAACCAATTCCCAAGTTCCATTTTAAATGAGAGCATTAAATTCATTGGCCATAGCTTGTTGCCAGTTGGGGTCTTTGTTTGTAACGGAAAAACAAGTGGGTTCACTTGGTGTCAAGCTTGAGTGAAAACAAGAATAAAGTGGGTGCTTAGTGGAAAGAAAAACCTCTGGTTTACGAATGTTATTTTTTAGACAAGTGATCATTGGATGGGTAGAAGTTGGCGGTTGAGGTTGAGAAAATTGTAATGGTGGAGCTTTTGGAGAAAATGATCCAGAAGATTGCTGAATATGTGATGAGGAGTCATCCATGATAGTAGATGGACTTGATGGAGTTGATGTGGTGGTGGACACCCCTTGAAACTATGGAGGCTTAGTAGAGGAATAACCAATGCAAATAGGAGAACTAGGCGATGGTGATGATAATTGACTGGATTGTGATTTAGCAAATGGGAAGTTCTCTTGGAAAATCACATGGCTAGAGAAATATATTTGGCCAGTGCTACGATGAAGACAACGATAGCCACGGCGATGAGGAGAATAGCCAATGAAGATACATTGCATTGTTCTGTAATCAAATTAATTGCGAGCATAAAGGCGCAGCCAAGGGTAGCATGCACATCCAAAAACATGCAATTGTAAATAATCGGGTTTCTATTCAAACTATTTTTCATAAGTAGACAATCCACTCAAGACCGTTGTAGGCATGCAGTTAATTAGAAAGACCGCGGTGAGGATGGCATCATTCCAATATATACGAGGAACAAAAGCTCGGGTAAGCAATGTGAAGCTAGTTTCCACAATATGACGGTGTTTGCACTCAACCCGGCCATTTTGTTCTCGCATGTGCGAGCATGAAAGACGATGTAGGATGCCATGAAGATGGAGATACGGATCAAATTTCTTATACTCACTGCCTCCATTAGTTTGAAGGGCTTTGATCTTACAATTGAAATATTTTTCTATTTGGGATTTAAATTGCACAAAAGTAGACAGTGCATTAGATTTCATAGTAAGTGGGAAAAGCCATGTATATCCACTATAAGCATCAATAAAAATGATATGATAACAAAAACCATTAACTGAAGTAACGAAAGATGGTCTCCATAAATCAGAATAAAGTATCTCCAAAGGAGCATTACAAATAGTTGATGATCTAGTAAATGGAAGATGACGCAACTTGCCTAAGCGACATGATTCACAGAAAATAGATGAGGAAGACGGAGATATCGACAAGTCATGCTTTGAAATAACTGAAAAAAATAATGCAAGCAGTTGGATGACCCAAGCACTCATGCCAAATAGAAGTAAAAACTCGTTCACCAATGAAGTAGGATGGAGTGGTGGTGATTTATTTGACTGCAGAGGGACCTTATTGGAGCATGATGAAATTCAAATACCACATCATTGTCTTTGGTAAATTGAGAGATTGATAATAGATTCTTCTTGATAGAGGGAACATGATAAATATTTTGTAGTTTAAAAGAACTAGTAGGAGAATGTAAGATGGAAAAACCGATATATGATATTTGCAAACCTAACCCATTTGCAGTACGGATTATTAAAAATGTCAATGCCCAAATATAATTCAAGTCTCAATTACTTAGACCCAGAGAAACATCAAGTGACACAAAGCCATCCATGCAGAAGCAATTAAGATATTGAGGGGAGAATGAAAAGAGAAGGGCTCACCGGGGAGGATATTGCCAATGATCTTCGCATCGGTGGGGGGTCTCTTGCCTCATCCTCAAGAATTCAAGGGATACTCCATCTCCAGGTCCTGTGGAAGAACACCTCCTGAGTCAAGTACAAAGGAGCACCGACAGTAACGACGGTGCAATCATCACAAAACATGCAAAAAGCATTCTCATCGTGTAACTCTCCTAAGAGTCATCATGCCAAAAACAAACACACCTCAACGACGATGACAGGGAGCCCCCATACTAACGCTTGCACACTAACTTAATGGTGCTTGCATACTAAGCCCAGTTCACTTAATGGTACAATGTGATGCGCCGAGCTTGTATTAAAACCCATTCGCAGTCTGCTGCGACTAGCATCACTTAACGTACCGATTTAGTAGACCCATCTTAGCATACCTAACATTGCTCTATGAAACCATCCAAGGTCATAACTTTGTTGGCCAAATCAATCGAAACATCTAACTGCATTTCAGACGCTAAAATGGCCAAGGGCTGGCATGCTGCCACTCATTTTGCGCTACTGAACACTAACTAGGAATGGCCGCAGCACAGGGCTAATTCATCCCAAAAGGTTCATAGTCGCAGTTCAATTACTTGGATAAGCAAAGCTTGAAAATGGTGACAAATTCAATTCGATAGGAGTTGAATGTGAAGTCACTGTAGAGAGAGAGAGAGAGAGAGAGAGAGAGAGAGAGAGAGAGAGAGAGAGAGAGAGAGAGAGAGAGAGAGAGAGAGAGAGAGAGAGAGAGAGAGAGAGAGAGAGAGAGAGAGAGAGAGTGTGTGTGTGTGTGTGTGTCACACCCTGATCCTTGGGCATGCACCCATCTCTCACCTTGGTCGATTTAATAGTGATGTTTATCGACCTTTTTTTAATTTAATATGCATGCGGAATCATATAAACAATCCCCAGACAATAAAACAATGTGATAAAAAAGTTGGATTTCAAATTTAAACTTTGAAAACAACCACGCTTATATACATTGCCAATCATAGCGCAAATATATACTAGTCGAATGGTTAAGTCAAGTTTAAACCACAAGTTCCTAGAATAGAGTTTGCAAAATGGAAACACTCCCATCAAAAGAGAATTGCCCTATGACTAACTAGTCCAATAGGATCGTCAATTGTTTAGGCTTCCCCTTCTACACTTCTAGCCTCCAATCCTTCACTAATGCCATCGAAGGACCTGAAAATAGTTATTCAATAACTAATGAGACAACGTCTTTACCTCTTAAAATCCGATTAGGAAATCAATACACTCTAGAGGCTGTGTAAGCACACGAGTCAGAGGGCTTACCTTGGTCTCAGTTTCTTCATGCAAGTCAGTTTAATTCATAATTACTAACAGACATAACACCAAATCAAATCAGATCGAATCATTGATCAATCAACACAGTCGATTACATGTCAACAAGACCACTCTCGAGTCATTTCAATCATTCAGTCTCAATTCTTATTCACGGCTCAGCGAGCATAGCCTACCAAATTCTTGGCTATAAATCCCAGTCCCAAGGACACGATCTATCTTTAGGGGGTAATCACGGCACAATGGCAACTTTTATATATTTGGTGGTAATTACGGCCCCACTTGACAACTTTTCTAGGTTTAGTAGCATCACGGCCCCACTCAGCAATTTTAGATTTAGTGGCATCATGGCCTCACTCGGTAATTTTAGACTTAGTGGAATCATGGCCCTACAAGCATAATTTATACTTGGTGGAATCACGGCTCCACTCGGCAATTTTAAACTTAGTGAAATCACGACCCCACCTGGCAAATTTTCTAAGCTTGGTGGCATCACAGCCCCACCTGGCAAATTTTCTAGACTTGGTGGCATTACGGCCCCACCTGGCAATTATCTAGACTTAGTGGCATCACGGCCCCACCTGACAAATTTAAATCCAACTCACAACCTCATGTGGTTATTTTCCCTTCAAATGCTGACATTTTCCAATTTTGGGATAAATTTCCATAATCACCAATTTTACTCAAATTTCATAATCTAGTGCTCAATTAAATAAATAGAGAACACCACTGCAATCAGCACGAGATTCCGGTCGTCGGTTATCCCGCCTAATTTTCGGAAAATAAATAATTAAATAATTATGGAAAATAATAAATAATTGCAATAAATCCAACTTAGGCTCGTTATAGCCTAATTGGAAGCCGAGACGAGCCTGAAAAATTACCGAGACTCGTTCAATAAATACTATGACCTATTTTCTTGCTAACTACACTATCCATTTGGCTAACATGCATTAATAAGTTTCTAATTTAATTACTCTAATCTAATCTATCCACCTAATTGCACTTAATTAAATCCAATCAAACCCTAAACATCATTAACCAACTAATAAGAGATTAGTGAGAAAAACTTACTTGATTAAAAGTGGAGACCGGTTCACCGTGACGGGGGCTGAACTTGAGCTCGCAACGACACCCACGGGCTTGGACTAGGCCTAAAACTTGGCCCAATAAATCTCAACCCAAATTGAGATTTGTTACTGACTTGGACTGGGCTTGATCTGGGCTTAGGCCTGCTTCTTGGACCAACGGGCTGAATTGCTGGGCTTCAAAAAACAGGGCTGCTGCACTTGAAATTGAAGACGTGCTTGAAACTTGGGCTGAACAATTGCAAGCTGGGCCGAAATTGGGCTGACTTCAAGGGCTGAAGAGCACACGGCTAGGCTCACTTGACGGGCTGAACAGCTCAAGCTGCTGGGCTAACTTTCATGGGCTTTTCTGGACTAAAGATGGGCTGAGCAATTAGTTGGCTTGGGCTGTCGTAGAAAAACGAGGCAGAGAGAGACGATCGTGGGCCTGCTGCTGTGGGCCAGAGGTGGACGAAGAGAGCTGCAGCGTGGCGTCACGGGCGTGGCAGAGTCGAAGCTGGAATTGCTTCGGTTGAGAGGAAACCGATGAAATTGGGGCAACTGGCGGGCGGAAGTGAAGCCGTGGACGCGTCGATGGGATGATGGAGTCAACAGCAGGGGTTTCCGTTGGGCTTGACTTGGTGGGAAGAGATGGGCCGACGCAAGCAGCTGAATTGGAGAATCGGTGGACTTGCTGGGTTGACTTTATGCGGCCAATACGAAGACACGAAGGAAGCAACAGCAACGTCCGAGAGCTGGCTGGCGTCCACGCGGATGCTTGCTCGAGTCTTCGGTGTTGAGGAGATTGACCGAGGGAGACAGAGATTGGTGGTGAAAGCGTGCTGCAGAGAAATCGGTGGGGTGTGGGCGGTAAAATGAGAGATGGGACGCGGCAGAAACTGAAGAAGAACAGGCTGGCAAATCTTGGAAGGAAAGAAATTGAGAGAGCAGCAAAAACAACACTCGGTTGAGAGAGAAAGAGCTTGGCGTGAGAGAGAGAGAGAGAGAGACAGAGGCGGCGAAGTGGGGATGCAGCTAGCAAGCTTGCCAAAGAAGCCGTAGGTGGGGAAAAATTCAGTGGGGAAAAATTCCACAAACCTTAGCCACCCCATTAATTACTTTGTCTCCTATTACTTTCCAACAAAAATATCCCATAAATTGTCCAAATTAAAGCCAAAATTCCAGCCCTCTTCCTAGGATCCGAATTTCACTCTCTTGACCTCAAATTCGTCACAAATTCCCCAAATCAACGTCTGAAGTAATTTTTCGTAAAAATCCCAAATTCGATGGAATTTCTCTGAAAGACAAGATGATTTCCTATAAATGAATTGTGACATGCTTTCAAATATCGATTTTCGAAATCGAATTCAATTTTGTGGTTAAAATCGACCGAACACGATTTTAGTCTGATTCAACCAATTAGGTAGCTTTTAGGGATTTTACAGCTATTATATTTCTTAACGGCTTCACCAAATAGATTGGTTAACTCGTGAGTGATCAGCTTAGATAAAAAGGACCATAGGTATGTCGATAAAATGTCAATATATTTTATCAGGACGGGTCGAGAGAGAGAGAGAGAGAGAGAGAGAGAGAGAGAGAGAGGGGATGATGTACTCGGGGGCTGTGGCGGTGGTTGCGCGCTCGGCCCGAAGCCGTGGTGGCCGGGGACGGTGGAGTGTGGTCGCGGCGACTGCAGTGGTCGTTGCTATGCGGCGCGAAGTGCGGCTACAATCACCATGGAGCCGCAAGTCTACGGCGGCGCCGATGAGGCTTCCGAGGCGACGGTCGATGGTCAGTGGCGGAGGAACGAAGGACTTTGGCAGGAGCGTTTGGCGATTGCAATTTCACTCTATGCTTTTTGGGGGGAAATGTGGATATTCAGAAAATGGAGGGGTGTAAATCGGAAATATAAATGGCGGTTAATTAAAATGCATGAAAATTTGAGGAATTTTAAATTTTTACAGTAGAGAAATTAAAAGATGCATTATCTGTGCAAAAATAAAATACCAGTTAATTTTATAATGAAAAATTGACGAATGACGTACACAAAAATAATAATTACGAATAAGTAGTCATCCCTTTTTATAAAAATGGCAACTTTTAAGAGAAATTAACAAGTTTTGAACAATTATGTAGCAAAATTGAAAACGACACCAGTTACACGTACATATATTTCATTATTTAATTTAACCAACATGTGATGTTTTTCAATGACACGACTTGATAGAGATACTAAAACCAAACTATGATATGTAAATATGAATTCTCAATCCTGTTTGTTTAATATGGAGATTTGTATATATTATTTGGACCTTTTTAACATACGATAAACCTGATATCATAATATATTTTTATAGATGGAGTAATTTGTATGAAATAAATAAATAAATATATATTTATATAATGTAATGTTTGTAGTATAACGTAATGTTTCCAGTAATCTTCTTCGTCTTAACAAGATTTAGTTGATGCAATAAAACATAGGCGACTTTAGTCTATCGATTAGAATCCTCAAAGTTAGGGGGCTTGAAATGAAAATACTCTAAAGATAATAAATAGACAATAATTGAATTTTGCATGTATTTAAAAGCTCCAAATCGTGGATCCAATGATATAAATCAAAATGATGAATCGTATTTCTTATTTTTTCATGAAATTTTTAATTAATAGTTGAAATTATCCTTAAAAAATATAATAGTTGAGCTTAAATAAATTATTATGGGATAGTTTTTACTATATTGTAAGAATAACAAAAAAAAAAAAACAAATAACAAGTAATTATAAATTATTATGAGGCCCCCACTCTTTCGAGAATTTGTTTCTCACACTATGTTGTTATTCTCACAGTAGGCCTAAAACAAATATGCTGGTAAAAACCTTCAACTCCAGAGTTCTATCATAAGAGACTATGCTGGGAAAAGGTACAAGTGACTCATTCGCGAGCAACCAGGACCACTTGTTTCCCGACATTGCGGCTAGAAAACAGCCCGACCAGAGCTGCCGGACCGTTCTCGAGCCCTTCAACAGTGTCTTCGACATATACAATCCTTCCCTCTTTAGTGGGAGGCAAAACCATCTCCAGGAACTTCGGGTAGAGATGATAATAATCAAGCACATTGAAACCTTCCATTCGAACTTGCTTCGTGATGAGTTGCATCAAGTTGTGCATGCCTTCGGGCTGCTCAAGGTTGTACTACGAGATCATTCCACATACTGCGATTCGACCACGAAGCTTCATGTTGAGTAGCACTGCATCCAATGTCTTTCCCCCGACATTTTCGAAGTAGATGTCGATCCCCTCAGGGAAGTACCTGAAAGATTTCGAGATGGAAAACCGTCAGCTGGAGTCGGCTTCACGCTCGTGCGCATACATGTAAGGTGGTTGATTCGCTCAATCGTCATTAGTGTGTTCCGAACTAACCTTTTCAGTGCTGCATCCAGATTTGATTCTTCCTTGCAGTTGAAAGCTTCGTCGAATCCGAGCTTGTTCTTCAGCGAGTCGACCTATTTTGTGGAAATGAAAGAGGAAATGAAGAGATTAGTTAACAAAGGGAGTACTTCTGCATTTATTTTAGCGGATTGATGAGGATATACATCCGACACGGCGATCCTTGCAGATGCTAAATGTGATCGGAAAACCAAATTAGCGCTATGTCGGAGGGGGGATGTTCCCTAAACAACTGTCGTTCGAGGAAATTCAATATATGTCGGACAAATGTGAGAAGATTACCTTTTCTTTGCTGCCGGCACTGCCAACAACATAGCAACCGAACAACTTCGCAAGCTGGCCAACAAGCTGACCAACCGCCCCTGATGCGGCCGATATAAAAACAGTTTCTCCTTTCTTAGGAGAGCATAACTCAATAAACCCGGCATAAGCAGTTAGGCCTGGCATGCCTGCAGAGTTCAGGTTTGTAGAAACTAGACTGAGTACCAAAATTTTGCCAAAGCTAAAAAGCAGGAGCGCTATGGCTATGGCAAACTATCACGAGACAACGTTACTTATCCAAAAGAGAAGCTATCAAGAAGTTCATGAATTACACACTCGTTGCATAATTCAATCAACTAACAGGGCTGCAGAACTTGCGATAGAACTGTCGAAAGTGTGCATCAACAGGAAGACTTGGAGCGAAAAATATAGTTCATTAACATTGAAGGAGCAGATACGTTAGATGATTGAAGAGTGTACCCAAAAGACTGGTGTAGGAAGAGAGAGGAACATCGGTGTGTTCGATCTTAAAGCAAGTCTCTGGCGGGGGAAGTAGACTGTACTCCTCCCATCCTGTGAGGCCCCAAACCAAATCGCCTTTCTCGAAATTCGGATGCCCAGATTCCAGGACTCTTGCCACTCCAAGTCCAGTAACAGGCTGCACAGATGTGTTGACACATGGTAACGCATTTGGCGAACATGAACTTCAAATCAATTCATCAGAATCACAAGCACAATGCTTACAGAGCCGTGTTCAATGTTGTTTCGTTTCAAACAATTATGTACTTCTTTGTTCTATACCCTGTGCAAGCTACTTTCATCAGTCATCATCCTAACACAGTGAATGGAAGCGATGAAAGCAAGCCGTGTTGGCTTGTTAAATGTGATTTTATCGGACAGCCCAATTGCAAAACGTGAAAGCTTCTCTACCTACTAGCATAAACTCGGTTCTTTGAATTCACCAAATCCTCCAACACATTTTTCAGGAACTATTGGGACACAATTAGAGCAATGGGTATGCTTTCAAAGATGCCTTGAATCGGGTCGTAACTCAGAGATCACAAGAACTCAACCCATAAACAAGAATAGGACATAAAGAAAGAAACAATCCTTTAATAGAATCACAGTGTGACAAAAATACAACGTATAACCAGTCCTGAAATACTATTTAGCCAGCCTGAGAATCAACAATCCAAGAACAGTAGCAAGCAAAAGCATGCAAAGTCAAATTCTCAGAAACCAATGTAAAACGACACAAATTTTCACAGGGAACAAAAGAAAGAAAGAAGAGTTGAGCCGGGCTCACCGAACCAGGTTGGAAGGAGGGGATATAGCTCTCAAGCCGGGTCGGTGAGCTTCCGCATACGGCCCCTCATGTAAGGATCACAGGAGAGGTAGAGATTCTTCACCAGCACTCCCTTGGAGCCTTCGGCGACAGCACTCGTCAGTTCAATGGTCGACTCCGTCACCTCCATGTCTGACTCTTTGGAGAAGGCTCCCTTCGCAAGGAAGTCCCTATATTTCACCTGCTTGTTCCTCATCCTTTCTTCTCTTTGCTTCTCTCTCCTCTCGACGGAATGTGTGAAGCTAAAAACTCAGGAGAGTTGCGGGGTTTTGGAGCGTCTCTATATGCAGAGATGGAGTGATGTTTCTCAACTGTGATGGGGTGGAAATACCAAGACCCACTAGAATAGACATTGGCGATATTGGCGAGATTTGCTCTCCTATTCAAGGAAAGAATAGATTATGAGCAAATCTCTGTATTGATAGTTTTCCTATTTTTGAAATTTTCCTTTTTTGTTGCGGTGAATCTTGTGTGCAAATTATAGAAGAATGTTATGACAAAAATAAGAGAGTTGAGAGTTTTGTCCGAGGATGTAGGAACTTTGTTGAACCTCGTAATCCTTGTGTTCTTTTCTGATTGCCTTACTAAAATTCAACGAAAAGACAAGTCTCACAACAAGAATCGCACACGGCAATGATGCTAGGTAAAGCAAGAACATGACAAACTCACGTATCAAGCAAACAAACCAAGCAAGTGCAGCCACTCATGCATTCAACACAGTAGAGCAGGCACTCATGCTCGGTTTGACCGCCTCAGCCTGCCAAGAAACTTCAAAAACCCCAGAAAAAGACGACGACAATGACGTCGGGCGTCCACTGTCAACCCTGTTGATGCCTCAATTTTAATTAGGTTTATTTTATTTTATTAATTAAAATTTTATTTTATTTATTTTGTCTTTTTCAGAATAATAAACAAATAACAAAAATAAAAAACAAAAAGCAAAACAAAAACAGAAAAAAAGCAGCCCATTGGGGGCTGGACTCGGGGCTGGGCCTTCGAGTCCAGCCCCTCCCTCTTTTCTCTCTCGCACAAGCCCCATGGCTCGGTCCGCACATACCAGCCCAGCCCCTTCTCTTCTTCTTCTTCTTCCTTCTTCCATCTTCCCCTATGCCTTTGTAGCTCACGCACACAGAGGACACCGACGCGCGAAGGATGGCCTATGGCTGAGGGGAGTAGGCCGACATCAGCCGGAGAGGATAAGATCTTAGGCACCATCAATGCCGAGCATGCTTCGCTGGATAAGCTCGGATGGGACGCCGGTTCAGCCAAAGAGGACCATTCGGTGCGCGAAGACCGGCGGTCGAAGCTTCGTCGACCGGCCGCCCCCTCGCCTATAAATAGCAGGCCACAAGCTTCGTCGGGGACGGAGCGAGCTCCTAGATCTTCCCACTGAGAGACTTCGGAGGAGGAATCGAAGAGTAAGCGAGAGAGAAGTCGGGTCGCGAACTCAGCCGACCTCCCACCGAGAGACTTTAGGGGAGGCCAGCGGCGAGCGAGTTCGAGGAGGTTAGATTTGGCCGGTGGAGGCTCGAATCGGCGGAGTGAGAGAGAACCAAGGTTGAGGAAGGTCCAGCCGAGAGCTGCGTTGCAAATGCGGGTGACCGAGCCCCTCCGCGACGCCGACACCACCCCCGATGCCGCTGCTGTGCCAAATCCCACCGTGCCACCGTCTCGTTGTCACCGTAGCCGAGCCCCGGCCGCCGTCTCGAGCCCCCGCCGTCGTTGTTCGCCATGGTCGTCACCAGTTTGTCCTCGCCCTCGTTGTTGTCGAACGCCTCCACCGTTGCTGCCTTCGATTTGGCATCGTTGCCGTCGCCGTCCCCGTTCGAGAGAAGGTAAAAAAAAAAATGTTGCCGTTATCGTTCCGTTCATCGTAGCCGTTTCCGGTTGACTTAGTCGTCGTTGCCGTCACCATTGTCGCCTTTGTCATCGCCATCACCGCCGTAGTCGCCGTCGCCGCCAAATACCTCGGTTCCCATCCCTTAGCGCCGCGGATTCGCAAACCCTAGGGTTTGCGATTTTCCGGGTCGCGAAGTGGATCCGGGCCTAGAAAACCGGGTAGGGTTTGCAATTTGGGCACGGCAGGAACCGGGTCGTGATTTGGGTCGGATTTGGGTAGGGCTTTCGCAGAGGGAGCCGAGTCGTGGAGCGGGTTGTCGGAGCGGGTCGTCGGGCTGGGCCGGGCGCTTCCAAACGCTTGGCCACGACGCCGTTTCAATAAAAAAAAAAAAAAAAAGGAAAAGACAAAAAATCCGAGTCGGGCCGTCAACGTTCGGGTCGCCGGCCGGGTTGGACCCAACTCCGCGAATCCGACTCGGGTTGGCTTTTTGAATTTTATTTTAAATAATATTTTAAATAAATAAATAATAAATAAATAATTTATTTTCGAAAAATATTAAAAAAATGATAGAAATATTTTATTTTCCAAAAAAATCAAAAAATCAAAAAAATTTCATATTTTCCAAAAAATGTCAAAAATCCAAAAAAAAAGCCAAAAATTAATGAAAAAGCCAAAAAAATTCATAAAAAGCCCAAAAAAAAAATCATTTTTATGTCCAAAAAATTAGAAAAAGACTCAAAAAATGTTTTTTCTCCCAAAAATCAATAGAAAATCTCTTAAACATCCAAAAAATCTCAGGGTTTAAACAAGATTAGGTATCGAAATGGCATTAGTGATTAACTAGTGTAATCAAGTCTCCGATCCTAATTTCTCTGGTTGTGCAAGAGTGAGTATTTCTCCCGATACTTCGCTTGGGTTTCTAATCGACTCACCCCAAATCGATTAATGACGACTCTATTTTAAAATTAATTTATATGTTAAAAAACTTGGACCATTAAGTTGTGAATTGGTGGACTTGGGAGAGTTCTGGCTTAATAAATTCAGCCAAGCCATTAGTCTCTGCAAGGTG
Source organism: Eucalyptus cladocalyx (assembly GCA_017140615.1). NCBI lineage: Eukaryota > Viridiplantae > Streptophyta > Magnoliopsida > Myrtales > Myrtaceae > Eucalyptus > Eucalyptus cladocalyx. The sequence continues at coordinate 3,817,914 of CM029516.1, read as the reverse complement.
CCCGCCCGATCGGGTGCTGAAAAAAAAAAAGAGGTCGCGACAAACCCGTGAATGTACATCGTTCATACTTTCGTCGAACCACGTCTGCACGATAGCATCCAAGCATTGCTCCATAAAGAAGACAACGAGATGGATTTTTTTTTACGAAGGTCATTTTCTTGAATGGGGTTGCCATCTTGGACAGATTCAACCCCCCAGTTTTTATCATTGTCGATCGACTTTATTGAGACGATCAAGTCCATTGCATGATGTTAATATCTTCCTCCATGTCACAGATTCGACCCCTAATGTTTAACCCCCATTAAGTGATTTTCCGCTAACATTGTGAGATGGACTTAATTAGCAAGATATGAAAATATTTATGAGTCAATTAACACAATTAAAAAGATTATGGTTGAATTTGCAAAAGTGCAATAGATCTATAACTTTTTAGTAATTTTCTCAAATTCAATTTAGTATGTATACAATACTTTATGTATTGATTGTTCCATTTTGTGTCTCTTTCTCTAAACTCAGGTTAATTACTCGAAAAAATTCAAGGTAGCCTAGCCTAGCACGAAACCACCTCGTTTTATGCATGCACCAAACTTATTATGAATGATGTTTTCTCCTTGAGCTATTGGGCCGGAGCCAATTATTCTTCACGAGCGTGAATCTATAACCAAGAAAAGATGAACTTTTAAAAAGGAGATGATGGCAGCTGCATGAACATGTTACTTATGTGGACAAATTTTATTAATTTTTTGATATGTTTGTCAATTTTTTTATTACCCTTTTTCTTCCTTTTTTTTTTTTAAAATTTCTTTATTTGCCGGTTGCCCGGCCTTGGTGATGGCTAGTGACCAGCCACAAGCTACAATTAGCGAAGGTCGCCCTCATCAACCTCAAGCAAGGTCACCCTCACTAGGATCTAGCAAGGGGTGACCTCATGACCTCGAGCAAGGCTAGCCCTCGGCGGCCTTCAAGGAGGGTCAATCTCAACCTTTCTATTCAAATCAAAGAGACAAAAAGGCTCCGCATTTCTCCAAAAAGGCTCAATCTCAACCTTGATTCTTAGTCGAAGAAGTCTTAAAAGAAGTCTTCTCGCCTCAGACCCGACCTTGTTAAAGGCTAATGATGGTTGGCCTTGCTAGTTTCAGGTGGGTTACCAACCTAAAAAACTCTAAATTGGTATTACTGTAATAAATTTACCGAAAACTAATTATTTTGTTACAAAAAACTCTAAATTGGTTCACCGATGATAAATTTACCCTCTATTAGTTTTCATTAAATTTTATCGTCAAATCGCTGAGTTGGATGACACATAGCAATTGACAACAAGCATGTCAATTTGAGGTTTTACCCTCCATTTGTCACAAGTGTACCAATTTGTGATTTTTCACAATATTAATTCAATTTATCGAAAACTAACATAAGGTAAAATTACCATAAATGTACTGGTTTAGAGTTTCTTTTGTGGCAAGAGCATTGATTTGAGGTAACTTTGTTACATATGTACGAGTTTGGATTTTTTCATGTATTAACCCAAAATAAAATACCAATTAATTTTATCATGAAAATTTGACAAATGGAGTACAAAAAATAATAATTTTAAATAAGTAGTAATCTTTTTTACATGAATGACTACTTTTAACATGAATTACCATGTTTAAGCACAACTATATACCAAACTCGAAAATGACACCGATTAAACATACATACATTTTAAAATGAAATATGTCAAAATATACGAACACTAAAATCAATGTATGATACATAAACATGGAATAATATATATATATATATATATATATATATATATATATATATATATATATGTTACATATGGAATAATTTGTATGAAATAAGTATGAGATAATGTTTCCGGTAATCTTCTTCATCTCAACAAGGATTTAGTTGATGCAATAAAACCAAAGACGACTCATCTATCGATTGGATTCCTCAAAAATAGGGGCCACAAATGAAAATACTCTTAACAAAAAGGAATAGACCATAATCAGATTTTGCATGTATATAAAAAAATGAAATTGCAGATCCAACTATATAAGTCAAAACGATGAATCATATTTCTTATTTATTTACGAAATATAAGTTATTGAACTTATTCTAAAAAAATGTTAGAGTTGAACTTAATAATTCACAGAGCTTTATCACAAGAGATTGCCAATGGAAAAGGAGAAGATCCTATCGGAAACACAAGCGAAAGAGACTATGCCAATGGAAAAGGTACAACAAGTGACTTATTCACGAGAAACCAGGACCACCTGTTTCCCGACATTACAACCGGACAACAGCCCGACCAGGGGTGTTGGACCATTCTCGAGCCCTTTAAAGGTGTCTTCCACATATACTATCCTTCCCTCTTTTATATGAGGCAAAACCATATCCGGGAACTTCGGATAGAGATGATAATAATCAAGCACACTGAAACCTTCCATTCGAACCCGCTTCATGCTTATTTGAATAAGGTTGGGCACGCCTTTGGGCTGCTTGAGGTTGTACTGTGACATCATTCCACATACCATGATTCGACCATGAAGCTTCATATTGAGTAGCACTACATCCAACGTCTTTCCCCCAACATTTTCAAAGTAGATGTCGATCCCCTCAGGGAAGTGAAACAGTATAAATTTGAGTTTGGTTGCACACAATTGGTGTGGGGATTTGTATTGTATTTATAATATGTACATGAGCGGGAAAAACACAATTAAAAAGATTTTACAAAGATAATAATCTACAGTATTAGTGATAGCAATATACAATATCAATACAGATTGTGAAAGAATTGCTCTATCGACGGAATTGACACAAATCGTGGAAGATCGACTCAATCAGTGGGATTGGCACAAATTGTAGAAGATTGCTGTATCATGGGAGATTTGCTTTATCAAACCCCCTCAAGTGAAATGGTGACGAAGTCACTATGAGTTTGTCGCATAAAATAAGAAACCGAGAGATGGATAGAGGCTTTGTCATGATATCGGCCGTTTGAACTTATGTAGGAATGAAGCAAACTTCCAATTGCTTTTTTATAATTAAATCATGAACAAAATGACAGTCAATTTATATGTGCTTGGTTCGGGCATGAAAGATGGGATTGACAGCCAAATAGATTGCCCTTACATTATCACAAAGAACAAGTGGTGGCCGTTGTAGAGTGTATCAAATATCTCGAAGGAGTTGTGGTGGCCATAATAATTCAGAGGCTACGTTAGCCACCCATTTGTATTCGATTCAGTCTTGGATCTAGCAACGGTTGGTTGCTTTTTAGAACTCCAAGAAACCAAGTTGGGACCAAAATAAATGCAATAGCCATTAGTAGATTTTCAATCATAAGGGCAGCTAGCCCAGTTAGCATCTATAAACGCAGTAAAGGTTGTTGACACCTAAATTTTAACTATTTTTATTAGGGTAATAATAATATTTAACTTATCTTTTGAAAGTTATTAAAAAATATTTTGTTGTGGAGAGAGATTTTGAAAGATTTTAGAGCTTGGATAGTGGAGTCTTATCAAAAGACAATCTTCAATGGTTGAGTGAATTATCTTGGAAAATCTTGACAAATGATTTTAGATTTTGGAGTCATTTTCTTGTTGAGTATATCTCCTCCTTTCGAAGAATGATCTTCAGCGATTGGGTTGTTATTATATCCGTTAAATGGGTGGGTCGGGTCATAAATGGTCCAACCCAAATCGACCCATTAACCCGTTTATAACCCGTTTATTACAATGCAAAAATTTTGACCCATACCCGACCCAACCCATACCCGACCCATTTAACTAAATTTAATTTATTATAGATATATATATATATATATTTTAAAAAATGGTATTGCTAAAATAATTTTATAAAACACAAATTTAATGGACAATTTTTATAATTTTTAAAATATTTTTTTAAAAAAATCGAATTTTAATTGTTTCTTATTTTTTTAAAAATATTTTTTAAATATAAATTTTATTTTTCCTTTTTATTTTTTCTTCTTCTTCTTCTTTGGCGGTCGCCAGCCACGATGATGGCTGGCGGCCGACCCATTTAAACTTGTTTTTAAAATAGGTGTGGCATAATGTGTGTGGAGTCCACATTTGATGATACACACAATACCCAACACGTTTGGATCCACAACATCTAATCCTTGACAGAAGCCCCAAAAAAGAAGTTACATGTGAAAAGTGCATTATTGAAGCAAATATTACGTGCAACAAGATATTAACTATGCACATCAAAAACCAAAAAAAATATGCTGGATTATGTGAGTCTCAAGGGGAACTTAGAACTATAAAAGTTAATGTCCTCATTACTTTGTCACGTTGTTGCACAATCTCATCATCACTTGCATGGAACTATAGCTTCCCAGTCCTATAGAGGCCACAAACGTACACCAAGAATATGTCATTATATGTGCTACTTCACTATTAGTTAGCTGAAAATCAGGATCAGATTACTTCTTGCAACTTCTTCAATCCTCCTCACAAACTCTTCTTTACGATTAACATCCCGAAGTTCCACCCGGCCCATCTGTTTTCCACCAACATCAAGTACTTAAATGAAAATACGCAAGAATCAGATGGAATAACCAAATAGACAATGCAAAAGAAGAATTGTTCATAGTAAGTTGTACAAAAAGGACAAACCATTTCTGGGGATAAGGAAGAAAGCTATTGAACAAATTAACAGAGCACACTCGACAGCTTTAGCAGTCACCAGAGAAAGTGTACATAGAACTGTGCTGGACATCCATTAAGCCAGAATCTACAAAGCACATATAATTTAAACATAACATATGCTCAACCCCAACAGGAAAACCATAAATACATCAAGCCAATTTGATATGCCCATTTTTTCTACTTTTGCCCTTCCCCCTATCTATTGATGGGAGAATGCAAAGGACAAGCAAGCCTGCTTCAGGAGCGTAGCAGCACATTCGAATTCATAAAAACAAACAACACGTTTCAAGGCGGGATGGTATGTAGACCTGGAGTCCTCAAAGTATACTAAGAATACATCATTATGAAGACAAGTGTATTAAATCATTTGAGCAAACGAAAAGAATGAGATGAAAAAGCCAAAGTCAACATCTACGCATTCAATTCTCGCAAAAGGCAAAGTAATATTCTCAAGCCCTACCTAGAATTCCTACCAAAAATAAACAAAGGGCACAAATTTCCCCAACCAAAGACAAGCAATCCAATTAGTAAGAAGCTAAAAATTACAGGGGAAATGGGTTCTGAAATCCGTATCTAGACTAACAAAACGTCACAAAAGATAAGGGTATGTACCTGGCGTGAATGATCTTGACGCTGGTCTTCATGTTGGGCTGCGATCAGTTGTAGGCGATCGAGCCCGCGATCCCGCTTAGCCACAGAGAACCTGTGAATCCCACCCCCAAAAGAAGAATTCATCAAAAGACAAGAAGAAATCGGAAAGACCGGAGAGATTACCGACGGTGTGGAGCTTGTGCTCGACGATGGGCGGTGGCAACCGGCGATGAGGCGACGATGGGTTCGTGGAAGTGAAAAGGGGTAGCCGGGTAGGGTAGAGTAGAGAATCGAGATCGCGGGACGTGGGTTAATCAGATGAACCCATCTTCAGACTTTAATGGGTTTTGTAAATGGGTCTTAAATGGGTACCCATTTAAGAGCCATTTATCTTAGTTCTTTTTTTTTTTAAAACCCATCAGGGTGTCTTAAGAAATGAGGCCGATCCATTAATGATCCATTTATGCTTAAATGGATCCATAAATGGGTTGCACAACCCATTTAACACCTCTAGTTGTTATATACAAATCTTTATGGGCAAAACAAACAGGGTCTTTTCTCTATAAATGAAGGGTGAAGGCTTTGGAGAGCCGCGGGGGGGGGGGGGCTCTTTTCTCAAGGGTGAAGTCAGAAAATTGAAGAAAAGAAATTTCCCCTTCGATTGAGAACAAGTCAAGAAAAGTCTTCTGCTGAGAGTGTGTCAGAGAGAGAATTGCCGTGAGAGAGAGAAGTGACGTGAGGGAGAGAGAAAAACAAAAAATTGTTCACTGTTCTTCTTCGTCGGTTTCTTCTCCGCGAACACCCACGCCGTTCCGCTGCAGCCCACGCCGCCGCGCCCCTGCGCCGCTTGACTGTCGGTTTCCATCTGCGAGCACCCGGGCCAGCCCTATCGCCGGTGCTCGTAGTTGGGCCTTCGTCGTGCCTCCATAGCATAACCCAGTCAGCCACTGCACGAGCAACTCCGCCACGACGCCGATTTTCCTCTCGCCTCCTGCAGCAGCCCGCTGTCTGACATCGGTCATCGCTGCTCAAGTCTCTGTATCCGACGACCTAGACGCCATACCGTCCTTACCACTGCCCGCTCGGAGCCTGATCTGCCGCACCGGAACGCCGATCTTGCCCCTGACTTGTCCGCAACCCGCGACCTAGCAGATCCCGAGCTGGTTCGCCGCACCTCCGATGTTGTTGTGCCCCTGATCACCCGAGTACCAACAGCCCCCCGTCTCTCGAGTCGAGCCGCTCCACCCACAGCCCGACGCCGATCCTCTGCCACAGCCCGACGCCGATCCTTTGCCCGAGCCCAAGTTGAGCTGCTTCACTTTTTGCCCGAGCCCGAGCGAGGCCGCCGCTTCTTTGCTCCTTACGACGCCACCGCTCGTCGCCGATCAGCTTGTTGCTGGTCTTTGCCGGAGCTCTGAACGCCGGTGACCCAAACCCCGGTGATCCCTCAAAGCCGCTTAGACGTGGGTGAAGAAAGCAGGAAAAGAAAACAAAAAGAAAAAGAAAAATCCAATTAGATAGATTAGTTTTATTATCATCATCATCATCATCATCATCATCATCATCATCATTATTATTATTATTATTATTCTCATTTATTTATTTCGCTTTATTTTGATAGCTTTCTTTAATTCATTTACATTATAATATCGGATGTCAATGTTTATTTCAAAAAATATTTAGACATTATCCATAGGGATTTGGCTCAAAATTAATGTAATTATTAATTTGATCCGTAAGATGTCGGATCAATTTTTTAATTATATTAATTTTTGGGGCTTGTTGATGGTATTTTAATTGTTGAATCATTATAATTATTAATTTGATCCGTAAGACTTCGGAAATATTTTTAATTATTTTGAATTTCTGTCGTGATGTTTAGGATTAAAGTAATTGTTAATTTAACCTATGAGACAATAGGTTATTTTTCGATTATTCTAATCCTTTATTGGGTGGATATCTTGATTAGTTTAGATGTAATTTCATGATTGCTTATCTTAAAAAAAAAAAAAAAACTAAAAAAATAGAAATAAAAAAATCAAAAATCAAATCTTGCATTGGAGCCGTTGGTTTAGTAAATTAAGGTTGCATTTTAGGATTGCATTTTTGGATAAAATTTTGAATTAGGATCAGGTTTGTTTTAGAATATTCCTAGTCTTAGGGTTATCTTGCATATTTAGGATTGCAATCTTATTTCGATTTTTTAAATAAAAAATAAGAAAATGCATTCGTTTAGGATGTTAGTTTTAAATTTGAATTGCATGTTTAATTATTTGGCAATTTTAATTTCGAATTTTATAAAAAAACACAAAAAAAGCCATCATGCATATGTCATGTAGAATTAGGGCATTCTTTGCATGTCATGGCATATCGTTAAAATTGCATGTTTCATTTTAAGTTTAGATTAATTTTCTAGATAAATTGCATCTTAGGTTAGAGATTGCTAGGTTAAGATAATATCTTAGTTTTAATTAGGATTTAGTCTGACCCGATTAATATAAGCTAGATAAAATCTTAATTTAGATAAATAATTTTTGCATTTTTCTTAATTTCGAATTTCATGAAAAATACAAAAAATTGTCTTAGAATAAATTCATTTCATTATCTGGAATAGATTGCATTTTAAAGAAAAAATATTATGTGCACGTCATATAGAATTATGTCCATAAAATGCATGTCATTTAGTGATTGTTGTTAAGTTCATTGAATTAGAAATTGCCCATCATTAGATTAGGTCATTAATATATGTCGCGTGACATATAGCTCGCATATTAAATTGTATGTCTCATGCCATTTTAGTTAAAATAATTTTGTACGTCATCGCATTGCATCACATCACACGTCATTAGAATTAAGTCATTTTGGTTAATGTAGATTGCATATTTAATAATTGCATGTTCATTAAGAAATCACAAAAATTTTTATTCATATAGTTTAGGACATGTTGTCATGCCATATCATTCCATTTTAGATTAAAAGCATTGCATTGCATATGGACTATATTTTCGTTGAAAAAGTGAAAACAAAAATTGAGTAATTGTTTATTAATTAGAAATCATATCTAGGGTTGTTGATGTGGATTTTAATTTAACACTGCAGATGCTTTCGTTGCTTTGAGGTAAGTCCTGCATTATTTAATTGTTTTTTGGGTGTTAAATTGGTGGTTTGCACACTTGCATGAACACCTCACATGTTAGGGAACTAGTTTAAAATCAATTCAAGCTGTCTGCAAAACCTTTTTTTTTTAAATAAAAGAAATGGTACCGAAAGGACATTAGAGAAATCTAGCGTAATCAGATCCCTGTACCCTTAGTCTTTGGTTCATAGGAGTAAAATAATTCTCTAATTATTTTACTTAGGTGACTAATCGACCTACCATAAACTGATTAGTAGAGACTCTTGAATAAAATCCATTTGCATGTTAAGAAGTTTGAACCTAAGTTGCGAATTGGTATGGGCTTGGAAAAGCCCGAGTTAAGTCTAGGCTTAACAATCCATTAGCCAAACTTTAGGTGGTTCACACCCGAAATTTTGGTCGTGACAAAAGTCAATTGGCGAATAGGTCGCAAGGTAATGCCATAATGAATAGTAGCCTTGAGATAGCGCAAAATCTATTTGACGGCTGACCAATGATCTTCAGTTGGACAATGCATAAATTGGCACACTTTATTGACGATAAAGGATAAATTTGGCCTAGTAAGAGTGAGGTATTGCAGTGCCATAACCGTACTTCGATAAGTGGAGACATCAGTTAGTGGTTCACCACTTTGTTTCAACAACTTAGAAGCCGAGGGAACCATAGGTGACGAGCAAGGTTTTGAATCAGCCATGCCTGTACGAGTTAGAAGAGTGGTGGCACACTTGGATTGAGTGAGGGATAGCCTAGTAGAGGATTTTATGGGCTTCGATGCCAAGAAAGTATGATAAATTTCCCAAATCGGTGATTGCAAACTCAGTGCCAAGGCGAGTGATTAATTTGGTAATGGAGGAGGTGGAGCTCCAAGTAATAATAATATCGTCCACATAGATGAGAAGAAGTAGAATGTGGTTGGAGCAACGCTGTATGAATAACGAAGAATCAGCAGTGGAGGCCACAAACCCGATAGATAACAAATATGAACTTAGCCAAGAAAACCATGCTCTTGGGGCTTGTTTTAGCCCATATAGAGCTTTCCCAAGACAACATACATGGCCAGTGGATCAAAAAATCCTTGGGGTTGCTTCATGTAGACTTCTTCTTTAACGGTTGCATGGAGAAAGGCATTCTTAATGTCCAATTGACGTAGAGACCAGTTATATGTGATAGCTAAGAAGAGAACAACTTGAATTGTTGTTGTTTTGATAACCAAACTAAAAGTTTCATTATAGTCCAAGCTAGCCTGTTGAGTGTCGCGACCTCTTTTTTTTCGGCGCTCGCAATTCGCTACGAGCGCCTAAGGAGGCTAATGGCTCAGCTGAAATCGGTTATGCCCGGACTCTCCCAAGTCCACCAATTCACGACTTAATGGTTCAAATTTTTAACCTATAAATCAATTTTTAAAATGGAGTCGCCACTAATCGATTTGGGGTGGGTTGATTAGAAACCCAAGTGAAGTATCGGGAGAAATACTCACTCCTGCGCAACCAGAGAAATTAGGATCGGGGACTTGATTACACTAGTTAATCACTAATGCCCTTTCGGTACCTAATCTTATTTAAACCATGAGGTTTTTTGGATGTTCGAGGGTTTTCCATGCATTTTTGGGAGGAAAAATATTTTTGAGTCATTTTCTAATTTTTGGATACAAAAGGGATTTTTTGGGAATTTTTTTGGTATTTTTTTGGGAAAATATAAGTCTTTTGGCTTTTTCATGAATTTTTGGCTTTTTGGATTTTTGGCATTTTTTGGAAAATATGAAATATTTTTGATTTTTTTTATTTTTCGGAAAATAAAATGTTTTTTTAAATCTTTTTTAATATTTTTGGAAAATAAATTATGTTTTTCGATTTTTCTCGATTTTTTGGAAAATAAAACATTTTTTAACATTTTTTTGATTTTTATGAAAATAAAACATTTTTTTGATTTTTTGAAATAAAATATTTATTTATTTATTTATTTGGAATATTATTTTATATTAAAATAATAAAAAAACTGACACGGGTCGGATCCGTGGGTTGGGTCCGACTCGGGCCGGTGATTTGAATGAGGACGGGGCCGCAATACGGGCCCGACTCGGATTTTTTTCCTTTTTTTTTAAATTTATTTATTTAATGAAAACGGCATCATGGCTCGGGCGTTTGGGGCGGCCGGCCCGACCAGACAACCGGCCCGACGGCCCGAATCGTGACCCAACTCTCGCCGCCTCGAAATCGTGGAACCCTACCCCGTTCGCGGCTGGGTCCGATCCGATGACCCAAGGCCACGAACTGGAAAATCGGGAACGCTAGGGTTCCCGATTCGTGGCGCCGAGGGGGGGACGAGGTGTCCCGGTGGCAGCGGCGATGACGGCAACGGCGTAGAGGACGGCGATGGTCAGGTCTCGAGAGGGGAAGCAGCAACAGGGATGGCGTGAGTAGGGCTCATCATCACCTGTCCTCGGCGTCAACACGGTGCGGCGGCGTGGCTTGAAGCGACGGCGTCGGGAGCTGATCTTGCAGACGCTTCCCCCTTTCCAGATCTGGCGCCCAGACGATCCTTCCTCTTCTCCGGCTTCCTCTTCTTCGGATCTGACCTTCTCCGCTTCACAGCCCAACTGATGTGGACATCGAGTCATATCGAGGAGGAGGTGCTAGGGACCCATTGTTTATTCCTCTTTGGTTCGATTACTCGAGCGCGGGCAAAACAATTCAAGCAAGCTGTTGGCGTCATGGTTCGTGATTTTGGCGTGAAGATGACCTTGGATCAAATCTTGAAGAATCTTGGAAATCTTGGTGCAATTTAATTATCTTGTCACCAAATAATTGACCAAGTCAATTTATATATATATTCTTGTTTAAGAATATTCTAAAATAGGAATATTTTAGAATATAACGCATTAGATTTTTAGGGTTGGTTTTTAGGGTTTGTGTGGCAGCCTATATAAAGGATTTGCCAAATTTCTTTGAAGACACGAGATATTTTATTTTTTTGAGGAAAAGAATTGAGAGGTTCTCTTTTTACTTTCTTTTGAGGACTTGACCTAATCAAGATTCTCTTCGACTTATCGAGCGAGATAGCGAATTCTTTTGCTCGTGGCGTCTATAACGTTGGTTGGTTGACACGTGTTCGTCAACGGGTCACGTTCATACCGAGGTTGCCAATCACGGGTTTGATTGGAGGTCGAGGTTTGCAATTCGCATCATCCGGGCCTTCGTAGAACGATTCTTCCGCAACTATTCACATCAGTTTGGTATCGAGCTTGCTTCTACAAGGTCTATTTATCTTTAATTTTCTGTTGATATTTAGTAATTTGAGATTTATTGAGTTAGGGTTTCGGTCCTAGCTAATTTAGGGATCCGATTGCTTTTGTGCTTCCATACGTAGTTGTTTGCTGTTAGTTTTAAATTTTTTTCTTTTCTAGCATCTTAAATTGTATCTGAGTTCGTCAAAAAAAAAAAAAAAAAAAGTAAAAAAAAAAGAAAAGAAAACGCACAAAAAAAAAAGTGTGCAAGAGAAAAAAAAAACAGATTCGGCAAAAAAAAAATTAGCCGAACGAAAAAAAAAAAAAGAAAGAAGGCGACTCGTTTGTTAGTAGACCAAATTGAAACAAAATCGGTAGTGATTTGCGTTTCAATTGGAAGTTCGAAAGTTGTACTTGTTGGTTTGAAATTGTTACTTGCTGAAACAAAATCAATAGTGATCTAATCTTGTTTGATTAGTTTGATTGATTGTCGTGAGGGGGTTGAGAGACAGGTTTTGAGTCCAATAAAGAGCTTGTGAAAAGAGAATACGAGAGGAAAAAGGCAAGAGTGTGTAAGCTTAATTGAGGGTGGAAAAAGCCTAGACTTGAGTTAAACACGAGAGGAGTGACAAACATCTCAAGAGAAACACGTGAGGGAGCGATTGGTGAGGATTTTTTTTTTTAGACTAACGTTTACTTGCAGGTCTAAAATATGTCGCGCGAAGAAAGCGTGAATCAACGGGAGGTTGACTCCATACGAAGGGATGAAGCGCTCGTGGAAAGCATCCAGCAATTGAGGGTCGTAGTGGAGGAGCTTAGTGGCCGAATGATGGGGAATGGCATGAGGGTTAATGGTGATCGAGAGATACCCCGAGGAAGGCCACAACATCAGCGAGATGCCTCTAGAACACAACATAGAAGGCAACGACAATATGATGATGATGAGGCCGACATGGAGGATGATCGAGATGCTCGATTTGAAAGGTGGAATGGAGGCCGAAGGTTTAGACACCGAGGAGATGATGAACTTGGCAACATCAAGATGAAGATTCCTTCCTTCCAAGGGAAGAATGATCCCGATGCGTATCTAGAGTGGGAGAAACGCATGGAGATGGTATTTGATTGCCAACGATACTTCCGAGCTCAAAAAGGTAAAAATTGCAGCTGTTGAATTTACTGATTATGCTATAATTTGGTGGGATCAACTTGTGACTAGTAGGAGGCGCAATGGTGAAAGACCGATAGAGACGTGGGATGAGATGAAAGCGGTGATGAGAAGGCGTTTTGTACCTAGTCATTACCACCGAGATTTGTTTCAAAAGTTACAAAATCTCACACAAGGCAATAAGAGCGTGGAAGAGTATCACAAGGAGATGGAGATTGCCATGATCCGTGCTAATGTGATGGAGGATCGTGAGGCCACAATGTCAAGATTTTTGAGTGGTTTGAGTCGAGACATAGCAAGGGTGGTAGAGCTGCAACACTATGTTGAATTGGAGGAATTGTTGGACAAAGCCATCAAAGTTGAGCGGCAATTGAAGTTGGACCGAAATCACAAGAGTGGAGGAGGTTCAAGTCAGAATGGAGATCCAATTGGAAGAGAGATGAGAAGCCAAGTTGGAGAGGAAACAACACTAAAACCGAAACCTCAAAGGAGAAGGAGAGGGACGGTAAAGTTGGAACGAATCCGGTTTCGGGTAAAACCGAAAATCCTAATACTAGAACTCGTGAAATTAAATGTTTTAAGTGTTTGGGCAGGGGTCATATGGCGAATCAATGCCCTAATAGGAGGGTGATGATCATGACTGGACATGGTGTTATTGAGTCCGAAAGTGAAAGGGAAGAAGATGATGATGAGATGCCACCATTGGAGGATTGTAGTGATGGAGAAGTGGCTATAAAAGGAGACTTATTGGTGGTTAGGCGTTCTCGAGTGTGCAAGTAAAGGAGGAGGAGCATCACCAACAAAGAGATAATTTGTTTCATACAAGGTGTGTGGTGAATGGTAAGATCTGTAGTATGATAATTGATGGAGGTAGTTGTGCGAATGTGGCAAGTTGTATTATGGTGGATAAGTTGGGCTTGAAGACAACAAAGCACCCTAGGCCTTATAGACTTCAATGGTTAAATGATAGTGGTGAGGTGAAAGTATCGAAGCAAGTTCGAATTCCATTTGAGATAGGGAGATATAAGGACGAGGTAGAGTGTGATGTTGTACCTATGCAAGCGGGTCATATCTTGCTTGGAAGACCATGGCAATATGATCGAAAGGTACATCATGATGGATATACTAATCGTTATTCATTGGTGATGAATCAAAAGACTTATACCTTGGTACCAATGACACCTAGTGAGGTGTATCAAGATCAATTAAAGTTACAACGAGAAGCCGAGAGAGAGAGAAAAGGTGAGAAATCCGAGGGCTTGCGTGGTGTGTCTGAGACGCAAGGAAAAGGAGAGGCCGAGAGAAAGATTGTGGTAAAAACTGAGGGAAAAGAAGAGAGGAAAGAAAAGAGGCAAAATAATTTTTATGCAAAATCAAGTGAAGTGAGGAGAGCCTTAGTTCTAGATCGACCAATACTTGTACTTGTGTACAAGGAGGTTTTGTTTTCTACTAACGATCTTGACCCAAGTTTGCCTAGTCCTATTGTGTCTTTATTGCAGGAATTTGAAGATGTCTTTCCCGATGAACTTCCGGAGGGATACCACCTATTCGAGGCATAGAACATCAAATTGACTTGATTCCTGGTGCGCCAATACCTAATCGACCCGCATATCGAAGCAATCCCGAGGAGACAAAGGAACTTCAGCGACAAGTTAGTGAATTATTAGAACGAGGGCATGTGAGAGAGAGTCTTAGCCCATGCGCCGTCCCTGTTTTGTTAGTGCCAAAGAAGGATGGAACTTGGCGAATGTGTGTTGATTGCCGAGCAATCAATAATATTACGGTAAAGTATCGACATCCTATTCCTAGATTAGATGACATGTTGGATGAGTTGCATGGTTCTTGTATTTTCACTAAGATCGATTTGAAAAGTGGTTATCATCAAATTAGGATGAAAGAAGGTGATGAATGGAAAACTGCATTTAAGACCAAGTATGGATTATATGAGTGGTTAGTAATGCCATTTGGATTAACTAATGCACCGAGCACATTTATGCGACTTATGAATCATGTTTTGCGTGCTTTTATTGGTCGATTTGTGGTTGTCTATTTTGATGACATCTTGATTTATAGCCAAAGTCCCGATGACCATATTAAGCATGTGCGAGCTGTCTTGCAGGTTTTAAGGGCCGAGCAATTATACGCTAATCTAAAGAAGTGCTCTTTTGTTACCAACAAATTAGTATTTCTAGGATTTGTTGTTAGTGCTAATGGTATACAGGTTGATGAAGAAAAGGTTAAAGCAATCCGTGAATGGCCAACGCCTAAGACCATAGGAGAGGTGCGTAGCTTTCATGGATTGGCGAGTTTTTATCGACGATTTGTGAGAAATTTCAGCACCATTGCCGCACCTTTAACTGAGGTTATCAAGAAGCACGTGGGTTTCACGTGGGGAGAAGAGCAAGAGAAAGCCTTTAATCTGCTAAAAGATAAGTTAACTAATGCTCCTTTGTTATCTTTGCCGAATTTCAGTGCTACTTTTGAGATAGAGTGCGATGCTTCTGGCACAGGGGAATTGGAGCCGTGTTGATGCAAGGAGGGCGTCCCATAGCTTATTTCAGCGAAAAATTGAGTGGAGCAACATTGAATTATCCTACCTATGATAAGGAGATGTATGCTTTAGTGCGAGCTTTGGAGACTTGGCAACATTATTTATGGCCAAAGGAGTTTGTGATCCACACCGACCATGAGACCTTGAAGTACTTGAAAGGACAGCAAAAGTTGAATAAAAGACATGCCAAATGGATGGAGTTCATTGAGACTTTTCCATATGTGATCAAGTACAAGAAAGGTAAGGAAAATGTGGTAGCCGATGCACTTTCTCGAAGGTATGCGATTCTAACTATTTTAGAAGCAAAGTGTCTAGGTTTTGAGCATATCAAGGGCTTATATATTGATGATGATGACTTTGGGAGAGTCTATGAAGCATGTGAACACGCTGCATTTGATAAATTTTATAGGCATGAAGGTTATCTTTTTCGTGAAAACAAACTATGTTTGCCTAAGTGTTCTTTGCGTGAATTATTGGTGCGAGAAGCTCATAGTGGTGGTTTAATGGGGCATTTTGGCATTAATAAGACTTATGAAGCGTTGTATGAACATTTTTATTGGCCACATATGAAGAGAGATGTCACACGTGTTTGTGAGAGATGTATTGCTTGTAAGCAATCGAAGTCAACAACTAAACCGCATGGCTTGTATACACCATTACCTATTCCAACGCATCCTTGGATTGATATTTCTATGGATTTTGTGTTAGGATTGCCTAGGTCTAAGTATGGTAGAGATTCTATTTATGTAGTTGTTGATCGGTTTTCAAAAATGGCTCATTTTATACCTTGTCATAAAACTGATGATGCATCCCATATTGCTAATTTGTTCTTTAAGGAGGTTGTACATTTGCATGGCATGCCTAGATCGATTGTTTCAGATCGAGATTCTAAATTTCTTAGTTACTTTTGGAAAACATTGTGGAAAAAACTAGGAACACGGTTGTTATTTTCTACTACTTGTCATCCACAAACCGATGGTCAAACCGAGGTAGTTAATAGAACTTTAGGGGCATTGTTGCGTGCTATTATTAAAAAGAACATAAAATCTTGGGAAGATTGTCTGCCACATGTTGAATTTGCATATAATAGGAGCATGCATTCTGCTACTAAATTTACACCATTTGAGGTTGTCTATGGTTTTAATCCATTAACTCCGTTAGATTTAACCCCTTTACCTGTTGATAAGCGTGTGGATTTAGATGGAGCAAAGAAAGCTGAATTTGTCAAGTCGTTGCATGAGAAGACGCGCACAAATATTGAGCGCAAGACTGAGCAATATGCAAGGCAAGCTAACAAAGGGCGCAAGGAAGTGGTGTTTGAACCTGGCGATTGGGTTTGGGTTCATATGCGCAAAGAGAGATTTCCTGAGCAGCGACATTCTAAGTTATTACCGCGAGGGATGGACCATTCATGGTTTTGGAAAGAGTTAACAATAATGCTTACAAGCTTGATCTTCCAGGTAAGTATGACGTTAGTGCCACATTTAATGTTTCTGACTTGACTCTTTTTGATGCCGGTGATGATTTGAGGATAAATCCTTTGCACGGGGAGGGAATGATGTGGACATCGAGTCATATCGAGGAGGAGGTGCTAGGGACCCATTGTCTATTCCTACTGGTTCGATTACTCGAGCACGGGCAAAACAATTCAAGCAAGCTGTTGGCGTCATGGTTCGTGATTTTGGCGTGAAGATGACCTTGGATCAAATCTTGAAGAATCTTGGAAATCTTGGTGCAATTTAATTATCTTGTCACCAAATAATTGACCAAGTCAATTTATATATATATTCTTGTTTAAGAATATTCTAAAATAGGAATATTTTAGAATATAACGCATTAGATTTTTAGGGTTGGTTTTTAGGGTTTGTGTGGCAGCCTATATAAAGGATTTGCCAAATTTCTTTGAAGACACGAGATATTTTATTTTTTTGAGGAAAAGAATTGAGAGGTTCTCTTTTTACTGTTCTTTTGAGGACTTGACCTAATCAAGATTCTCTTCGACTTATCGAGCGAGATAGCGAATTCTTTTGCTCGTGGCGTCTATAATGTTGGTTGGTTGACACGTGTTCGTCAACGGAGTCACGTTCATACCGAGGTTGCCAATCACAGGTTTGATTGGAGGTCGAGGTTTGCAATTCGCATCATCTGGGCCTTCGTAGAACGATCCTTCCGCAACTATTCACATCACCAACCCTCTCCCTCGGATCTAAACTCGTTCAACCTCCTCACGCTTAGATCTGGGCTTACGAGCGCTCGGGCCTCCCCTGAAGTCTCTCGGGGGAAGCTTGCGACGCTCGCTCGCTTTCGATCTCTCTCTCCCTCTCCCTTGGGCTCGCCCTTCGAGCTCCCCGAAGTCTCTCAGGGACCCCTCTGAGCTTACCCCACCTCAAGCCGCCCTTGCACTCGAGCTCCCGAAGTTTCTCGGGGATCTCGAGCTTCGTGGCCTCTCTCCGATCTCTATGTGTCCTCTTCATTGGGGATGGAGGGCCTATTTATAGGCGTGGAAGCGGCCGGTCGGCGAGGCTTCGACCCGCCGGTTGGACCGCCATCCCATCCGCCAACATCGCCTCCTCCGGTCACGTGCCGTCGAGGCCAACTGCTCCTCTGCTCCGCACGCGATCGCCGTCCGCTCAAGCTTCTCCGGCGTCGCGCCTGCCCACACGTGCTCCTAAGTGGCGTGAGGAATAAGACGACGTGGAGGGGGCCGGGCTTGAGGCGACGATGGGCAGAAGGCCCACGCGGGGAGGGGGGTTACCTTTCCGCTTTTGCTTTTCTTTTTTGTTTCTTTTTTGGTTTATTATCCGAAAATCAAATAAAACAAAATAATAATAAAATAAAGCCTAATTTTAGGCGTCAACGCATGCCCTCTTTGAAGGTGAGCTCGCGGAGGTTGCATTGAAAGACACATGATGCCTAAAATTTGGCCATATATGCGTAGCGGATTATATTTTATTTGGGACTTATTATCCTATGTAAAAAGAGCAATATAACATTACATATTCTAAGACAAATAAGAAGATACTTGTAGTTACTTACCGGGAGTGAGTGAGATAGGGTGTGAGCCCCGAGTTTGGCAAGTATCAAGGCGTCATCTTACCTGGTGATATGAGGAGGCTGCTTTTCTAAGATCCGAACATTTCTTCGGTCGCCTTGACAGGAGATTGCTCCTCCAGGACCCGAACCATTCTTCGGTCGCTTGTTGGAGTAATCAGTGGTTTGTCTCGGACCCGAACCATTCTTCGGTTGCCATGACGGGAAATTGCTTCTCCAGGACCTGAACCATTCTTCGGTCGCCTATTGGAGCAATCAGTGGTCTGTCTCGGACCCGAACCATTCTTCGGTCTCCGTGACAGGAAATTGCTTCTCCAAGACCCAAACCATTCTTCGGTCGCCTGTTAAAACAATCAATGATTTGTCTAGGACTCGAACCTTTCTTCGATCGCCTTGACTGGGGATTACTCCTCCAGGACCTGAACCATTCTTCGATCGCCTGTTAGAGCAATCAGTGGTTTGTCTCGGACCCGAACCATTCTTCGGTCGCCTGTTAAAACAATCAATGATTTGTCTAGGACCCGAACCATTCTTCGGTTGCCTGTTAGAGCAATCAGTGGTTTGTCTCGGACCCAAACCATTCTTCAGTCGCCGTGACGGGAAATTGCTTCTCCAGGACCCAAACCATTCTTCGGTCGCTTGTTAAAACAATTAATGATTTGTCTAGGACCTGAACCTTTCTTCGGTCAACTTGACTAGGGATTACTCCTCCAGGACTCGAACCATTCTTCGGTCTCCTGTTAGAGCAATCAGTGGTTTGTCTCGGACCCGAACCATTCTCCGGTCGCTGTGACGGGAAATTGCTTCTCCAGGCCCCGAACCATTCTTCGGTCGCCTGTTAAAACAATCAATGATTTTTCTAGGACCCGAACCTTTCTTCGGTCGCCTTGACGGGAGATTGCTCCTCCAGGACCTGAACCATTCTTCGGTTGCCTGTTGGAGTAATCAGTGGTTTGTCTCGGACCCGAATCATTCTTTGATCGCCGTGACAGGAGATGCGCTGACCTTTCTCAGGGCATCTGCTTGTTGGGGTGCCTGACCTCAATCAAGGACACCGATTGGTACCCGACCTTTCTCGGGAGATGCGCCGATCTTTATCAGGGCATCGATTTGTTAGGCGTCTGACTTCTATCGAAGACACTAGTTAGGAACCCGACCTTTTTCGGGAGGATGCGCCAATCTTTCTCAGGGCATCGATTCTGGATGATACCTGGACATTCACAGGCATATCAAAGAGTACCTGGATATTCACAAGTACTAACTTGGAGGATATTTGGGCCTTTACAGGCGTCGAAGGGGTACTTGGATGATCGCAAGTACAAACTCTTGGAGGATACCTGGATGATCACAAGTATTGAAGGGGTACCTGGACGATCACAGGTACAAACTCTTGGGAGATACCTGGATGATCACAAGTATCGAAGGGGTACTTGGACGATCACAAGTACAAACTCTTAGGGGATACCGGGATGATCACAAGTATCGAAGGGGTACTTGGACGATCACAAGTGCAAACTCTTGGGGATACCTGAGATATTCGTGAAGGTCTCTCACCTCTTGGTATGTGGAAATATCAAGGACGGGTCTCGTATATTCATGAAGGTCTCTTATTTCCTGGTAATTGGGAATATCGAGGACGTGCCTCGCATATTCGTGAAGGTCTCTCACCTCCCGGTAATTGGAATATCGAGGGCGTGCCCTGCATATTCATGAAGGTCTCTCACTTTCTGGTAGTTGGAATATCGAGGGCATGCCCCGCATATTCATGAAGGTCTCTGACCTCCTGGTAGTTGGAATATCGATGACGTACCTGAGATATTCGTGAAGGTCTCTCACCTCCTGGTAGTTGGGAATATCGAGGGCGTGCCTCGCATATTTGTGAAGGTCTCTCACCTCCTGGTAGTTGGAATATCGGGGGCGTGCCCTGCATATTCGTGAAGGTCTCTCACCTCCTAGTAGTTGGAATATCGAGGGCGTGCCCCGCATATTTGTGAAGGTCTCTCACCTCCTGGTAGTTGGAATATCGAGGACCTACTTGGGATATTCATGAAGGTCTCTCACCTCCTGGTATTATAAACTTGATTGTGGTATGAGGCTTACTTGGATTGCTGCAGGCATTTAAAGGGGTGGGACACCTGGATAGCCACAAGTGTACAAAGTATTGGAATATTTGGATGAATACAAGTATTTAATGATATGATCTGGGACCACTCAGGCTGGTGCAAGTGCTAGAAAACATACCTGGACGGTGGTGCCAAGCAAAGCAATGGAATACTTGAACAGCTGCTATATTATTTGGGGACAACTCGAGCAGGTTGAGTGTCATGAAAAGGAAGTACCTGGACAATGGTGGGTACTTGATGATATGGGGATACCTAAACCGCAGTAGGTATTCAACAATAAATGGATACTTGGTCAATCACAAGCATTAATACTCTAAGGACAACTCGAACAGGTTGAGTGTCAAGAAAAGGGAGCATCCGAACGATGGCAAAGTATTCAAAGACAATGGGATGTTGAGACAATTGCAAGCATCCAAACTCAAGGGACGACTCGAATAGGTCAAGTGTCAACAGAGGGAGCACCCGGCAAGTGGTGGGTACTAAAAAACAAAGGGGTACTTAGACAGTTGCAAGCACCCAAACTCAAGGGACAACTCGAATAGGTCGAGTGTCAATAAGAGAGTACCTGGACAGTGATAGGTACTTTAAGACAAATGGGGATATCGATATGCTTACCTGGCAATATCTCTGATCTTTGAGAGTATGTCTGCTATTTGCACAATATGCACACATGATTGTATATACTGTAAATTCATAAATTCAAATGTGATTTATGCATGATAATTTTATTAGTTTCGTATCATTCTAATTCCATTGGGGAAGATTTTGAAAGACAACATTTATTCGGAATATAGATGCTTTGAGCATGCCAGATGAGGGACTTTCAGTTTGAAATGACTTTTCACTCACTCTCATGGAGAAGGCTATTCTGACCATTGATGTAGGATTTATAAGGACCACACTATCTCACTGTCATCATGTCAATAGGGGTTCGAGTATTCTCACAAACAGTACGACTTTACCAATGTGAGAGGTCTTTGTTGAAACTGTAATGAAGTCTTGGTTAGTGGCTCATTAAAGGGGACTATCAAGGTCAAGGCTTATGAACAGAGTGCCGCACGATTGTCTCCGGGTTTGCAAGTCAAGAATCCCGCGAAAAGAGATAGAGTAATCTTGTTCGTACTTCTTTGAGCGAGGTTTATAGACATATGAAATCTTACGTTAATTGAAGTGCCCCTAGTCTGAAGAGACTTTTACAATGGGATGCAACGTAGATTTGGCTCATGTGTAAACGGGTGAGAGCTGGTGATTGCCTTGGCATTTGTCACCGGTCTTTCTTCTCACGGTCCGATGATGGTTCTATGGACCACAACAACAATTTCTCGTGAGAATACAAATGACTGTGTTTTTGTTTGGGGCATCGGCCTTGCTTTTACTAGGCACACTGCTTTTTTTTTTTCATGCCCTTATTTCTCATCTCAATTTTTCATTTATGGGCATTGACCTTACTTTTACTAGGTACACTGCTTTTTTTATGCCCCAGTTTTTTGTTCTTGTTGCTTGAGGAACTGATCTTGACAAGTTCAAGCAAATGCCTTTGCTAGACTATGGAGTCTTCATCTTTTGTTGGCACTTCTGATTATGCTGCTTAAACGACAGTGGCTTCTGTTTTGCCTCCATGTGAGGGTGAATTTACAGACTCAATTGAGTTGTACAATGGATACAAGTGCGTGAATAAAGAATTTCTCTTCACGACTCTAGGGCACTTAAATTAACGCGAGTGTTCATATGTAATAAAGACACTCAAAGATTGATGCAAGTGCGAGCAAGAAAATTTCTATCCCCTTTCTCACCTTGTGATGTTGATTTGCTTTTGACTTGCCCCAGTGTGGGGTGGTTCTTTGTTGGGAGTACAGTAGAAATTTGTCAGTGTACGGGGCTCAAAGTGAGCGATGGAGTGCCTCTCACTGCTTTGATCATCGTACTATTTGCGAGAAAACTCTTTACCCTGTAGTCATGGAATTTTCTGCACTCATTTCACAAGTGTATAGATGGGGGATTGTGTGTAGGATATTGCTTGCTTGTCATCATTCTGACGCGTCTCATCCAACATGCTCAATCAATCTTGTATTCTTCAATCAGCTGTCTATTCTAATAATTCTCAATGGAATCAATGATTTAGACAGACAAAATCATCATGCAGAATTCACCTAGAAAAATGCATGTAGTGTATGATATGATGGAATTTGTACTCTCAAAATAAATGAATGGCTTTTTACTCAAGAATAACTTATTAACAGCTTTAGAGGTGTTTACCTAGGTGGAACGGTATTCACAAATGTGTTGAAACTTGAACATTAAAAGAGTTATTTACAAAAGGGTGTTGATGGTTGTCCCTATTGATTAGGGATATGACACATGAATGATCAGCCAAGGATTGTGAATCTAATCATTGATTTGATGGGCCTTTTTTGGCCCCGCAGAAGAGAAGATGTACAAGTAGATCAATTAGTCTGGCCAAAATCAAATGTGAGTCGAGGCCTAAAGATTTCCTGTCATTTGCTTTGGCGATACTTGAGACGTCATTTTGTTTGGGAGAGCTTGTCATGCCTCTCATTGATTTGTTATCTGTATTTTTGGCAGTCAGGTGATCTTGCAACAGACAAGAGGGAGTGCGCTAGTCATGAACTCTTTTGAGAGTCGGATAATTGGAAGTGATACAACTTTACCCTTCACTGGTTTGCAGACGATTGGGTGAACCTGAAGTGAGAGGGGGACACGAAGTCCTACATCCCTTGCTTTGTTAGGTCAAATATTGGCTCCTGGATGACACGTCATTTTACACGAAATCAGGTGAATTCGATGTGGGTCATTTCCACGTACTAGCTTGACCAATATTGATTTGCCAAACCTAACCATCAAGTTTGGCTCTTGAATTCCGATGCTTCCTGTCAATAGGGAAAATATGGCAAAAGCGGGTTCGAGTAGTGTGAGTATTGGAAACGATACCAAGTTACCCTTTTCCAGAGTTTGTATTTGTTGATTCGTAAGGATATTTGAATGTCAAGAGAAGAAATTCTTTGGCTTATCAAAGCTGGAACTGTAACATCTAGCTGTTTGGGTGTGTCGTGCGACAAGATAGTCCTTTGGCTTAGGATGGAGTTGGGCAGGAGTGAGGCATGTCGTGGATGCTTCGATCTCAACTCTATGCTTGTACCTATTACGTTTAATCTTTTGTATCCTGTAAAAAAGAGAGAGGACATCATTTCCAAATTATATTCAGAGAATAAGACTTACCCTCTTTTGGTGTAGGATAATTCTTTTTATTTGCCCCTGTTTTCTTGGCAGGGTATCTTTGAATTTGGCGAGTTCGCCTGATGCGCTTGTTTCAAATGCCTCCTGTCATACTAAGTCAAAGGGGATGGGAATGATCTTCTGAGACATGAAGTGAATGAGTTAGAAAGACAAACATGGTTAAATTTATCATCTTGTTTTAACAAAAGCTTTTGGGTGATGAAATATTTTGTATTTTCAAAATACGTCTTTGGGGGAGAAAAAGCATGAGGAAGCTCAGCCCTCAGTATTCTCCTTGGATGATATTTTCTTTTCATGGTTGGATAACATCACTAGGCTAGTTTGGAGTACCGCCTCATGCTCTCAAAATATTATAACCGTACAATAGAGTACTTGGAATGGAAAATACAACAGTAGCACACTAGACAAAATAAGAAACATGAAATTATAAAAACAAGTAAAACTCATGAAAACCCCTATGTACAAGAGCGCTTTTATAGTGCTGGTCTTGAAGCTAAGCGTGTTTGAATTCCTCGCCTTCAGTAGACTCGAAGTATTCGCATGCGATGACTACCTCGCTGAAGCTGTGGAAGTGTAACCCACGCAGCCAACGGCGATGCTTGCAGGACAAAGCTTCTATGAACTGCTTCATTAACTCCTCTTCAGCCAGTTGAGGGTAGGTTTGCATCATGAAAGCTCTCCACCTCCTTGCGTATGCTTGGAAATCCTCCATTGGTCTTCTTGTTGAGTGAGCTAAACTCTCACAAGGCAATTCAGTTCCGATCTGGTTTTGGTACTGATGCAAGAATGTGGAATTCAACTCATTCCAATCCTTTAGGAGATAAATATTTGCTGTGATGAACCATTGCAATGCAGACCCCGTAAGAGTTTCTTGGAATGCTTGAGTTGTGAATGACATCGGGCCATAGTACCGACTCATTTCCGCATGGAGATATTGCAAATGAGCCACGGGACAAGTTGTGCCATTATACTTACGGAGATCAGGTATCCACGTTTCTCCAGGGGTCATGATCCTATGAGCACAAGACGGGCTTGATGTATCTTAGTTAGGCCACTGGTTTTCCCACTGCATATCTGTTGTAGTGGTGAATTTTTCTGTTTCAGGGAAGTTGGATTCTACCGAGATTACCCCATTGCTTTCTTCTTGATCAAAATTTCAGAATGAGGATAAAGTATTGAAGCTATCCTCATGGTCAGAGGACAAGTTTAGTACTTCGTTAGGATCGTAGCAGATAAGGACGTATGCTTCCTCTTCTGACAAGCCTTCATCCCTGGATGAGAGTAGGAAACAGTTATACGATGAATCGTCAGTTTCATTGTTGAAATAACGCTGGAAGTCCTTAGGATTGTATTCTGGAGCCGGGAAGTCTTCAGAGTTGTACTCTAGGGGATGGTAGCCTTCAAAGCTGTATTCTTGGGGATGCTCGAAGCTTTGGTGCAGTGGCTCGTTGGCAGATGCTGCATTGATCTGCTTAGGCTTTCTTTTCTTGCCTCCCGGTCCAGACCTTTTGAGTAAAGCCCTTCGTTTTGCCAGCTCGATCCTGTCCAGGGAAGTGAGAGATATTAGAGTGTCACTCTCTGATTCACTTTCTAGGTTGATAGGGGTTGGTATTCTTTGGACCCTAGCTCTTGGAGTAAGCTTGGGGAGTCGTCCAGTCGTGCCCCAGTCTTGAACAGGCTCTGTGTCCTTGATCTCATACAAAGGCTCCTTGCCTTTCCTAATGGGAAATTTTTCAGTAACAAGATGTTGTTCAGCTGCCCATTTATCATGCAAGGTTTCATTGACATGCTCTTCTCCTATCTGAACGACTAATAACTCCTCGTGCTTCGCGATCATCGGCTCTTCGTAGGGCAAGGTGATGTCAGGGGTGATGTCAATATTATACTCTTGGTGAAAAACATGAATTAGTTCCCTTCAGGTTTTAAGGGGACTAATCTTCCTGACAATATACCATCGCAAGACAGGGCCAGTCAAGCTCGATTGGTACGATTGAATCATCTTTCGGACCAAGTAGGCCTGTAAGTAGGTCTCCGAGCGGGAGGTATCAGCATACCTTTCGCATTCAGGTGCTTTGAGTTTTTTAGGGATCTTAATGCCGGCGTAATTGGACAGGTCCAGGGGATTCTGCTCCTACAGCTAGCTTAACCTTTTCATGATCCTTTCAAACTGTCTATGGTACTGGCTATTTTCTAGCAAATTCGCAGGTGTCATGACGGTGCTTAAGGCAACTATAGAGTTGGGTTCAACTTGAGTGGATTCCATTTGTCTTGAGAGTTGTTGAAGGACAATGGACATTTGTCCTATGCCATCTTCAATGTTAATGAGGCAATTTTGTACATCGTTATGATCGGGCCCTAGTGCATGAGGCCATTCACGAGCTATTGGTGGCCGGCGATTCATAATTACCTGCCGTTTGCGAAAACAATGATTGAGTATGAAAGTAAACAAAAATTGACCGCAGACTTCTGACATCTAGAACTTGAAATTGAAACGACAGAATAAAATACTAGATATTAAACAAAAGTCCCTAAACAATGGGACAAAACTTTCACACTATTAACACTAAGGAGCACATGATTGCCAATTTATATGCGACAGGGAGTCTTGCGCTTGCGCAGATGCTTGCTTTCTTGGACCGGCTCTAAGGTGTGTATCCAGTCCATTCCCAAATCCCCTTCCATGAGCTTTGCTTGCTTGTGCTGGCTGCTCTCGCTGGTTGAGTGAGGGACTGATGGCTTCCATTTTGTTGGGATACGGTGGTTGTGGATGTAGGACATGGAGGCGTGGTGAGTTTTTTCTTCTCCTTCAAGCCCTTCAGGTACCACGATCCTTTTACGATGGCACTCGTTCCATGCTTCTTCATAAATGTCAACCATGTATTCAAAATTTTGATGAGTAAATAGAAGTGGAGGGATCCTCTTCTTGAAAGATGGCGGGATCTCTTGAAGGGCTTCATACTGTTGTGCCACCCTTTGTGGGAAATAGGAAAAAGCACTGGTGAGGCCGAGCAACGGAATTGGATGGCGGCGCTTGAAAGCAAAGCGAGCTCTCTTTTCATAGAACCAATCAGCACACCATTGGAATGCCTCAGGAGCCGGGTTTCTTAGGAAATTTATCCAATTTAAACAGCTTTGATTGGGAATATACGGTCCTAAAACCATAAATTTTTGTAACGGATTTTCGAAAGCATTTGTTTCAGACGATCGCATGAAGTCTCAGAATTCGCTTAAGTGAGAAAAGAACTAGACTTGTAATATTTCAGGAGAGGCTCGCATGATTTTCTCCGTGTTGTCTTTAAAACGATTAAAGGACAAGAATGTTTCAGTTAAAATCATGTTGACATAATTTCCCCCCTCAAGATCTAATCAATTATCCATGCCATCTTAGGACTTATGGCATTTCTTTGATGGGGGAAAATGATGAACCCAAAAAAGCCCAAGAGGAAAATCTCACTTTTTTGGGTCATAGGCTGATTTTGAAAACAAGCATTCATGAATTCTAATGGGCAGGTACTATGGTTGTCTTCAAGAATTTATCTCATGACATGGATTTCGGTTCCTAAAAGTCGCGCTAACCCTTGCCACGGGAGGAAGCCCGTCGATGGCCTAACAAGCTTTTTCTTGAGAGCTATTCCAGTGATGATGCTATACACTTCCAGAGTTGGGGTTAGCTCAAACCCACCAAACATAAAAGTAGTCGTCTTCAAGCACTAGAAATGTGCCATGGCCTGTATGACTTCGGGACAAACAGTGATTTGAATCAATGATAGGAGATGACCGATTTTGGCTTTCACGCGCTCTTGGGCAAGCTGATCCAATTGACCCCACCATCTGAAGAGTTCCGCCTTAGGAGCAGGGATGAACTGGATATCGTCTTTCCCCATCGCACATAAATTGGAATTTGAAAAGCTTATCTTAAATTGCCATGGGCCAAATAAAAAGACTGAGTAAAAGTAAAGAAATCACTTTGCTTTTAAAGAAAAATGGCAAGCACAAAGACATGCGCATGGGATGTGTAGCTCAATTTCTAACTCAGAAGGCTTGATGAAATTAAAAAGGTATCCGCCAGTCGCAATCGCGCGTTAGCAGCATACCCCCTTAACCTCGGCTAAGAAATTCAGGGAAAAGAAAGGCAACCTCTACATCGCAGTTTCGCGTTCGAGGTCGTATCTTTCTTAACACCATCCTAGAAATCCTGTGGCGGCCCAGGTTCGGCGGCCGGGTTGTGTGTGCCATGTGTAGTGTTAAAACAGTAAAGAATGAATAGCAATTTATAATCACAAGATAGTTTATTTAAAAAGAAAATTTAAGATACTAACTCCACAAAAGAAAAAAAACCCAAGTCAGTAAAGCATTTAAACAAAGATAAAATGGCCTAAGTCCTCAAAAATTCTCCCCAGCGGAGTCGCCAAGCTGTCGCGACATCTTTTTTTTCGGCGCCCGCAATCACGTACGAGCGCCTAAGGAGGCTAATGGCTCGGCTGAAATCGGTTATGCCGGACTCTCCAAAGTCCACCAATTCACAACTTAATGGTTCAAATTTTTAACCCGTAAATCAATTTTTAAAATGGAGTCGCCACTAATCGATTTGGGGTGGGTTGATTAGAAACCCAAGTGAAGTATCGGGAGAAATACTCACTCCTGTGCAACTAGAGAAATTAGGATCGGAGACTTGATTACACTAGTTAATCACTAATGCTCTTTCGGTACCTAATCTTATTTAAACCATGAGGTTTTTTGGATGTTCGGCGATTTTCCATGCATTTTTGGGAGGAAAAACATTTTTTGAGTCATTTTCTAATTTTTGGATACAAAAGGGATTTTTTGGGATTTTTTTGGGTATTTTTTTTGGGAAAATATAAGTCTTTTTTTGTTTTTTCTGAATTTTTTGGCTTTTTCATGAATTTTTGGCTTTTAGGATTTTTGGCATTTTTTGGAAAATATGAAATATTTTTGATTTTTTATTTTTATTTTTCGGAAAATAAAATGTTTTTTAAATATTTTTTAATATTTTTGGAAAATAAATTATTTTTTTCGATTTTTCTCGATTTTTAGGAAAATAAAACATTTTTTAACATTTTTTTTGATTTTTTTGAAAATAAAACATTTTTTTGATTTTTTGATTTTTTTGAAATAAAATATTTATTTATTTATTTGGAATATTATTTTATATTAAAATGATAAAAAAACTGACCCGGGTCGGATCCGCGGGTTGGGTCCGACCGGCCAACGATTCGAATGAGGACGGGCCGCAACGCGGGCCCTGCTCAGATTTTTTTCCTTTTTTTTTTAAATTTATTTTTTTAATGAAAACGACATCGTGGCTGGGCGTTTGGGGGCGCCGGCCCGACCCGACAACCCGCTCGACAGCCCGAATCGTGACCCGACTCCCGCCGCCTCCGAAATCGTGGAACCCTACCTGTTTCGTGGCTCGGGTCCGATCCGATGACCCGGGGCCACGAACCGGAAAATTGGGAACCCGATTCGCGGCGCCGAGGGAAGGGGACGAGGCGTCCTGGCAGCAGCGGCGATGACGGGAACGGCATAGAGGACGGCGACGGTTAGGTCTCGAGAGGGGAAGCAGCAACGGGGATGGCGTGAGTAAGGTCATCATCACCTGTCCTCGGCGTCGACACGGTGCGGCGGCGTGGCTTGAAGCGACGACGTTGGGAGCTGATCTTGCAGACGCTTCCCCCTTTCCAGATCTAGCGCCTAGACGATCCTTCCTCTTCTCCGGATCTGACCTTCTCCGCTTCACAGCCCAACCTTCTCCCTCAGATCTAAACTTGTTCAACCTCCTCACGCTCAGATCTGGGCTTGCGAGCGCTCGGGCCTCCCCTGAAGTCTCTCGGGGGAAGCTTGCGACGCTCGCTCGCTTTCGATCTCTCTCTCCCTCTCCCTCGGGCTCGCTCTTCGAGCTCCTCGAAGTTTCTCGAGGACCCCTCTGAGTTTACCCCACCTCAGCCGGCCTTGCACTCGAGCTCCCGAAGTCTCTCGGGGATCTCGAGCTCGATGGCCTCTCTCCGATCTCTGTGTGTCCTCTTTGTTGGGGATGGAGGGCCTATTTTTAGGCGCGG
The DNA here is from genome assembly GCA_017140615.1 of Eucalyptus cladocalyx. Taxonomy (NCBI): domain Eukaryota; kingdom Viridiplantae; phylum Streptophyta; class Magnoliopsida; order Myrtales; family Myrtaceae; genus Eucalyptus; species Eucalyptus cladocalyx. The sequence goes on along the minus strand of CM029516.1, from coordinate 3,788,075 downwards.
AAGCGGCCGGTCGGCGAGGCTTCGACCTGCCAGTTGGACCGCCATCCCATCTGCCATCATCGCCTCCTCCGGTCACATCCCGTCGAGGCCAACTGCTCCTCTACTCCGCACGCGATCGCCGTCCTCTTAAGCTTCTCCGGCGTCGCGCCTGCTCGCGCGTGCTCCTCAGTGGCACGAGGAAGAAGACGACGCGGAGGGGGCAGGGCTTGAGGCGTCAATGGGCCGAAGGCCCACGCGGGGAGGGGGTTGCCTTTCTGCTTTTGCTTTTCTTTTTTGTTTCTTTTTTTGTTTTATTATCCGAAAATAAAATAAAACAAAATAATAATAATAAAATAAAGCCTAATTTTAGGCGTCAACATTGAGTAAAGCCCTTTGCAACGAGTCGTGCCTTGTATCTATCCATGGAGCCATCAGACTTGGTTTTTAGGCAATAAATCCACTTGCAATTGACCACATTCATAGAAGGGTGATGAGAAACCAATTCCCACGTGCCATTTTGAATGAGAGCATTAAATTCATGGGCCATAGCTGGTTGCCAGTTGGGGTCTTTGTTTGCAACAGAAAAACAAGTGGGTTCAGTTGGTGTCAAGCTTGAGTGAAAACAAGAATAAAGTGGGTGCTTAGTGGAAAGAAAAACCTTTGGTTTACGAATGTTATTTTTTAGACGAGTAACCATTGGATGGGTAGAAGTTGGCGGTTGAGGTTGAGAAGATTGTAACGATGGAGCATCTGGAGAAGAGGATCCAGAAGATTGTTGAATATGTGATGATGAGTCATCCATGATAGTAAATGGACTTGATGGAGTTGATGTGGTGGTGGACACCCCCTGAAACTGTGGGGGCTTAGTAGAGGAATAACCAATGCAAACAGGAGAACTAGACAATGGTGATGATAATTGACCAGATTGTGATTTAGCAAATGGGAAGAAGTTCTCCTGGAAAATCACATGGCTAGAGACATATATTCAGCTAGTGCTACGATGAAGACAACGATAGCCACTGTGATGAGGAGAATAGCCAATGAAGAAACATTGCGTTGTTCTATCATCAAGTTTATTGCAAGCATAAGGGCACAGCCAAGGGTAGCATGCACATCCAAAAACATGCAATTGTAAATAATTGGGTTTCTGGCCAAACTATTTCTCATAAGGAGACAATCCACTCAAGACCGTTGTAGGCATGTGATTAATTAAAAAGACCGCAGTGAGGAAGGTATCATTCATATACGAGGAACAAAAGCTCAGGTAAGCAATGTGATGCTAGTTTCCACAATATGACAGTGTTTGCACTCAACCCGACCATTTTGTTCTCGCATGTGCAGGCATGAAAGACGATGTAGGACGCCATGAAGATGGAGATAAGGATCAAATTTCTTATACTCACCACCTCAATAAGTTTGAAGGGCCTTGATCTTACAATTGAAATATTTTTCCACGTAAATTGCACAAAAGTAGACAGTGCATCAAATTTTACAGTAAGTGGGAAAAGCCATGTATATCCACTATAAGCATCGATAAAAATGATATAATAACGAAAACCATTAACTGAAGTAACAAGAGATGGTCTCCATAGATCAGAATAAAATATCTCCAAAAGAGCATTACAAATAGTTGATGATCTAGTAAAGGGAAGACGAAGCGACTTGCCTAAGTGACATGATTCACAGAAACTAGATGAGGAAGACAGATATATCGACAAGTCAAGCTTTGAAATAAATGAAAAAATAATGCAGGCAGTTGGATGACCCAAGCACTCATGCCAAATAGAAGTAGAAACTCGTTCACCAATGAAGCAGGATGGAGTGGTGGTGATTTATTTGACTGCAGAGGGACCTTATTGGTGGTACGTGCATTATTAAGATGACAAAGTCCATTCTTTTGCTGGCCTTTGAGCAGGAGGTTCCTTGAAGATCGATCCTTAACACAACATAAAGCATGATGAAATTCAAACACCACATTGTTGTCTTTGGTAAATTGAGAGATTGATAATAGATTTTTCTTGATAGAGGGAATGTGATAAATATTTTGTAGTTTAAAAGAACTAGTAGGAGAATGTAAGATGGAAGAACTGATATATGATATTTGCAAACCTAACCCATTTGCAGTACGGATTATTAAAAACGTCAATGCCCAAATATAATTCAAGTCTCAGTTACTTAGACCAAGAGAAACATCAAGTGACACAAAGCCATCCATGCATAAGCAATTAAGATATTTGAGGGGAGAATGAAAAGAGAAGGGCTCACCAGGGAGGATATTGCCAATGATCTCCGCATTGGTGGGGGGTCTCTTGCCTCAACCTCACAAATTCAGGGGATACTCCCTCTCCAGGTCCTGTGGAAGAACGCCTCGTGAGTCAAGTACATAGGAGCACCGACAGTAACCACGGTGCAATCATCACAAAACACGCAAAAAGACTTCTCATTGTGTAACTCTATTAAGAGTCATCATGCCAAAAACAGACACACCTCAACAATGACACCGGAGAGCCCCCCTACTAACGCTTGCATACTAACTGAACGGTGCTTGCATACTAAGCCCGGTTCACTTAATTGGTACAATGCGATGCGGCAAGCTTGTATTAAAACCCATTCATAGTGTGCCGCGATTTGCATCACTTAACGTACCGATTTAGTAGACCCGTCTTAGCATACGTAGCATTGCTCTATGAAACCATCCAAGGTCATAACTTTGTCGGCAAAATCAGTCGAAACATTTAACTGCATTCCGGATGCTAAAATGGCCAAGGGCTGGCACGCCGCCACTCATTCTGCACTACTGAACACCAACTAGGAACGGCCGCAGCACTGGGCCAATTCATCCCAAAAGGTTCATAGTCGCAGTTCAATTACTTGGATAAGCAAAGCTTGAAAAAGGTGACAAATTCAGTTCGATAGGACTTGAACGCGAAGTCGCTGTAGAGTGAGAGAGAGAGAGAGAGAGAGAGAGAGAGAGAGAGAGAGAGAGAGAGAGAGAGGGACGACGGACTTGGGGGCTGTGGTGGCAGCTGCGAGCGCTCAGCAAAAACGTAATGTTTCTAGTAATCTTCTTCATCTCAGCAAGGATTTAGGTGATGCAATAAAACCATAGACGACTTTAGTCTATCGATTAGAATCCTCAAAGTTAAGGGGGCTAGAAATGAAAATACTCTAAAGATAATGAATAGACCATAACTGGATTTTGCGTGTATTTAAATCCTCGAAATTTTGGATCCGATGATATAAATCAAAATGAGGAATCGTATTTCTTATTTTTTCATGAAATTTTTAACTAATAGTTGAAATTTTCCTTAAAAAATATAATAGTTGAGCGTAAAGAAATTATTATGGGATAGTTTTTACTATATTGTAAGAATAAAAAAAAATCAAATAACAAGTAATTATAAATTATTATGAGGCTCCCACTCTTTCGGGAATTTGTATCTCACAATATGTTGTTATTCTCATAGTGGTCCAAAGACAATTATGCTGGTCCAAACCTTCAATTCCAGAGTTCTATCATAAGAGATTATGCTGGTGGAAAAGGTACAAGTGACTCATCCGTGAGCAACCAAGACCACCTGTTTCCCAACATTGTGGCCGGAAAACAGCCCGATCAAGGCCGCCGGACCGCTCTCGAGCCCTTCGACGGTGTCTTCAATATATACAATCCTTCCCTCTTTAGTGGGAGGCAAAACCACTCCAGGAACTTCGGGTAGAGATGATAATAATCAAGCACATTGAAACCTTCCATTCGGACTCGCTTTGCGATGAGTTGCATCAGGTTGTGCACGCCTTCAGGCTGCTCAAGGTTGTACTGCGAGATCATTCCACATACCGCAATTCAACCATGAAGCTTCATGTTGAGTAGCACCGCATCCAGCGTCTTTCCCCTGACATTTTCGAAGTAGATGTCAATCCCCTCAGGGAAGTACCTGAAAGATTTCGAGATGAAAAACCGTCAGCTAGAGTCGGCTTCGCGCTCGTGCGCATACATGTAAGGTGGTTGATTCGCTCAATCGTCATTAGTGTGTTCCGAACTAACCTTTTCAGTGCTGCATCCAGATTTGATTCTTCCTTGTAGTTGAAAGCTTCGTCGAATCCAAGCTTGTTCTTCAGCAAGTCGACCTATTTTGCGGAAATGAAAGAGGAAATGAAGAGATTAGTTAACAAACGGAGTCCTTCTGCATTTATTTTAGCGGATTGATGAGGATATACACCCGACACGGTGATCCTTGCAGATGCTAAATGTGATCGGAAAATCAAATTAGCTGCCATGTCGGAGGGGAGATGTTCCCTAAACAACTGTCATTCGAGGAAATTCAATATGTCGGAAAAATGTGAGAAGATTACCTTTTCTTTGCTGCCGGCACTGCCAACAACATAGCAACCGAACAACTTCGCAAGCTGGCCAACAAGCTGACCAACCGCCCCTGATGCGGCCGAAATAAAAACAGTTTCTCCTTTCTTAGGAGAGCATAACTCAATAAACCCGGCATAAGCAGTCAGGCCTGGCATGCCTGCAGAGTTCAGGTTTGTAGAAACTAGACTGAGCGTCAAAATTTTGCCAAAGCTAAAAAGCAGGAGCGCTACGGCTACTGCTAACTATCAGGAGACAACGTTACTTATCCAGAAGAGAAGCTATCAAGAAGTTCCAGAATTACACACTCGTTGCATAATTCAATCAACTAACAGTGCTGCAGAACTTGCGATAGAACTGTGGAAAGTGTGCATCAACAGGAAGACTTGGAGCAAAAAATATAGTTCACTAACATTGAAGGAGCAGATACGTTAGATGATTGAAGAGTGTACCCAAAAGACCGGTGTAGTAAGAGAGAGGAACATCAGTGTGTTCGATCTTAAAGCAAGTCTCTGGCGAGGGAAGTAGACTGTACTCCTCCCATCCTGTGAGGCCCCAAACCAAATCGCCTTTCTTGATATTCGGATGCCCAGATTCCAGGATTCTCGCCACTCCAAGTCCAGCAACAGGCTGCACAGATGTGTTGACACATGGTAACGCATTTGGCAAACATGAACTTAGAATCAATTCATCAGAATCACAAGCACAATGCTTACAGAGCCGCGTTCAATGTTGTTTCATTTCAAACAATTATGTACTTCTTTGTTCTATACCCTGTGCAAGCTACTTTCATCAGTCATCATCCTAACGCAGTGAATGGAAGTGATGAAAGCAAGCCGTGTTGGCTTGTTAAATGTGATTTTATCGGACAGCCCAATTGCAAAACGCGAAAGCTTCACTACCTACGAGCATAAACTCGGTTCTTTGAATTGACCAAATCCTCCAACACATTTTTCAGGAGCTACTGGGACACAATTAGAGCAATGGGTATGCTTTCAAAGACGCCTCGAATCGGGTCGTACCTCAGAGATTACAAGAACTCAACCCATAAACAAGAATAAGATAAAAAGAAAGAAACAATCCTTTGATATATATATATATATTACAGATGGAGTAATTTGTATGAAATAAATAAACAAATATGACGTAATGTTTCTGGTAATCTTCTTCATCTCAACAAGGATTTAGTCGATGCAATAAAACCAAAGATGACTTGTCTATTGATTAGATTCCTCAAAAATAGGGGCAACAAATGAAAATACTCTTAATGATAATGAATAGACCATAATTAGATTTTGCGTGTATGTAAAAAAATGAAATTGCAGATCCAACTATATAAGTCAAAACGATGAATTGTATTTCTTATTTGTTTACGAAATATAAGTAATTGAACTTATTCTAAAAAATATTACAGTTGAACTTAATAACTCACAGAGCTCTATCACAAGAGACCGCCATTGGAAAAGGAGAAGATCCTATTGGAAACACAAGCAAAAGAGACTATGCCAATGAAAAAGGTACAACAAGTGACTTATTCATGAGAAACCAGGACCACTTGTTTCTCGACATTGCGACCAGAAAACAGCCCGACCAAGGCTACTAGACCATTACAGCCCGACCAAGGCTACTAGACCATTCTCAAGCCCTTTGAAGGTGTCTTCCACATATACTATCCTTCCCTCTTTTATCTGAGGCAAAACCATATCCAGGAACTTCGGATAGAGATGATAATAATCAAGCACACTGAAACCTTCCATTTGAACCCGCTTCATGCTTATTTGAATAAGGTTGGGCACGCCTTGGGGCTACTCAAGGTTGTACCGTGATATCATTCCACATACCACGATTCGACCATGAAGCTTCATATTGAGTAGCACTGCATCCAACGTCTTTCCCCCGACATTTTCAAAGTAGATGTCAATCCCCTCAGGGAAGTGAAAGAGTATAAATTTGAGTTTGATCGCACACAATCGGTGTGGAGATTTGTATTATATTTATAATATGTACATAAGCGGGAAAAACACAATTAAAAAGATTTTACAAAGATAACAATCTACAGTATTAGTGATAGCAATTTACAGTATCAGTACAGATTGTGAAAGATTTGCTCTATTGACAGAATTGACACAAATCGTGGAAGATTGACTCAATCAATGGGATTGGTACAGATTGTAGAAGATTGCTATATCATGGGAGATTTTCTTTATCACACCCCACTCAAGCGAAATGGTGGCGAAGTCACTGTGAGCTTGTCGCATAAAATAAGAAACCGAGATATGGATGAGGCCTTGTCATGATATCAGCCGTTTGAACTTATGTAGGAATGAAGCGAACTTCGAATTGCTTCTTTTTTATTAAATCACGAACAAAATGATAGTCAATTTCTATGTGCTTGGTTCAGGCATGAAAGATGGGATTGGTATCCAAATAAATTGCCCCAACATTATCACAAAGAACAAGTGGTGGCTGATGGAGATGGCTCCTTGCCACCAGGATCATTGCGTCTCCTCCCTTCCCATGGTCCACCATCCTCTGCCGACTTTCTTCCAAAACGGTGAGTTGGTAGATGCGATCAAGGCTCGGCATGGGCTCCATGGTTAAGATTTGGGAGCGAAACATTTGGTAAGTTTCATTGAGGATGAGAAGGAACCTCGTTGCCTTCTCCCTTTCTCACATGTTCTTATACTGCTGTTGAATCTGTTCGGGCCAGTCGAACTTCTCTTCGGTTGCTTCTAATTCGTTCCACAGAGCCAAAAGCTTATTATAAACCCCCTGCCACGGTCATGTTCCCTTGTTTCAGATCTGAGATTTGTTGTGTGAGATAAAAGATTTTCACTTGGTTGAGTTTTCCGTACATCTCCTTTATGTTTTCTCACATCTTTTTTGGGTCTTCCGTTGGGGGAAGTCCGGCCGCAACTTCAGGCGAGATGCAATTCCCAATCCATGTCCTAACTAACTGGTTGCATCTCTTCCAAAGCCATGCCATCCTCTCGTCAGACGGGATCGGAAACGTCCCGTCAATGAAAAATTCTTTGTCCTTTGTTACCAGTGCTTGTCGGAACTCACGTGACCAGCTCAAGTAATTGTTGACATTGGTTAACTATTGGCTGATGATTTTCAATTTTGGTCCGTCGCCGTTTGTTTTTTAAAAGGAGGCGCGTAGCTCGAGTAGGGATTTGTGTCCTGACCTAAGCTGCTTGACCCAACTATAGGCCCCGCATTGTGAAAACTCGGGTAGGGATTTGTTCCCATACCCAATCTAGTCGATCCGCTCGTCTACTCCGGGCCGATGGTTGAGCTTGCCCCGTTATTGGTTGGCAGGCCTCCATCCGCTCGCACGTTGCTATGGTAGCCCAACAGTGATGCATTTGGGCTTGGCCTATGATACCATGGATAAGGTATCCACTGGTAAGGATGGCCCGAGAAGGGCAGCCCCAAATTAGACTGAGCCTAGAATTGCTGCCATCGCACGTGTTGGGCTTGGGCTTGAATCTAGCCCTGCGACTGCCTGGATTCAGAGATCACAACAAACGAGTCTTGGTTGCCCAGAGTTTGTGGCGTTGCTTCTCCGGTAGATTGGTCGTCTGGATTTGAGGTAAGGTCTTCTGGCTTGGTCATGATGAATAAAAAATTTGATTCCTTCAGCAACTCCTTTTAGATGGAGTTCCTCTTGAGGCAATCAAAGCTTTGATTCCTACGGCAACTCTTTTGGAGATTGGAGTTCCTTTATGAGGCAATTGGAGCGGAAGTAGAAAAAATCAAAACCGGAGGCTTTGACACCATGTAACAAAGTGAAATGAAGAAGAAAAGGTCTTCTAGAAACGAGAGGAAATGAGATGTGAGAATTTTGTATCACTCTATTGATTATAATTCCTTGTACAGGACTGTATATTTAATTACAGAGAATGAATCAATAAAAGGAAAATAAGTATTCTCCTATCTTTCTAATCCTAAAATAGACACAATTCTCTATCAATTTACAATTGATATGATATGCTAAATCATATCTTCCAACAGGCTCTCTGGCATTCGCTTGAGAACATGTTGGCTGCACCTGTTGAGAGACCTTAGCTGGAAGAAGAGACGGGGAGAAAAGATATCCACGTGCGGCTTGTCTTCACGCAGCGAAAGGCGCTGGTGTGAGCATCATTTTGCCAAGCATTTATTAATTCGATGGTCTCTTTCTAAAAAACAACAGCTAAAAGAGGCTCTAACACTTGCATGAAAAGGTCAATTACATCGTTGACATGCGAACAAGTCTGCTTTGTGAACCTTTAAGCGATGTAATCAAAGATCAAACCATTCGATAAGATTCCAGCTTTCCAGTTGTTTTGTATATGAATTTTGACAGAAGTCGATTGGGAAAATGGAGAAAAAAGGTTTTCTGTTCTGTATTGATTCATTTACATTTACATTGTATACATTTATAATGTAAGAAATGATATACAATGAATAATAAATTTCCTATTTGCTGAATAGATCCCACAAATTACTCTTTCTCCAATTCAATCAATCCTTGATTAGGATTACCAGCAGATCTGGATCTCGGAATCTTTGATATCTTCGATATTATTTCCAACACTCCCCCTCAAGCTGGTGGCCTGTATATATCAAGGACACCTAGCTTGCTTAATAAATATTTGTGTTGTCTTTGACACAGTGGTTTAGTGAAGATATCTGCTGGTTGATCCATGGTCCCAATTCCTTTGGTGACAAGAATCCCTTCTCTGATCTTATCTCGGGTAAAGTGGCAATCAACTTCTATATGTTTTGTTCTTTCATGAAAAACTGGATTTGCTGCCAATTTTGAGTGCAGCATCATTATCACAAAACAAATAAGTTGGTCCATTGACCTGTAATCCAAGATCTGAAAGTAATCCTCATATCCAGATCACTTCGCACGTAGTCTTTGCCATGGCTTGATACTCTGATTCGGTTGATGACAATGACACAGTTGACTGTTTCTTCGTTTTCCATGAGATTAACGACTCTCCCAATTTAACGCAAAATCCAGTAATAGATCTTCTAGTCATTGGGCAAGTAGCATAATCTGTGTCGCCAAAAGCTGTCATCTTCATGTTGCAATCACGAGATAGAAATATTCCAAGCCCCGGACATCCCTTCAAATATTTTACAACCTTCAAGGCCGCATTCATATGTGACCGCTTTGGATTATGCATGAATCGACTGAGTGTCTGTACTGCATAACATATATCATGCCTTGTCATGGTAAGGTATATTAATTTTCCAACAAGTCGCTGATATCCAGATGGATCCTTGAGCAAAGAATCTTCAACAGACGAAGAGGAAGTCAAGTCATATTCATGAGAGGTTAGCTTCGTATTCTGTTCAATTGGGATGACAGCTGGTTTACATCTAGATAATCCTGCTTCATAAATGATTTCTAGGATAAACTTCCTTTGGCTAAGGTTGATACCTTTCTCGGATCGTGCAATCTTAATACCAAGGAAATATTTGGGAGGTCCCAAATCCTTGATGTGAAAAGAAGAATGCAGGTATTCCTTGAATTTCGCAACATGAAGGTCATTGTTTCCCATAACAAGTATATCATCAACATATATCAGCAAATAGATTGATGAATTACCTGAATTCCATGTAAACAGGGCATAGTCATGCTTGGAATGACGAAATCCCATACTAGTTAATGCAGCAGTGTATTTAGCATACCATTGCCTAGATGCCTGTTTCAATCCATACAGGGATTTGCGTAGATGACACACCCGAGACTCCCCCTGTCTGCGTAATCCCTGTGGAAGTTCCATATAAATTTCTTCATCAAGATCACCATGAAGGAAAGCGTTGTGAACATCCATCTGATGTAGGGACCAGTTTCGAATAGCTACAATGGAAAAGAATGAACAAACAGTGACTTCTTTAGCAACGGGAGAAAATGTCTCATGATAGTCGAAGCCTTCTCGCTGCGTGAATCCTTTAGCCACTAGTCGAGCTTTATAGCGTTCAACCGAACCGTCTGCCTTAAATTTGATCTTATAGACCCATTTGCATCCGATTGGTTTCCGATGTGGAGGAAGCTGCACAATATCCCAAGTATGATTCTCCATCAATGCCTTGAGTTCTGATTCCATTGCGTGTTGCCACCGGGGATCACGTGATGCTTCATGAAATGAGGATGGTTCTTGCTCTTTTGAGAGACGACTGATGCAACACATATGTCCCGGTGATAACTTAGTAAAGGAGACATATGAAGAGATAGGATACCGAGTACCTGGATAACTGGATGCAGAACAAATATAGTCCTTGGTCCATGTAGGTGGGCGAGTTTGCCGTTTAGGACGTCGAGGTGGCTCAGCCACTATTTCTGTAGGCACTGAGAAAGATTTTGATGTATTCAAGGTTGTAGAATATTCATGTAATTCTGGAGATAATTCTGGTGGATGTCCTTCAGAAGTTGTTGTTTCCTGTGGAACAGTTGCACATGGTTCTGGAACAACAACTAGATACTGTGAAGGCATAGATAAGTCTTCTTCACAAAGAAAAGGCTGGTCGCCTTCTGATGAAGTTGATGCAGATATCATATCCTTGAATGGAAAGACATCTTCATGAAAGGTGACATCCCTGCTTATAAAGAAATGCCCCGTAGAAAGCTCCATAACTCGATATCCTTTAAAGGGTAGGATAACCCATGAAAACACATTGCATGGCACGAGGACCCATTTTATCCAAAGGACCAACATTTGTTGCAAAACATAAACAACCAAACACTTGAAGGTGATTATTCTCTGGTCACTTCTTGTATAGCATTTCAAAAGGAGTTTTGCCATCTATTATCCGACTAGGCATGCGGTTAATCAAATAAACAGCTATGACAACACAATCTCCCCAAAAAGCTTCAGGGATGTAAGCTTGATATTTCAATGCACGAGCTACTTCCAAAAGATGTCTATGCTTGCGCTCAACAATTCCATTCTGTTGTGGAGTGTAAATGCAAGAACTTTCATGAATTATCCCATGAGAAGACAGGAATTTTGTGCAATCAGAAGTGAAAAATTCCCGCCCATTATCTGTACGAATTCGTTGCACAGATTTTTCAAATTTATTCTGAATCAAAGAGATAAAATTGGAAAGATGAGTGAATGTTTGAATTTTGGATTGCATAAGATAAACCCAAGTTCCCCGTGTAAAATCATCAACAATTGTTAGAAAAAATCTGGACCCATCACGATGAGGAGTGTGATAAGGACCCCAAATGTCCATATGAAGTAAGGAAAAAGCTCTATGTGCTCGAGTTGTACTTGTTGGGAAGGACGTTCGAGACTGCTTAGCTAGAGGACATATTGGACACTTAGAATGAGGGAAACATGCACTATGACCCAATCTTTGATGGAAAAGGAGATTTTTATTTCGACTAATAGCATTACAAGAAAATTCTTTATTTAATGATTCTAAATCTCCTGGGGAATCAATCCAGAAATACAAATCCTTATGCAACATTACCCAAGCCCATCAGTTTCCCAGTCAAATGGTCTTGAAAGAAACAATTGTCGGAATTGAATATGGCACGACAAGAATTATCTAGGTAGGCTTTGGAGACAGAGATTAGATTGAATTCAAAATTGGGAATGCACAGGACATTTCGAAGCACAAAAGTTGGGCTAAGATGCACAGTTCCAATCTTTGTAACATGGGTGACATTTCCGTTTGGAAGTCGCACTGTCAAGGGGGATTGTGATCCTTTGTTGATATGACAAATTTATTCTCATTGCATATTATATGATCACTAGCTCCTGAGTCGACTATCCATGTATTTACTGGGAAATTATTCTCCTGTAAAGAAAAGTACCTGAAAATCCTGCACTTTTGTCTTCAATTTTCAGTTGATTCAGAATTTTCACAATATTCTGGTACTGATCCTGAGTAATTGCCTGTTGTGCTCCGTCGATCCTTTGTGCGGATACCTGATAAGCTGATGATTCTTTTTCTCTTTTAATTTTGTTAGTGGGTTTCCCATGCAATTTCCAGCAGGTATCAACAATATGATGTGGACGTTTGCAAAAATCACAGTATTTATTTTTAAATTTACCATTTTGCCCATTGCCCCTCCCTGATGACATGGCGCCTCGTGGGCCGTTAGATCCTCTATGAACCGGAGCTGTCGTGGCTTGATATGAGTCGTTCGATCCAGCGGAAAAGATGGGCATTCGAGAGCCGTCCGATTCACCGCGAAGATCCCAGCCGCTCGATTTTTCCAGCAAATCCCAGCCATCCGATTTCCTGCGGTGATCCTGTCCGTCCAAGCCAAAATAGCTAGGGTTCCCTTCATTCTTTCTTGCCGTAGCAGCAACACGACCAGAAGCTTCGAGGATTCCGCTTCTCCCAATCGCGGCTCCATCGTTGCCAATCGTCATCTTCCTAGAGCCTCCACCAGTTGGAAAAGCGGCAAGACTCAAACACTCTCCTGTTTGAGCGTGTCCAGTGGAGCCAAGTCGCTGATTTTCTTCTTGGACGGCTAACTGATATATTCGGCCGAGAGACGGTGGAGGTTCCATGGCAAGAATTTGAGATCGAAACGTCGAGTAAGACTCGTTGAGGATGAGTAGAAATCTTGTAGCTTTCTCTCTCTCCTTAATTTCTTTATATTGTCTTAGAGTGCTTTCGGGTCCCTCTAATTGTTCTTCTGCTGATTCGAGTTCATTCCACAGGGATGAGAGACGGTTGAAGCAAGCGGTAACCAAGAGGTTCCCTTGCTTCAACTCAGTCAGATTTTGGGTTATGTTGAAGAGCCACGCTCAGTCGAGCCGGCCATACATCTCTCTGATGCTGTCCCAAATTTGTTTAGAGTCTTCGGTCGGCGGCAGTCTAGCAGCGACCTCCGGGGCAAGCGTGTTCCCGATCCAAGTGCGAACCAGCTGGTTGCACTTCCGCCAGAGGCGCTGGAGACGCTCATCGGTCGGGAAAGGGACGGTTCCGTCAAGGAAGCCGTCCTTGTCCTTCGTCACAAGAGCCCGCCGGAGATTTCGAGCCCACGAAGAATAATTTTCCGGTCCGGTAAGCTGGATGCTAATGAGGCGCAATTCCGGACCATCCGCCTGTGATGTGTATAAAGGATCGCCGGGCTCAGGCCGGCCGCTGACCGTGAAAACAAAGGGCATGTATCCGGGGGGAAATGCCAGGTAGGGATTTGTCCCTTGACCCGGCATAGATCCGGATTCTTGACCTGGAATCGTGTATCCGGGTTGGAGTCCCGGGTAGGGATTCGCTCCCTGACTCGGGACAGATCCTGGTCCTTGACCCATATTCGATTGCCCCGATGCTTCAGCTGATCCCGCTGCAGACGGTGCAAAACCAGACGGGTATTGAGTCCACATTTGATACCAATTAGTTGGAGCAAGATTCAGAGGCCACTGGATTTAGGCGGAAGTCTGATCAAAGGTAGGAACTGGTTGCTGAACAGGGGTTTGTTCTCCCCCAAAAGGAACAACCGGATCTGAGGTAAGTGTCTCTTCTGTTGATGAGCTCTCATTGTTCTTGGCCATGATAAAAAAATGCGAGTGGAATTCCTAACGATTTGCTGATCTATTTCGCAGGTGAAAGTTGTGCGATAATAGCTCAGAAAGAATACGATGGCAATTCAAAAATGTGCAGAAGCTACGCCAGGAGCATGACAGAAGTCGACTAGGAAAATGGAGAAAAAAGGTTATTTGTTATATATTGATTCATTTACATTTACATTGTATACATTTATAATGTAAGAAAGAACGAAAGTGAAAAAGGAAATGATATACAATGAATAATAAATTTCCTATTTGCTGAATAGATCCCACAAATTACTCTTTCTCCAATTCAACCAATCCTTGATTAGGATTACCAGCAGATGTGGATCTCGGAATCTTTGATATCTTCGATATTATTTCCAACAAATTTCATTAAGTCAAAACTTGTTGGTATCTCCTATGTCATTCTCTTTGTATCTAGAATTTTGTATCCAATGGACCATCTGGATATCGGTAATCTTTCATGGTCTTGCTTTAGTTAGGTATATTTATACGCTATAAGATGAATGGTGCCGTATGCTCTATTGTAGATAGTCAAAATGAAGATCTAAACACCTCGTCCTTTCATTCTTGGATTTTCTTTTGGTTTCGAGACTCAGATTTGTATTGGATGCACAGGATGATAAGTAACAACTAACTTTTCAAATCAAAACAAGCAAACCCAAACTCAACAGTAACCATCATTAAAGCCACATTTTGCCATTGGAAGTTGTAGTCAAGATAGGACTGGATAGACTACTGGGATATAAAATATTTTGCTGTCTTATCCACTATTTAGTTAATAGTAATAATAAAACCGGATAGTCCATACCATATTATGTCCGTTATTTGGTACAAACTTAAAAATACATAAATGGAAATTGTAAGAATCTTTCACAATTCATAGTTTGAAAAACAAATGTACAGACGAAGATAACTTCCCTCAATCATCATGATTATTGTACTATCTACATCTTAAACAGTAAATGAGCTTTATCAATCAATCCATGATTATTGTACTATCTAATTATGAAATAGCAAAAGGGCTCATTGTAGCATTCTAGATCCACACATTTGAATATAATAACAAATAAATAAGCTCTAGTAACATTGACGTGGTACATCTACTAGCAAATGCCAAATCTAGTAAGAAAGGAAACATAATCATTTAACTTTGTAAAACATACTCATTTAACTTTGTAACTCCAAAAGTATAGTGCTTTGACTCTTTTGCCACTTTTGTGCACCTTCAACTTGAACCATAGAGTTAAGGAGCTGAATGAGTTTTGACTCCCTTGCTACTTTTATCGACTTTTAACATGAACTAAAGAGTTATGGAGGAAAATGAGCTTCAACTCTCTCGTCATCTTCGTGGAGCTTTGATGTGATCCAAAAACTACGAAAGAATTGTGAAGTTTCAACAAAACTGAGAGATACAAAAGAGAAGGAGATGGAGAGCATAGTTTTTTTTTAACCTCTTATTGCCCCTTTTTTCGCCGAAATTGGATTGTGATGAAATATCTTTCACCGAAATTCATCTTCGATTTTTATTTAGAGGAGAAGAGTTTGTGGTGATTCCAAACAAATGTTATATCAATGGAACAAAAAAAAAACACATATACTTCAATGGAACTTAATCAACAATATGATGATATAAAAAGTTTTGCCATAATTTAATTGATAACACAACGTGATGATAAATATACAACATCAAAATTTAATCAACGACGAAGATCTATAAACTACAATCAAAGTACGGAAATTGAAAGATATTTATATAGCAGAAAAGATAGGTTGCATAAAAGTAAAAATGAAAATAAATTTGCAAGAGCATTGATTTCTTTAATCGATTGATTAGGACTTACAAAGAATAGGGGGAAAATTGTCCAAAAAATTCTAAACCTATTATATGGTAGCCAATTCAATCCTAAACTTTCGGTTGTGTTAATTTAGTTTCAAACTTATTATACGATAGTTAATTTAATTTGAAATCTTTTAATAGTATCAATTTAGTCCTAACATTTTGACAATTTACCAATTTAATCCTAAAACTTTTGATAAATTACAGTTCTTTTGGCTAATTTTGATAGAAAATCACCGACATGGCGGTCTGGTCAATGCTAGTCTTCCTACATGATAGGGCTAGCACCGATGTGAATGATTTAAAATTTTTAAAAAAATCAAATTTTTTGTTATTTTTATTGATTTTTTCATTTCTTTCCTTTCAATTTTTTTGTTATTTTTATTGATTTTTTCATTTCTTTCCTTGCTTTTCATTTTAAAAAGATTAAAAAATTGTCCATGTTAGGCTAGGTGGCGCCACATAGGACGTTTAACATTGACTGGACCGCTAGGTCAACAATTCCAGGTAAAAATTAGCCGGAAAACTATAGTGGTAATGCATTAAAAGAATTAGGACTAAATTGGTGCAATTGTAAAGTTTAGGACTGAATTGACAAAATGTCAAGTGGTTTTGGACTAAATTAGCACAATTGAAAGGTTTAAGACTAAAGCCATTGTACAATAAGTTTATGATTTTTTGGACAATTTTTGCAAAAAAACGGTGTGGCTATTTATAATCCATAGTCAACGGTTACAATTTTTGAATTAAATAAAATAAATAACGATAGTTTAAATATGTTGTGTTATTCACTAATCCCTATCATCTGGAACACTTATCCACATGAAGTTATAAAATCCCTAAATTTGCAACAACAAAACATATCTACAAGGATAAACCATGTTAAGATGTCCCATCTGTCGAGATTCCCCGGAAGTGTTTGGGAGCTAGAGTAAATAAGATGATGCATGCTCATGAATATACATATATACATGTTAATAAAAAACCAAATGATACTAATGTATCAAGAAATGATATGCCATACGTGTGCATTGAATAGGTAATAACCATACACTTGTGTGAGGTACTGCAAAGAAGGTAGGGTGTATGTTCATGCCTTGATTATGTTGCTCCGAATGTTTATGATTGTTATGGTAGAGCAGGTGTGAAAGTGAACATCTAATTTAGACTTAGAGATTTCACTTGTTGGACTTCGACTCATTCATTTACCTTTCAGACATGTAAAATGGCCATTCCCCCATCACTGCTTTTTGAAGCCCCATCACACATTGAGTATGATTATGAGGAGGTTGTATTGTCTAATATGGTTTTTATATATATCAAGTGTACTACTATGGTATGGGTTGACGTAGAACTTGCTAAATGGGTTCCTTATCAGTATGTAACACGGTACATGATCTTTGATGGTGATTGGCTGGGATTGCTTAGAGGCTTTGATGGTCCTCTTGGTTACATTGCCAAGGAGCTGATGTTGGGGAGGTTATTGATCATTGGATGTTGGATTGATGTTGTACAAGTAGGCTTTTGAGGGCAAGGGTTTGGTGGCGGAGATAGGAGTTACCGAACCCTTCCTGGGTGTTCTATATTATGAGGTGTTTGTAAGTGATGCATTGTACGTTAATAAGTATGTGAGGTCATTACATGATTTGTTAAATTATTTTGTTGTGCCTTTGCTTGCGAATAAATTAGTAAGAAAGAAAGTAATATGATGCATGTAGTGCTTGACGTATCTAGGGTGTCACAAGGGTCAACGATGACACAACGAAGGTGGGATCTGAGAGGCGAGGTGAGAGCGAGAGGCCTACAACGTGAGAGCGAGAGCTAAGGCCTATGGCAAGTTGAGAAGGCAAGGCAAAAGCTGAGGCGAAAGTAATTTTCAAGTTTGAATTTGTACATTGTAAATCTGGATTCTCCTACTTCATTATTATTTACTTATTTTTTATTATTATTTGTCCCTTTTTAAAAAAAATTCTATTCTATTTATTTTTTAATCCCTTCCATCATTACCTAATAAAAATTATTAAATAATAAATTATACTAATATATTCAAAATATGTAATAAATATAAATACATTTATACATAAAAATCAAATTCTCTTCTGATATGTTCCTAAAAAGGTCTGATTTGGGTGAATTCTTCCCCTAGCTAACAAAGAGATCTAAGTTGAATTTGCACATTTGAAATTGAGAACAATTTTATAAAGAAATATCCGACTTGTTTCTTAAGAAGCGATGGGAAATATACTCGATATCGTCTCATTGAATAGTTGGCTCAATTACTTGTTATTTTAATAAAGCCCCTTACTTCAATCGGTACCTTTCCATGAAAAGCAAAAAACAAATCCATATTTTAACCAAGATTTCAAATACCTATTGCGAATATAAAAAAAATAGTTATTTTGAAATTTTTATATTAGAAATCAAATATTATTTATATTTAAATATTATTTTGATTTTATTAATATAATAATTTTCTATTCAAGAAAATAGTTTTTGTACCATAGATTGAGGAAATCATATCCATATTTATCCCATCTTCTTGTGGGATATTTTTATCTAGTCATATCCCTCTTATTATCTAACTTTACCTTGTATTAGACAGGATTAAAACATCTAATAAGATAGATTTATTTTACCATGACTTTTGTCTAGACTAACAAACATTGTCTTACTAGTTATATCACAATCAAAATGAGTCTTGAAATGCAAATAAGGCTGGGCCGCTAGAAAGGGAAAAAATTAATGCTTGTATCCTACCTAGAAGAAATTACGCACACTAATTCTACTATTAATAATTTGAAAAACTTATGAATCTTCATCTATATATACTGAAAAAGCTGAATCATTTCGAACCGTTCATGAAATAATTAGGTCTATTGTCAGTATAAGAATAAAAATTTGCAACAATTCGATTCACCCAATCCCCAAATTCGCTCATAACAAATCCAATTATAACCGCAAGGGCAATTTTTTTGCATTGTCCTTGAACTTACTAATGGTGTTTTAGAAGATGAACTTATCATATGATGATTGCGTGTGCAAAGGAAACTCGCATAAAGCCGTACTTATATTTGCGCTAGGTCCGCAGTCATATATGAGGCCGGATCGGCATCATACAACAATCGAGCTGTCGAAGAAGCCACAGCACTGAGGGTTGGACGACCTCAGCAACCTAGACCCTCGCGAACCCATATGCTTGGCAACCATGACCCACGATCGATGACCCAAACGCTCGAACCCAGACCCTTGGCGACCCTCAGCCACGCTCGTCAACCGCTGGGAACCATTGGCGAGCCGAGCACAACCGTTAAGTGAACGGTCAAACCAGCGACCGAATCTGGGACTTAGATAGGAAGAAGATGAACAGCGAGGGAGAAGATTAACCCAAATCCCGCAAACTCGAATATCGGCAATCTTCAACCATCTCTCGATGACCATTGACTTTGGGCTCACGTCGACCGGAATTCAAAGTGACTGATGTTGAGAGAGACGAAGAACAGTAGAAACGAGGGGAAGATAGGAAATAGGAATTTGAAAATGTGATCTGCTGACCCTAAAAAAGAAATTCGAGAACGCTGCAAAGCCAAAACAAGGAGGAGTTGCCTCGGGCTCTAGGCTTAGCCAATGGTAGCTTTGAGTCGAATTGATCCACAAAAATTTTACCAAAACACTACAGTTTTCACTCAAAAGACAATGAAGACCGAAAGTCCCTCCTGAAGCCACGTACAGCCTAAGCTTATTTTGACAAAAAATATGGAAAAACAAATTAAAATATGTGCAGAGGGGTTGAGACATCCACCATCAATGCATGATTGTTGTAAACCAACTAAAGACAACGAGCAATAATCTTTGATGTTTGATGTGCAAGATTGATATCTAATTTTCGATTGTTGCACAGCAGATAAAGCTGGGTACATTAAATTTTAAAACAATGGGACATGTTTCTTTTATTTGAATGTCCACTTTTGTCTACCTTTGATCACATTGAAAGAAATAAAATTTGCGTGTAGCGATTGAGACATCCATCATCAATGCACGACTATTGTAAACCAACTAAATACGACAAGGAATAATTTTTGATGTTAGTTGTGCAAGATTGATATGTGAATTGTGTTAAAGTGATGCGATTAAATGTAGACATAAGTGGACATTCAATTAATGGAGACCAGTCCCATCATTTTAAAATTTAATGTACCTAGCTTTATTCGTCGTACAATCAACTTTATTCTCTTCATTTCTCTTTCAATTGCATGGAGCTCAACATCGAGCGGATAGATCTCGAGCTCAAGGAACGCCATACTAACTTCATCGATCAAGTAAGACATAAGACGAAATTCGGATTAATGGCCTAAAATGGTTCTTCTTGTCCCAACAGAACATCATATAAGTGGGATCAATTCTTTTTATCCCCGTGTCTAATCCCACACATATAAGAATAACATACAGATTTCTCCTCCTAACATCACAGGAATGTTTCCCTGTTTACTTCTTTGAATTCAAGGCAGTAGAAGCTGCTGCTTTCATCTTGAGTAGAGCATCCTCAAAGCACTTGGCCAGAAATTCAGGGTCCGGGATGATGTCCTTGGCCACCTGAATCTGCATGTCCACCCTCCCCGCATAGCTCACCATGTGCAATGTGACTGCCTGCATACATCGCCTCTCAAACACCCCACATCAGTCCTGATAAAGATTTCATTCTAGATACCTCTGAAAAAGAAGGAAGAGAAAGAAATGATGAGGCGCAAGTATTTTGGAGCCTTACGTGGGGTAAACCCGAAACGTTCACCCTTATGTACGTGATGGGGTTGCCGACAGCTGCGATCTCCTCGTGTGGGCTGAACATGTTCAAGATGCTGAACGTGGTGTTGCAGAAGATCCTGTAGTTTAGCAGGGTCGCAGCCTGCATCAGCAAAAACAAAGACAGGTTGTGCGTTTGTCAGCTTACTGTCGTTCTGTTTCCCAAATTGCAGAAGCGCGAACTGATCCTTACATGTGCTCCTAGATAAGGCATGACCATTTCCCTGATTTTGTACGAGAAGTGAGCCTCCAGGGATTTCTTCTTCCGGTCAATCATCGACTTGGCTTTTCTCAGGTATTCGAGAGGGTCGCCACAGCTTCTGTGGTAGTGAACAGGGAGGAGGAGCATCCCGACCTTGTTGCCCCACCGCAGACCCAGGTTGTGTTTCATCAAATTGGATAGTTCCTGAATAATACCAGCATCACACTTTAATTCAATCAACTTCAGTTAGATGGCCGAAAAAAGGAGAGACTCACCTGCAATCCGGGTTGTTCTCGCAGATTAACCATTGCCAATCTGGTTATTTAAGTCCCTTCCCGCACGGCTGACAAAGGAAAATGAGCATTTTAGTCAGTCTGAGATTCGTCGCCTTCGAATTGACAAAAATTGTGTGAATTGTCGGAAATGCTATTCCCTTTTTACCATTGGGAGATCGGTGGTCCAAGTATTTGACCTAGCCGGCCGATATGATCCCGAAGAGAACATCATTAATGGTCTGCATTTGAAGAAACTAAAGATATTCATCATCATTTGGTATTAGCATGGAATCAAAATGCACTGATAGTCATGACATACAAGAAAAGCATGTAGAATTCTTCTTTTCAAGATAAATGACCCATAAAAGTAGTATTAGTTGCGCTCTTGAGAATTGTACAAACCCTAGCAGTGCTCACCGGTAGAGGTGAGTATAGTTCGGGTGGGTGGCTCTCATCTTTGATATGAGAACTGCCCACTAAGTATAGGTTCCGAATGAACGGCCTATTAGTTTTATGGATCTACCTGAGAACTGGACTACCAGTCCGGTCTAGTTCTTGAGTGGGTCCATGAAATTAGTTTCCAATCCTTATAAAATTGCATTTATTGATTAATGTCTTGGTGAATCTAGTTTCTATTTAGAGCATCAAAGCTTGTTCTTTTGTTTTTTTTTGGTAAGGAAAAAAAAAAAGTCCTAACTTCCATAAAGTCAAAGCATTAATCGCTTGATTCATTTTTTTATATTTTAAATGTTAACCTAATAAGTAATGAACTCTGTCCAACTTTAGGACACAAGGCGGCTGGCAACAGAAAAGAGTAATTATCCCTTCCTCAGATGACTTTTTATTTTTTTTATGAGTACCTCTTCCTTATATAACTGGGATACCAGGCAGAAAGGATATCAACAATTTCTTGCTCAAAGGTTGGTCAATACCAATGAAGACAGCCATGACAAGTTTCACTCCAGACAAATCATACCCTATATTTGAAATCATCCTCTCCACAAAGCATAAAATACCATGTACAGTGAGCAACAAATCATCAATCCAAGGGAGCCAGGTTTGACTTAAAGCTACCTCTCGTTTGAAGCACTTTTAGCAAATAATGAAGATGCTTAGGAGGCTCAGTGGCAGCCACATCCTTGATGAATGATAAATGGCCTGCATTTTGATTGAAAAATTCCCAAGCAGCTCAGCTTAAGGATGAAAAGGAGCGAACAACAATAATACAGAAAATAAAAAACCAACGATGGGAAGGGGAAAAAAATTTCATAACACGAGCTTATCATTTTCTGAAGCATCGAGATGTCACTGCAAACATGTCAGTTTTCAAACCCAATAGGGAAGATGTTTAGCTCTGAGTATGCAATCGCCTAAACCAAATCTTTCAGAAAATATTTGTGCCCCGCCTCAAGAAGGAACCATCAGCGAGCATACCATGCATGCTATAACTAATGAAAGCTTAACCATAGTGATTCGAACTTCAGCTTCATGCCGCTATTCTGTCGGCATTGAACAAATTAACGACGCCTCAGATAAAATTAAGTCATTCTGCCAACCACAATCCATCATTCATGGTCGGCCAGCCGAAGCATAAAGCCCAGCTTGAATGAAAGGTACTGTTATTCAATCGCACATGCTCCCAGCTTGAATGAAAGGTACTGTTATTCAATCGCACATGCTCCCTAGAACGTTACTACTCCGATACACTCACTCAAAAGAAAGACAAGCTCAACTCAATCCCATCACGAAAGGCATCACCACATCCGCATTGCCTCCCCCACCCAAAGAAATCGCCCGGGGGGGGGTGAGGGGATCACGACTAAGTCGTCGGGATGCGGCAAATTCAATCAACGCATTGAGATTACTTCAGTACCATCCAAAGCCTAACGAAACAGAGAAATGGGTCTTTTATCCGCGAGTAATTTAACCCGGAAAAAGTGGGGAAAAGGCAATTCCGCGATGCTCTCGAATCTTTCGACTTCCGCTCGCCCTCACGAGTCACGTGACACTCCCCCTTTCGTTTCCCTCTCAATTTTATTTTATTTTTCCTTGGGAACCGCCGGTTGGTATTTTAACTTAGCCATTGGTGTGATCTTGTGAAGCATTTCATCTTTCTCGGAATGTCTTTGATCATTTTTTTTAAAGAAATTATTCGAGGTCTTTATATGTTACAATTGTCATCTTATTCATCAAATGATATGATTCGTTAAGGGTGCAATTTTGGAAGAGTTTTGAATTCATTTCCCAAAAAAATAATTATTTATGGTTCATTTATTTAAAATAAATACTGTTTGGTTTGATGAATATAAATAAATATATATTTATTGCGGAATAGCTTTGAAGTAAAAATAAAAAGAGAGGAATACTCATTGAATTAGAACTAGAGAATAAGAGTATTCATTGCTCGCGACCATCGTGGAAGCAGACCGGTTGAGGCAAATCTAACCTTGGCAATGATTGACCCATCGAAGAAGCCAAGTGAGACAACGTTGAGAGTCGCACGACCTCAACATTCCAGATCCTCGCAAATCCATATTCTCAACGATCAAGACTGCGATGGACAACCCAATCATTAACTGTGGGCAACCGTTGGCAAGCCAAGCACAACTATCTGACTAGCAACCAGATTTGGAGCTTAAACTCCATGCGTTTCACGAAAAATATTTTCTGAATTTCTCATTGTTTGTTTAATGGAAAATGAATTTGTTGGGGAAACCGTTTTTTATGAAGGGAAAAAAGTCTTTTAAGATAGTGGAAAGTGGAAAACATTTTCACCAATCACTTGCTCTTATCTCATACTCATGTTAACTTTTTTATCTTCTTATTTTTTAATAAAAAAATTGAATTTTTATTCTTTTTCCTTTCCTTTTTTAAAGTTTTTTTTTTTTTAAGTTTTGTCTTGGCCATTCACTGGCCACAAGTGAGCCTTGAGCTCGAGCCTAGATTGCCACTTACTTGATAGGCGGTGAGCCAGGCGAGTAGCGAGCTCGGTCCTCCTCAAATCAGTGAGCATGAGCCTTTGGCTTGTAGATCTAGCTAGCGGCGAGCTCTAGCTCGCTTGCTAATGTCATTCAATTGGTTGTTGACTGTCACCATGGTCAGTGATCGGCCGAAGAAGAGGAAGACAAAAATAAAGAAAAGAAAAAGAAAATAAAAATAAAAATAAAAATAATTTAAAATCAATTTTTAAATATAAAAATAATTAAATTATATTTTAAAAAATAAAGTAAATAAAAAATATTGAAAAAGACCGCATGAGATAAAAAAAATCTCTTTCTGAATAGCAAAAAATATTTCCACTTCTTTTTAGGTTTTAATTGAACACCAATAAGTAATTACATTTTTTTGAAAAATGGTTTCTTGGAAAATATTTTTCGAAAATGCCACATTTTCCAAAAAAATGAATGGAGTCTTAGATAGGGAGAAGATGAATCCAAATCCCACAAACTCGAATCTAGGCAATCATCGACCATCTCCCGATAACCTTTGACTTTGGGCTCACGTCGTTTGGAAGTCGGAGTGACTAGTATTGAGAGAGAGGAAGAACACTAGAAATGAGGGAAAGATTGGAATTTGAAAATATTATCTACTGATCCTAAGAGAAATTTTCGAGAATACGTTTTTTTGGTCGAAAGAAAATTTTCGAGAGCACTAAGAAGCCAAAGAAAGGACGAGTTGCCTTGGACTCTAAGCTTAGCCAATGCTAGCTTTGAGTCAAAGTGATCCATAAATTTGTTACCAAAACACTACAATTTTCACTTGAAAGACATTGAAGACCCAAAGTCCCTTTTGAAGCCACATGCAATCGAACCTTGTTTTGATAAAAATATAAAATATAAAAAAATATAAAATTCGTGGAGCGATTGAGGGATCTATCGCTAGTGCACGACTATTGTAAAGCAGAAAAAACAATAGGTAATAATTTTTTATGTTAGGTATGGAAGATCGATATATAAATGTATGTTAATGTAATGTGATCAAATATAGACATAAGTGGACATTCAAATAACAAAAGTCTGTCCCATCAAATTCATATTAATGAACCTAGCTTTATTTGCTAGACAATTGAGCAAGTTCTCTTCATTGCCTTATTCAATCGCGTGGAGCCCAATATCGAGTGGATAGATCCCGAACTCGAGGAATACCTAACTTATTTCATTGATCAAGTAAGACATAAGATGAAATTCTATCGATGGCCTAAAATGCTCACTTTGTCCCAAGAGAACATCATATAAGTGGGATCAATTTTTCACACATGCATAAAGAGTACAATACAGATTTTCCCTCCTAACATTGCAGGAATATTTCCTTGTTTATTTCTTCGAGGCAGTAGAAGCTGCTGCTTTCATTTCGAGCAAAGCATCCTCAAAGCACTTGGCCAGGAAATCAGGGTCGGGGATGATGTCCTTGGCCACCAGAATCTGCATGTCTGCCCTCCCCGCATAGCTCACCATGTGCATCGTGAGTGCCTGCATAGACCGCATCTCAAACACCCCATATCAGTCCTGATAAAGATTTCACTCTAGGTACCGCAGAAAAAGAAGGAAAAGAGAGATTATGAGGCGCGAGTATTTTGGAGCCTTACGTGGGGTAAACCCGAGACGTTCACCCTTATGTACGTGATGGGGTTGCCCCCGGCCGCGATCTCCTCGTGCAGGCCGAACACGTTCGGGATGCTGAACGTGGTGTTGCAGAAGATCCTGTAGTTGAGCAGGCTCGAGGCCTGCATCAGCAAAAAACAAAGATAGATTGCGCGGTAGTCAGCATATTGTCGTTCTGTTTTCTGAATTGCAGAAGTGCGAACTTATCCTTACACGTGCTCCTAGATAAGTCGTGGCCATATCCCCGATTTTGTAGGAGAAGTGAGCCTCCAGGGATTTCTTCTTCCGGTCAATCATCGACTTAGCTTTTCTCACGTGTTCGAGAGGGTCGCCGCAGCTTCTGTGCTAGCGAACGGGGAGGAGGACAATCCCGAACTTGTTGCCCCACCGCAGTCCCGGGTCGCCTTCCATCAAATTAGTTAGTTCCTGGTTAACACCAACACCACACTTCAATTTAATCAACTTCAGTTAAAAGGCCAAAAAAAAAAAAAAATTGAGACTCGCCTGCAATCCCGGTTATTCTCGCAAGTTAACAGCTGCCACTCCCGTTAGTCGAGTCCCTTCCCGCACAGCTGACAAAGGCAGATGAGCATTTTAGTCAGTCGAGATTCATCGCCCTTGGATTGACAAAAATGGAGTGAATCAACGGAAATGCTATTCCTTTTTTACCGTTGGGACATCGGTGGTCCAAGTATTTGAAGAAGCCGGCTGATATGATGCCGAAGAGAACATCGTTACTGGTCTGCATTTGCAGCAATGAATGAGATTCATCATCCGGAAGTTGAGTACATCAAAATATGCAGCAATGAATGAGATTCATCATCTGGAAGCTGAGTACATCAAAATGCATTTGTAATCATGAAATACAAGAAATCCCAGCCGAGAGAGTCGTGCACTCGCCGGGTTCAATCGACCCTGGGGTCATTCAAGCAATCCCAACAATGCTTGGGATTTGTTTCATTTTGTCATATGTGTACTAGTTTGGTTTTTTTGTAGTGTTAATCAAACTTAACGGAAATTAATGTAGGGTATATTTGTCACAAATATACCGGTTTAAAGTTTTTAGTAGTTAAAAAATTAGTTCGGATAAATTTATCATAGTATGGGGTTTGTTTGGGCAAAAAATTGGTTTTTGGTAAATTTGTCGTAATTGTATTCGTTTGGAGTTCTTTGTAGTATTAATCCTCTTAAATATGATTGTTTGGTGTTACTAAAAAAATTATAAACATGCCATGTCTCCATTACATCATTTAACTATGATTTATCGGCCGGTCATACTTTTTTTAAATGAAAATTTTAATTTGAACAAAAATATCAATAGGAATCACATTGAAAAAAAAAGATTGTGCATAAAGTAAAAATTGAACATATTAGAAAAGGGGATATGTTTACTAAAAGTCTTAAAATTTGTCACGAAAGTGTAATTGAATCTTAATACTTATAAAAAGTGCAATCAAATCCTCAAATTCATCAAATTACTATAATTGAGTCTTTATGTTAACTTCATCCATTTAAACTAACAGAAAATAATGATGTGGCTTTTTAAAATATTTTTTCTCTTTTATGTGGCGATGACATGGCAAAAACATAGAACACTAGGCTCAAACAATGTAGTTTTGGATTTAATACTAATTTTCTAGTCATAAGACTAATTTAATTAAATAAAAAAATTTATAATAAAGCACAAATAAAAGAGCCAAGGCAAGGGCAGAGGCCCTTGCCGCTGGCCACCCCGTTATTGGAAAGGGCCAATGGGGCAGCAGCGGCAAGGGCCTACCGCCCTTGCCAATAACTTAATTTGTTTTTTCCTTTCTTTTGAAATACTTTTGTTGATGTTATTTAATTAATATTTTGGTTAAATAAATTATAATTTAAGTCACATCATTGCCATGTAGGAGGGAGAAAATATTAAAAAAAGTTATGTTAGATTTTCCGTTAGTCTAAATAAAAGAAATTAAAAGAAGAACTCGATTGTAACCATTTAACAAGTTTTAAAATTTGATTATATATATTTTTTTTTGTAAATTTTAGGATTCAATTGCATTTTTATAACAAGTTTTAGGACTTGTTGTGCACATACCCTCATAAAAGTATTGAATTTGCGGTGCTATGATTTTTTTTGGGAGATAAGCATGTAAAACTTTGGAACTCACCGCATTTGCGACCGGCGACTTGACCGCTTTCATGTCCTCCAGCAAAAACTTCGCCGTGGCCAGCTTCCTCGGCCAGAGTTCCACCCCTGCGCCACCGCTCACCGGCGTCCTCCGATCGCTCATCCACATGCTCTGTAGAACGAACTCCACCACAGACCAATGTGAACCACACCACCCCCAACACCCCCACTACTGCCTTCCACCACTCGCGGCTGCCACCCCTCCTCCTCTTAGCTGATGACGGAGGACCGATCGTCGGCAGAGCCTCGGGGTTGTCCACCTGACGGCACGACGCCGGGAACATTGACATCAGCGAGATCCCATCGCCGAGTGCATGGTGGATCCGGAACACCATGCACCGGTGGGTCATCAGGAGGTGGACGTCCCACAGGGGCTTGTCGTCGCCTAGGAGCCCCGGTGAGTCGGTGGACAGGTCGCCGAGGTACTCGTTGACAGCTGCCTCTTCAGAGAGGCCTTCGGCGATGGGGCCGTGGACTGGGATGACATGGCGGTCAATGTCCACATGGGTCCTCCTCCAATGCTCTCGGCCTGCGGAGTCCCGCACCATGAGGCTGCAAAACCTGAGGTGCGTAAACATGGGGGAGCTCTGGATCGCCGACTTGAGGGCATCAACGTCGAGGGGTTGCTTCATGCCGATAGCGTTGTAGATCACCTGGTTCATCTCCTTCTGCAGGAACAGGCGCCCTCCCGGTGTCAGGGGCTCGTCGGAGCCGTTCTCGAGGGACCCCATGCCTGCGTGAAGATCGAACAGGATGGAATCTTCAGTACGATTGGGATGGCGAGAAAAAAACAACAGTGCTGGCGGCTCGTATGAAGCTAGTACTTCTTGAATGCATAAAAACATGAATCAGAATCTAAAGGAGTAGTCTATAAATCGAAACTCTTGTCCGTGAGGTGGGGAAGGGGGAAGGAGTGCGAGAGTGTTGGATTTGGAATTTTCAGGCGAGATTGCGCGAGGCTCTCTGGCATTCGCTTGAGAATATATTGGCTGCACCTGTTGAGAGACCTTAGCTGGAAGAAGAGACGGGGAGAAAAGATATCCACGTGCGGCTTGTCTTCACGCAGCGAAAGGCGCTGGTGGGAGCGTCATTTCGCCAAGCATTTATTAATTCGATGGTCTATTTCTAAAAAAACGACAGCTAAAAGAGGCTCTAATCCTTGCATGAAAAGGTCGATCACATCGTCGGCATGCGAACAAGTCTGCTTTGTGAACCTTTAAGCGCGGTGTAATCAAAGATCAAACCATTCGATAAGATTCTAGCTTTCTAGTTGTTTTGTATATGAATTTCATTAAGTCAAAACTTGTCGGTATCTCCTATGTCATTCTCTTTGCATCTAGAATTTTGTATCCAATGGACCATTTGGATATCAGTAATCTTTCCTGGTCTTGCTATAGTTAGGTATATTTATATGCTATAAGATGAATGGTGCTGTATGCTCGATTGTAGATAGTCAAAATTAAGATCTAACCACCTTGTCCTTTCGTCCCTGGATTTTCTTTTGTTTTCAAGACTCAGATTTGTATTGAATGCACAGGACGGTAATTAACAACTAACTTTTCAAATCAAAACAAGAAAACCCAAACTCAACAGGAACCATCATTAAAGCCGCATTTTGCCGTTGGAAGTTGTAGTCAAGATAGGACTGGATAGACTACTTGGATATAAAATATTTTGCTGTCTTATCCACTATTTAGTTAATAGTAATAATAAAACTGGATAGTTCATACCATATTATGTCCGTTATTTGGTACAAACTTAAAAATACATAAATGGAAATTGTAAGAATCTTTCACAATTCATAGTTTGAAAAACACAAATGTACATATGAAGATAACTTGCATCAATCATCATGATTATTGTACTATCTAAATATGAAATAGTGAAAGTGCTCATTGTAGCATTCTAGATCCACACATTCAACTATAATAAGAAATAAATAAGCTCTAGTAACATCGACGCGGTACATCTACTAGCAAATGCCAAATCTAGTAAGAAAGGAAACTCAATCATTTAACTTTGCGACTCCAAAAGTATAGTGCTTTGACTCTTTTGCCACTTTTATGCACCTTCAACTTGAACCATAGAGTTAAGGAGCTGAATGAGTTTCGACTCCCTTGCTGCTTTCTTTGACTTTTAATGTGAACTAAAGAGTTATGGAGGGAAATGAGCTTCAACTCTCTCGTCATCTTCATGGAGCTTTGATGTGATCCAAAAACTACGAAAGAATTGTGAAGTTTCAACAAAACTGAGAGATACAAAAGAGAAGGAGATGGAGAGCATAGTTTTTAAAAAAAAAAAAAAAAAAAAAAACTCTTATTGCCCCTTTTTTTCACCGAAATTGGATCATGATGAAATATCTTTCACTGAAATTCATCTTCGATTTTTATTTAGAAGAGACGAGTTTGTGGTGATTCCATGCAAATGTTGTATCAATGGAACAAACAAAACACATATACTTCAATGGAACTCAATCAATGATATGATGATATAAAAAGTTTTGCCATAATTTAATTGACAACACAACGTGATGATAAATATACAACATCAAAATTTAATCAACGACGAAGATCTATAAACTACAATTAAAGTACGGAAATTGAAAGATATTTATATAGCAGAAAAGATAGGTCAAATAAAAGTAAAAATGAAAATAAATTTGCAAGAGCATTGGGTTCTTTAATCAATTGATTAGGACTTACAAAGAATAGGGGGAAAATTGTCCAAAAACTTCTAAACCTATTATATGGTAGCCAATTCAATCCTAAACTTTTGATTGTGTTAATTTAGTTTCAAACTTATTATACGATAGTTAATTCAATTCGAAATATTTTAATTGTATCAATTTAGTCCTAACCTTTTGACGATTTACCAATTTAATCCTAAAGCTTTTGATAAATTACAGTTCTTTTGGCTAATTTTGACAGAAAATCGCCGACATGGCAGTCTAGTCAATCCTAGTCTTTCTACGTGATAGGGCTGGCGTCAATGTGAATAATTTAAAAAAAAATCAACTTTTTTTGTTATTTTTATTGATTTTTTCATTTCTTTCCTCGCTTTTCATTTTAAAGAAGATTAAAAAATTGTCCATGTTAGGCTAGGTGGCGCCACATAGGACGTTTAACATTGACCGGACCGCTAGTTCAACAATTCCAGGCAAAAATTAGCCGGAAAAACTATAGTGGTAATGCATTAAAAGAATTAGGACTAAATTGGTGCAATTGTAAAGTTTAGGACTGAATTTGCAAAATGTCAAGTGGTTTTTGGACTAAATTAGCACAATTGAAAGGTTTAAGACTAAAGCCATTGTACAATAAGTTAATGATTTTTTGGACAATTTTTACAAGAATACGGTGTGGCTATTTATAATCCATTGTCAACGGTTACAATTTTTGAATTAAATAAAATAAATAACGACAATTTTAATAGGTTGTGTTGATCACTAATCCCTATCATCTAGAACACTTATCCACTTGAAGTTATAAAATCCCTAAATTTGCGACAACAAAACATATCTGCAAGGATAAACCATGTTGAGATGTCCTGTGTGTCGAGATGCTCAGGAGCTGGAGTAAATAAGATGATGAATGCTCATGAATATACATATATACATGTTAATAAAAACCCAAATGATACTAATGTATCAATAAATTATATGCCATACTGTGCATTGGATAGGTAATAACCATGCATTTGTGTGAGGTATTGCAAAGAAGGTAGGGTGTATGTTCATGCCTTGATTTTGTTGCTTCGAATGTTTATGATCATTATGGTAGAGCGGGTGTGAAAGTGAACTTTTATTTTAGACTTAGAGATTTCACTTGTTGGACTTCGACTCATTCATTTACTTTTCAGACATGTAAAATGGCCATTCCCCCATCACTGCTTTTTGGAGCCCCATCACACATTGAGTATGATTATGAGGAGGTTGTATTGTCTAATATGGTTTTTATATATATCAAGTGTACTACTACGGTATGGGTTGACGTAGAACTTGCTAAATGGGTTTCTCATCTGTATGTAACACGGTACATGATCTTCGATGGTGATTGGCTGGGATTGCTCAGAGGCTTTGATGGTCCTCTTGGTTACATTACAAAGGAGCTGATGTTGGGGGAGGTTATCGATCATTGGATGTTGGATTGATGTTGTACAAGTAGGCTTTTGAGGGCAAGGGTTTGCTGGTGGAGATAGGAGTTATAGAACCCTTCCTGGGTGTTCTATATTATGAGGTGTTTGCAAGTGATGCATTGTACGTTAATAAGTATGTGAGGTCATTACATGACTTGTTTAATTATTTTGTTGTGCCTTTGCTTGCGAATAAATTAGTAAGAAAGAAAGTAATATGATACATGTAGTGCTTGACGTATCTAGGGTGTCACCAGGGTCAACAATGACATAATGAAGGTGAGATCTGAGAGGCGAGGTGAGAGCGAGAGGCCTACAACATGAGAGCGAGAGCTAAGGCCTAAGGCAAGTTGAGAAGGCAAGGCAAAAGTTGAGGCGAAAGTAATTTTCAAGTTTAATTTTGAAGTTTGAATTTGTACATTGTAAATATGGATTCTTCTACTTCATTATTATTTACTCTTTTTTTATTTATTATTTGTCCCTTTTTAAAAAAAATCTATTCTATTTATTTTTTTAATCCCTTCCATCATTACCTAATAAAAATTATTAAATAATAAATTATACTAATATATTCAAAATATGTAATAAATATAAATACATTTATACATAAAAATTAAATTCTCTTCCGATATGTTCCTAAAAAGGTATGATTTGGGTGAATTCTTCCCCTAGCTAGCTGTCGCGACCTCTTTTTTTTGGCGCCCGCGATCGCGTACGAGCGCCTAAGGAGGCTAATGGCTCGGCTGAAATTAATTATGCCCGGACTCTCCCAAGTCCACCAATTCACGACTTTAATAGTCTGAGTTTTTAACTTGTAGATCAATTTTTAAAATGGAGTCGCCACTAATCGATTTGGGGTGGGTTGATTAGAAACCCAAGTGAAGTATCGGGAGAAATACTCACTCTGCAAGCAACCAGAGAAATTAGGATCGGGGACTTGATTACACTAGTTAATCACTAATGCCCTTTCGGTACCTAATCTTGTTTAAACCCTGAGGTTTTTTGAATGTTCGAGGGATTTTTCATGCATTTTTGGGAGGAAAAACATTTTTTTTTTAGTCATTTTCTAATTTTTTTTTTTTGGACACAAAAGGGATTTTTTGGTATTTTTTTTTTGAAAAAATACAAGTCTTTTTGGCTCTTTCATGAATTTTTGGCTTTTTTTGGATTTTTGGCATTTTTTGGAAAATATGAAATATTTTTGATTTTTTGATTTTTCGGAAAATAAAATATTTTTAAATATTTTTAATATTTTTGGAAAATAAATTATTTTTTTTATTTTTCTCGATTTTTTTTAGAAAATAAAACATTTTCAACATTTTCGATTTTCTGGAAATTAAAACATTTTTTAATATTTTTTTTGAAAATAAATTATTTTTGAATTTTCTTTTTTAATTAAAATATTACATAAAATAATAAAAAGCCAACCCGGGTCGGATTTTTTGCTTTTTTTTTCTTAAAAACTCAGCCCACACACACACGGAATTGGGCCTATAAAAAAGGATGCCCGGCCCGAGTTCGCAACCGGCCCGACGAGTGCAAGTCCGACCCGGGAAACCCTACCGGAACGGAGGAACCGGGTCGAAAGGACCCGCGAACTGACCCGGTTCTCGGCTTCCTCTCTCCTTCGTTTGCTCGCGGCGCTGGTGAGAGGGACCGAGGCATCACCGGGCAGACGGTGGCGACGGCGGTGACGACGGACTAGACGGCGATGATGGCGGTGACGGCGACGGCGACGACGATCCGCTCATGAGGACAGCGAGGACGATCGGCAATGGGTCTGTGATGGGGGTTTCAGTGGCAGCACGGTTCGAAAAGGGGAAGATGCGACGGCGGCGACACGGCCGGCGGTGGTGATGGTTACCGTTACCCGTCTATGACGAGGTGGCGAACGGTGGCGGTGACGGGAGGTAGCGACGTCGGCCCCGTAGCTCCTAGATCCGGCGTGGTGTCGGCGGATCGATCGCGACGCGGCTCGGCGGGGTCTCGGTTTCTCGATCGGTCCTCCGAACGTCCTCTCTCCGGCTTCGACTTTCTACGGCCTCAGCTTCTCCGGATCTGGCCCTCCTCTCCGATTTCTCTCTTACTCGACCTCCACACGCTCGGATCTCTCCCCTTCGGGCTCGCTTGTCGCCGGCCTCCCCCGAAGTCTCTCGGTGGGAGGTCGATCGAGCTTCGCGACCCGATTTCTCGCGTGCTCGCTCGTTGATTCTCCCTGAAGTCTCTCAAGGGAAGATCTCCGAGTTCGCCGTGTTCTTCGACGGAGATGGTGCCTCGCTATTTATAGGCGAGGGTCGGCCGGTCGACGGGGATTCGGCCGCCGGTCTTCGCACGCCGAACGAACGCCCACGGCCGAACCGGCGTCCCATCCTCGCTCCTCCAACAAAGCGTGCTCGGCATTGAAGGCGGCCATTAATGGCGCCTGAGATCTGTCATCTCCGGCCGACGTCGGCGACCTACCCTCCTCGGCCCTAGGTTGCGTGAGTTGCGGGGCGTAGGGGGAAGAAGGGGGAAGAAGGAAGAAGAAGAGGAGAAGAGAGAGGGGCTAGGTCGTGCGAAAAAAAAAAAAAAAGAAAAGGGGCTAACTGCGCTTTTCTTGCTTTTATTATTTTCTTTTATTTATTTTGTTTATTATCCGAAAAGGAAAAACAAAGATTAAAAGAAATTAAAGCCTAAATAATAACCTAAATAAAGTTTTAGGTGTCAACATACCCCCTCTTTGAAGGTGAGTTCGCAGAGGTTGCATTCAAAGATAAACTGATACCTAAAATTTTGTCTATACATATGCAATAGATTATATGATATTTAGGACCTAGTGTCCTATGCAGAAAATGAGCAATATAACATTGCATATACTAAGACAGATAAGAAGATACCTGTAGTTACTTACCGAGAGTGAGTGAGATAGGGTGTGAACCCCGAGTTTTGGCAAGTATCAAGGCGTCATCTTACCTTTGCATGAGGAGATTGCTTCTCCAGACCCGAACCATTCTTCGGTCGCCTATTGGAGTAATAAGTGATTTGTCTAGGACCCGAACCTTTCTTCGGTCGCCTTGATCGGAAATTGCTTTTCCAGGACCCGAACCTTTCTTCGGTCGCTGTTAGAGCAATAAGTTGTTTTGTCTAGGACCCGAACCTTTCTTCGGTCGCCTTGACCGGAGATGCGCCGACCTTTCTCTGGGCATCTGTTTGTGGGTGCCTGATCTGTATCGAGGACACCAGTTGGTACCCGACCTTTCTCGGGAGATACGCCGACCTTTCTCAGGGCATCATATTTGTTGAGGTGTCTGACTTCTGTCAAAGACACTGGTTGGAACCCGACCTTTCTCGGGAGGATGCACCGACCTTTCTCAGGGCATCGATTTGTGGGGTGTCTGACTTCTGTCGAAGACACCAGCTGGAACCCGACCTTTCTCGGGAGGATGCACCGACCTTTCTCAGGGCATCGATTTGTGGGGTGTCGACTTTTGTCGAAGGCACCGCTTGAAACCCGACCTTTCTCGGGAGGATGCACCGACCTTTCTCAGGGCATCGATTTGTGGGGTGTCTGACTTCTGTCGAAGGCACCAGTTGAAACCCGACCTTTCTCGGGAGGATGCACCGACCTTTCTCAGGGCATCGATTTGTGGGGTGTCTGACTTCTGTCGAAGGCACCAGTTGAAACCCGACCTTTCTCGGGAGGATGCACCAACCTTTTTCAGGGCATCGATTTGTGGGGGTGCCTGGACATTCACAAGCATTGAAAGAGTACCTGGATATTCACAAGTACTAACCTGGAGGATATTTGGGCCTTTGCGGCGTCGAAGGGGTACTTGGATGATCGCAAGTATAAACTCTTGGAGGGTGCCTGGATTTTCGCAAACGTTGAAGGAGTGCCGATTGCTTGCGGTGTCGAAAAGAGTACTTGGATAATCACAAGTACAAACTTTTGAAGGATACCTGGCATTCGCAGGTATCGAAGGGGTACCTGGGATATTCATGAAGGTTCCTCACCTTATGATAATTGGGAATGTCGAGGACGTACCTTGCATATTTGTGAAGGTCTCTCACCTCCTGGTAATGGGAATATCGAGGGCGTGCCCCACATATTCGTGAAGGTCTCTCACCTCCTAGTAATAGGAATATCGAGGACGTACTTGGATGGCCGCAGGCACTCAAATGGGCTAGAACACCTGGGTAGCCACAGGTGTACAAAGTACTGGAATACTTGGATGAACACAAGTATTTAATGATATGATCTGGGACCACTCAGGCTGGTCCAAGTGCTAGAAAACATACCTGGACGGTGGTGCCAAGCAAAGCAATGGAATGCTTGAACAGCTGCTATATTATTTGGGGACAACTCGGGCAGGTTGAGTGTCATGAAAAGGAAGTACCTGGACAACGGTGGGTACTTGACGATATGGGGATACCTAGACAGCAAAGTAGGTATTCCAAGAGATACTTGGTCACCACAAGTATAAATACTCTGAGGACAACTCGGACAGGTCGAGTGTCAGAAAAAGGGAGTATCCGAACGATGGCCGGTACTCAAAGACAAGGGGATACTTAGACAATTGCAAGCACCCAAACTCAAGGGACTCGAATAGGGAGTGTCAACGGAGCACCCAGAAATGGTGGATACTCAAAAACAAGGGGGATACATAGTCGCAAATATCAATACTCTGGGACAATTCGAACAGATCGAGTGTCGGGAAAGGGAGTATCCGAACAATGGCCGGTACTCGACAATGGGATACTTAGACAATTGCAAGCATCCAAACTCAAGAGACAACTCGAATAGGTCAAGTGTCAATAAGAGATACCTGACAAATGGGGATAGAGATATGCTCACCTAGCAATATCTCGATCTCTAAGAGCATGTATCTCTATTTGTACAATATGCACACATGATTGTATATGCTATAAATTCCTAAATTCAAATGTGATTTATGCATGACAATCTTGTCGGTTTGTATCATTTGAATTCCACTGGGGAAGATTTTGAAAGACAACATTTGTTTGGAATATAGATGCTTTGAGTATGCCAGATGAGGGACTTTCAGTCTGAAAGGACTTTTCACTCACTCTCATGGAAAAGGCTATCCTGACCATTGATGCAGGATTTATAAGGACCACACTATCTCGCTGTCATCATGTCAGCAGGGGTTCGAGTATTCTCGCTAACAGTATGATTTTACCAATGTGAGAGGTTTTTGTTGAAACTATGATGAAGTCTTGGTTAATAGCTCATCAAATGGGACCATCAAGGTCAAGCCTTATGAATGGAGTGCCGCACGATCATCTCCGGGCTTGGAAGTTAAGAATCCTGCGAAAAGAGATAGAATAATCTTGCTCGTACTTCTTCGAGCGATGTTTATAGACATATGAAATCCTACGTTAATTGAAGTGCCCTAGTCTGAAGAGACTTTTACAATGGGATGTAACGTAGACTTGGCTCACATGTAAGAGGGTGAGAGTTGGTGACTGTCTTGGCATTTGTCACTAGTCTTTCTTGTAAGATGGAGGTTCTATGGACCACAACAACTTTTCTTGGCTGTATTTTTGACTGGGAGGCGTTGGCCTCGCTTTTACCAGGCACACTGCTTTTTTCATGCCCCTATTTTTATTCCAGTTCTTCTTTTATGGGCATTGACCTTGCTCTTACCAGGTACACTGCTTTTTTATGCCCATGTTTTTTTCATTCTTGTCGTTAGAGGAACTAGCCTAGGCAAGTTCAATCACGACACTGTTGTTAGACTCTTGAGTCTTCGTCTTCAGCTGGCGCTCTAGGCTATGGCAATGACTTCCGCTTTGCCTCCATGTGATGGTGAAATTACAGACTCAATTAGGTTGTACAATGAATACAAGTGCATAGAGAAAGAATTGCTCTTCGTCATTCTAGGGCACTTAAATTAACGTGAGTGTTCATATGCAATAAGGACATCCGAAGATTGATGCAAGTGCGAGCAAGAAAATTTCTATCTCTCTTCTCACCTTGTGATGCTTTGCTTCGTTTCTAATCTGCCCCGGTGTAGGGGTTGTTCTTGACGAGGATAGGAAAGAAATTTCATCGGTGTATGGGGCTCAATGGGGTGAGCAATGAAATGCCTCTCACCTTTTGGTTATCGTACCATTCGCGAGAGAACTCTTTACCCTGCAGCCATGGAATCTTCTGCACTCATCTCACAAGTGTATAGATGGGGGGGATTGTGTGTAGGATATGGCTTGCCTTTCATCGTTCTGATGCGCCTCATCTAGCATGCTCAATCAATCTTGTATTCTTCATTTAGTTGTCTATTCTAATAATCCTCGCGGAATCGGTGATCTAGATAGACAAAATCATCATGCAAAAATCCATTTGGAAAATGCATGCAACATTTTAAACATGAGAGAGTTTGTACTCTCAAAACAAATGAATGGTTTTTACTCAAGAAACCCTATTAACAGCTTTAGGAATGCTTACTTGGTGAAATGGTATTCACAAATATGTTGAAATTTGGACATCAAAAGAGTTATTTACAAAGGGTTATTCACAAATGAGTGTCGATGGTTATCCCTATTGATTAGGGATATGACACATGAATAATCAGCCAAGGATTGAGAATCGATCGGGCATCTCTGCTTTTGCCCCGCATAAGAGAAGATGTACAAGTAGATCAATTAGTTTGGCCAAAATCAAATGTGAGTTTAGGCCTGAAGATTTTCTGTCATTTGCTTTGGTGATTACTCAAGACGTCATTTCGCTTAGGAGAGCTTATCAGAGTTTGACATGTCTTTCCTTAATTTGTTATCCGCATTTTTACAGTCAGGTGGTCCTGCAACAGATGAAAGGGGTCATGTTAGTCGGAAGCTCTTTCAGGAGTCGAATAACTTGGGAGCGATACAACATTACCCTTCATTGGATTGGATGGACTGAAGTGCAAGTGGGACACGAAGTCCTATGTCTTTTGCTTCGTTAGGTCACCCGCTCTCTCGTAATTTGCAAGTGCAAGAGAAGCAAAAAAAATTTTTTTATTATTTTTTACCAAGCGGCTAAGTGCCGCGTCGGGGATTCGAACCCCCGACTTCGGACCTTTTTGCTTGTTCCCGGATACCACTCGGCTAGAGGCGCCGACGGTGTCTGGAGGGTGCTGCCTTTTCATTTTAACTAAACCGGCTCATGGATGAAACGTCCTTTTATACCCAGTTAGGTAAAATTGATATGGGTCACTTGATTTGCCCAAATTAACCATTAAGCTTGTTTCTTGAATCATATGCTTCACGATTGATGATTTGCAACGCCTTCCTTCTGTGGAATTTCGTCTTTGACCATATGACCATTAGCAAGATTGAGCAAAGTCATGGTCTTCAAGCTTCTATGGAATCTGATATGGACAATCAAAACCTCCAATTCTCTGATGGCAATTACTTCTTGCGAGAGCATGCGTCTGAAACAAAAAGCGAGGTTTCCAGATTCTAAGATTGTTGACTGGGACAGAAAGTTCCTTCTAACCAGACTGGTTCCTGGATGACGCTTCCTTTACACCGAGCTGGACAGGGATTACTCTTATGCGTCTGCCTGGGTAATGTTGATTTGCTCAAGTTATGCCATCGAGTTTGCTTCTTGATTTTTGACACTTCCTTAAAGGCTGATGATTACCATTCATTTTTCTTCATTGAGTCAACCCAAACACATGTTTTTTATGATGGTGTAAACACATCACTCATATATAAAGGTGCATAGGCATTTTCATTATGATAGAGAGATGCTTGGCAATGCCAGACAATGGACATCTTTCAAGGGTAGTACTTTTTCACAGCATCGGAATTAACTGGTTTAGAGAATTCTCGCCCATCCATCTCGGTCAGGATCAAGGCTCCTCCGGGGAGTATCTTCTTTATTACATAAGGACCCTTGTAATTTGGGGCAAACTTGCCTCCGGGCTCTGGAAAGATTGGTAGTGTCTTTCTCAAGACTAGCTCGTTTACCTCAAAGTGCTTGGGTCGCACCTTTTGATTAAACGATCGAGCTACCCTCTGCTGGTAACACTGACCATGACAAATGGCTTTTAGTCGTTTTTCGTCTATCATATTCAGTTGCTCAAGCCTTTGTTGTGTCCATTCTTCCTTGGACAATCCTGCCTGGGATAAAATTCGCAAGGAAGGGATTTCTACTTCTACAGGCAAAACTGCCTCCATGCCGTAAACCAGGGAAAAAGGCGTTGCCCCAGTGGAAGTTCGAATTGAAGTTTGATACGTTGTTAGTGCGAAGGATAACCTCTCATGCCAGTCGCGGTAGTTTTCAGCGGTCTTGGATAGGATTCTCTTGATGTTCTTGTTGGAAGCTTCCACAGCTCCATTCATTTGTGGACGATAAAGGGACGAGTTCAGATGTTGGATTTTGAACTCAGAAAACAATTGATCAATCAACTTGTTGTTCAGGTTTGATCTATTGTCGGTGACGATAGCTTCCGGTACGCCATAACGAGCGATTATGTCACGTTTGATGAATTTCATAACGTTTCGTGCGATTACGCTTGCATAGGATGTGGCCTCGATCCATTTTGAGAAGTAGTCGATTGCGACCAAAATGAATCGGTGCCCATTTGACGCCTTCGGATTGATTGGGCCAATTACATCAATGCCCCACATTGAAAATGGCCACGGCTCAGATAACTGATGCAATTCAGTTGGAGGGACATTTATCTTGTCCCCGTGAATCTGACAACGATGACAGCTTCGCACATGCTGAGCACAATCACTCTCTAAGGGGAACCAGTAATAACCCAATCTCATTATTTTCTTGGCCAACATATGTCCATTCATGTGAGGGCCACATACTCCCCCATGTATTTCTTGCATTATTTGTGTGGCTTCATTTGCATCCACACACCTTAGCAGGACTGAGTTATATGATTTTTTGTACAAATTTTCACCGCGACGAAAAACCTCGAAGCCATTTTCATTAGGTATTTTCGATCGGAGGGAGTGCTTTCTTTAGGGAATTCCCTTACGGACGTATCTCATGATGTCATAATACCAGGGTTTCCCGTCGGGTTCTTCAGTTATAGTCATGCAATGGGCTTGTCTTGTCAGGACTTCAATCTTCAAAGGCTTTACTTCTAACCCTTTCGTTACTTGCAACATAGATGATAGTGTTGCTAGTGCATCAAAGAACCGGTTATGAATTCTAGGTAGGTATTCAAACGAGACGTCTTGGAATTCTCCTACCAGTTCTTCCAAATAGTCGTGATAAGGCACTAGCTTGGCGTCTCTTGTCTTCCACTCGCCCACGGTCACGGAGGATAATTAAGGTGGAGTCACCGAACACTTTTAGTTTTGACACCTCCATTCCAATAGCCGCTTGTAGGCCGAGGATGCATGCTTCATATTCGGCTATATTGTTGGTGCATGGAAACATCAATTTTGCAGCCACGGGATAATGTTGCCCATTTGGGGATATCAAGACCGCCCCGGTGCACTGAACCCGACAAATTTACAGCTCCGTCAAAGAACATAGTCCATGTGTCCTCTTCTACTTTGTTGAAATTCGGTCGTACGGGAATGATCCTCGCGTACTTCTTTAGGGCAATCCGCTAACATATCAGCAATCACCCGACCTTTAACTGATTTTTGCGACATCACCGGATGTCGAATTCGAGATCGGGATTTGCCATTTGGCCAATTTTCCCACCAAGGCCGGACAACCGAGCAAATACTTGATTGGGTCACTCTCAGTTACAAGGAATGTCTGGTAATGCAAGGTATACTGCCGGAGTCTGTGTAACACCCATACCAATGCGGCGCATGTTTTTTCTGATTTGGAGTAATTTTGTTCTGACGTGGTGAACTTTTTACTCAAATAGTAAATGGCTCGTTCCTTCCCATCATGGGGTCCTTTTTGTGCCAACATTGCACCTAGGGATTCACTTGTTGATGGTAAGGTAGAGGGTCAAAGGGTGTCCTGGAGTCGGGGTACTAAAACAGGGGTTTCATCGTGTCGCTTTAAATTTTCAAACGCCACCGGCAATCATCATCCCATTTGATTTGTGCATCTTTCCCGAGAAGTTTAAAGAAAGGCTTTGCGTTTCGGAAAGCTGGGAAATGAATCGCGCAATGTAATTTAATCTTCCCGGAGACTCCGGACTTCTTTTACAATCGAGGAGGAGGTATCTCAAATATCGCTTTAGTTTTTGACGGGTCCACTTCTATCCCTTTACAGCTCACAATGAATCCAAGTAATTTGCCGAAGTTGCCCCGAACACACATTTCGCTGGATTCAATCGCAACTTAAATTGGCGAAGTCGCTCAAATAGTTTCTCCGGGGTCTTCACATGGTTTTCTCCATGTTTGGTTTTAGCGATCATGTCATCGACATATACTTCAATTTCTTTGTGCATCATGTCATGGAAAAGGGTAACCATGGCTCGTTGGTAAGTTGCTCCAAAGATTTTTCAGGCCAAAAGGCATGACCTTATAGTGGAAAGTTCCCCATGGAGTAATGAACGCCGTTTTTCCTTGTCTTCCTCCTTCATTTTTATTTGGTTGTATCCCGAAAATCCATCCATGAAAGAGAAAAGTTTGAATCCAGCAAAAGATCTTGTCCACGAGAACGTCTATGTGAGGTAGCGGGAAATCATCTTTTGGGCTTGCTTTGTTCAAATCACGATAGTCGACACAAACTCGGATTCGACCGTCTTTCTTCTTTACTGGTACAATGTTCGCTATCCAACTAGGATATTGCGAGACTTCAAGGAAGCCTACTTCAAGGAGCTTCATTACTTCTTCTTCAATCTTTTTTGACAACTCTGGCTTAGTTCTCCTTAGCCGTTGCTTCTTGGGGGCTGCATTAGGGTTGGTTGGCAAGCTATGCTCCACGATCATTGGGTCGAGGCCTGGCATATCAGCATATGACCATGCGAATACGTCTTGATACCTCTCTAGGAGGGCAATTAAGCTTGCGGCTTCTTCTTTAGAAAGGTTTGCGCCAATCTTTATCTCCCTTGGACCTTCTGTGCTGCTTAAATTGACAATGACGGTGTCTTCAGTAGTAGGGGGCCTTGCTTCTTCGTGGCGCTCCCAATTTCGTTGAATTTCATCGGAATCATCAAGATCATCATCTGAGTCGTCAGAATTGCTATCATGGCTACTTACGGTGTTGGTTTGGACCGTTCCCATACCCTCGCCTGCTGCTAGATTACTCCTGTGTGTCAT
The DNA here is from genome assembly GCA_017140615.1 of Eucalyptus cladocalyx. Taxonomy (NCBI): domain Eukaryota; kingdom Viridiplantae; phylum Streptophyta; class Magnoliopsida; order Myrtales; family Myrtaceae; genus Eucalyptus; species Eucalyptus cladocalyx. The sequence continues at coordinate 3,745,015 of CM029516.1, read as the reverse complement.
AGAGTAGATAGGCTAAGGGAACAAATAAGGCTAACAGCATGAATGCTTCTTTCTTTTGAAAATGTGATAAATTGTTCTTGAAGATTTAGGACAAGGAAACATGAGGAGACCCGGGCCTCAGATTTCTTCTTTCATTTGACGGCTGGCTATCATCAACGGGCCGGTTTGGTGTGTCTCCTCATGCCCTCAAAATGTTTTCAACTTTATTTATTAGTAGACGGATTTACAAGGTGATTTCAAAAAATAGTTCCTTGAGTGGAACTGATGTTGAAAACAAAACAAGCTAGACTTTAAGAAATATGTACGGGCTCCCACGTAGGGGAGTATGCAAAGGAATTAGAAAAGGGTTCTACTCGAGCGGGCTGCACCCATTTCCCCTAACGGTCCTTCGTTGATAGCGCCCACGAAGAAGTCTTCATACCGGTCACCGATCACGCCTCCTTGTGCTCCCAACTTTGTGAATTTCAGATTGTCCATGCCTCCCCATCCATCGTGGACGATGCTCGATGATGGTCATAGAAACCTTGGGGAATTGAATAGTTGACATAATAGTCGAATTTACCACTTGGTTGGCCCAAAGTGTCCATGATTGCCTTTCCTCTATGTGCTTCCTTAGCATGCTCATGGAGCATGGTATGGGTGCTAGGTACCACGAGAAGGTCATCTTTGCCATAACATAGCCACGGGGAGCGGAACGTGAATACCCCAAAGCATCCAAAAGATCCCGAATCTTGTCTCTCGGGATGGTACAGTCATCTAGCGAGTGTCCTAATTCCCCGAATGATAGTCACAAGTACTTGGATGGATCATAATCAAGGAAGTACTCCGGAGTAGGACGCCTCAGTTCCCTAGAGATTATTCCTTGCTCTAGGAGGATGGGGAAAATAGTGACCATCGATTTAGGAAGAGGCGAATATGACCGCGTGTTTCTTGAGGACTGTGGTAGCCGAGCTCCTTGCCAGATTGTGTCAGTGGGGTCTTCTTCACTTACTTTGGCTACCAACTCCTCATTGTGACGAGAGCGGAATGTACGGGCAGCTTGAACAAAATTTTCTGTCAAGTGGTATATGCTATCGCGTAGTTCATCGACTTGACGCCGAAGCCGGGTGAACGAAAAGTTATCGCCTGTTTCTTCTAGCTGTTTCCTCCTCAATGGCACCTACGAAAAGGTCCCCAAACATGGTGGTCACGTCATCCGGCCCTTCTTTCTTTGTAAGTACCGGGCCAGTTATGCTCTTTTGACCCATGCCCAAATAAATGGGAAACTTCATGCTTTCATGGTTGAATTTCTTTGGAACGCCGATCATTTCTTCTTCCTCATGCATCATCTTTGCGGGGCACCGGGGAAGGTTTCCTCAAGGCGAGGGTATACAAGGCCGGTCTTCTTTTTTGCTTTTCCTTCACGGTATTGCTCCTGATATCCTAAACCGATGGTGTGAGGTCTCCTCAAGGCTTTGATAGGCTCGCGGATGCCTTGGCTTCCCCTGCCGAGCCCTTGACCCGGATAAAACCGTATCCAGTCATGATTTTCCCTACCATGATTGCAGTGCTTGATATTTCGGGGACAAGGGATGGAGTCCCTCGAGATTCGTGTATAGTAGACACAAGCTCGAACGATTGATAACTGGATTCATTTTTGTCACCAGGTTCAACATAAGGGATGGCTGTCTCATGGTAGATGCGGTGATCTTCTTCTCCGCGGATCGTGATCGTTTTCCTCCAATCACGAACTTTACATTTTGGTGGAGGCTTGAGGGTACTGCTCCGCAACGTGGATCCATGGGCGGCCTAAGAGGAAATTGAACGCGTGGGGATATCCATCACCCGGAACAAAATTTTGAATATGGTTGGGCCTATTTGAACATCAAGCTCAATCTCTCCCACTTTGTTTCCTTCTTTGTTCCATCGAATGCTCGAACGGAAGTCTTAGGAGTTTGGATTCGTGATGTCTCTATTTTAAGAGGACAAAGTATCGCTAGTGGACATATATTAAAAGTAGATCCATTGTCAATCAGTACTTGAGCGATGTGGGAGGCATTGCACTTGACTGATATGTAGAGGCCCTTGGTATGCCCTCTACCTTCCTCGGGGATCTCTTCATCAAAAAATGTCATCTGATCGTTTAAAAGGATGGTGCCGACAAACTCCTCGAGTTTATCATGCTCAATGGTTTCAGGGACATGTACTTCACTTAATACCTTCATCAAGGATTTCTGGTGGTTGTTAGATGTCTGAAGTAATCTACTAGAGGGATTTGTGTTGGTAATTTCCGCGATTGTTCCACCACATTATATTCACTGGCTTTAACTACGGCTAAGAACTCCTTGGCTTCTTCATCAGTGACGGGTTTGGCAAGCTGTGTATTGGCCTGAGCATAGGTTCGCCCAGATCTCGTGACTAAGCCAACATCGAGGTTGTAAGACCACGGTACTGCATCGCATTGTTGCCTTCGTATTTGTAGGGCAGGGGGATCTCAATGACTATAGATGCTTCGCACTGTCGATGCTTGAACTATGGCTCCTTTCCCTTCAAAGACGCCCTCAAGTGGGGTGGAATCCTTCTTCTCCCTCTTTGCGTTTAGTGTGGCAAATTCTTCATCCCAATTGATGACGACTTGTGATATAGTGGAGACCATGCCGGTGTGGCCAGTGTACACAATTATTCCTGCCTCTATCATTCTTGATACCCTTTCTTTCATTGTTGCTAAGGGTGGTATTTCATCGCCTGAATAATACCTGGTTTCTACTAGCCCTCGATAGATGTCAACAATATGTGCATTGACATTTCTGATTTGGCTGGCTTCAGAACTGAATATCGCGTTTACTTTGTCAGCATGCTCAGGGAGCGGATTGCTTTGGACATTTGGCTTTGCAGTTTGGAATGAGAAGGCCTTAGTATCCAGCAAGTTCTGGATCCGATGCTTAAGGACGAAACACTCATCAGTTGAATGGCCTACTTCTCCCATGTGATAGTCACATTTTTTTGACGGGTCATAGCTGGAGAAGTTTTCAGCATTGGGTCGTTTTGGTTCAGCTGAAAGGAGGCTCTTGTTTCGGAGGATTGCCAAAACTTGGGAGGGAGATCCAGGAAGCGGAGTGAATTGTCTTCGGTTGTTGTAGCGCTGGGGTGGACGGCTATTAGTCTGTTGTTGACCTGTGCTTGTCTGAACGGTGGGAGATGACCGGTGTTTGCGGTGTAGGTGGCGTTGACATCAATCAAGGATTCTTTATCTTTTTTCATGTTGAGCCTTCGCGATAGGTGTAGGCTCGATAAACCAGCCCGTCCCTTAAACCTTGTCTCAATCTGCTCCCCACACGGAATAAGTTGATTGAATGATTCGGCGATCGTAGTCACCATCCGATTGCGGTATTCGAAAGGGAGGGTTTTGATGAACATTTTTCTCAATTCAAAGTCGGTTGGCTCGGGACGATCCGGGCGGCAAGATTCCTCCATCTAATAGCATATTCTTTGAAAGATTCCTGTTTTTTCTTTTCCGTGCGATCGAGATCCTCACGAGAAGGGGTAATGTCCATTATGAATTTGTACTGCTTGAGGAATGCTTCACTTGCTTCACTCCATGTCTCGATGAGGTTAATGTTCTTTTTGATGTACCATCTCGGGCGGGACCTACCGGCTTGATTGGAACAACTGGATCATTAAAGGTTCATTATTAACGTCTTTGGGTCATTCGAACCAAATACATCTGCAAGTGAGCTCTTGGGCATGTCGTGCCATCGTATTTCTCGAACTCGGCATTTTGAACTTTTCCGGCATTTTGACCTTAGAGTAGATGGAGAGGTCCGTTGGAGTAGGATCTTGAAGACCCTGCAATTGTTTTAGCCTCTCTTCAAGCTTCTCAAGGCGTTTGTCATGCTCAATCTTAGACAAACTGTTGGGCTTTGCTTTCTCAACTATGATTTGGTGCGTATCATCCTCCAATTCGGGCATGTTATCATCGGTATCTCTTCCTTGATCACCTCGAGTAGACGATTGTGGTAACAATACTTCGATGGAGGCTGGGGCGGGAGCCAATTTGCCTTGGATGGAATCTATCTGCTTTGAGAGTTGTTGAAGCACATTGAAGACTTGCTTCATTTCACTTTCCATAATCTCGACACGGCTTGGTACGTTTTCTTCAGCCATTCTAGCTTTTGGATTTGGCAAATACGACTATGATGTGATTACTGTCGGCACAAAAAATGGAGAAAATGTAAACAAGGGAAACACATATAAAACTGGCTCATAGCAAGGGTCGAGTCATTCTTATTTATTAACGGAGATTTATACAATGCCAAAAGGGCTTTTTACACAAGTGAGAACGACCCTAGATATTCACATTAGAAATATTCACATTTAAAAGTCCCGCTGCCCATTTTTATATGCGATGGGAAGTTCTAGTCTTGCGAGTTGCACGCTTCTTCGTACTAGCTTCGATACGTGCCTCCCGCTTGTCTCCAAACTCTTTTCAAGAGATTCAATTCGCCCTTGCGGGTAAGTTTATCAACCACATCAGGGATTACTGGTTGCAGCTCATCAGGAATTATATGGTTGAGGATGTAGAATGTTGATGCATGATGAACTTTTTCTTGTCCTTTTAACCTTCTGGGCACGACGATCTTTTCAGTGTGACATCTACTCCATGCGTTCTGAATTATGCGGATCTCCTCCAAGTAGTTGTAGTACGTACGGGTGAAAAAGATTCGGAACAACCCTGATTTGAGCGGTGGCGGGATTTCTTGGAGGACCCTGTATTGACGAGCCACCCTATATGGATAATATGAGGTAGCTCCGGAGAGGCCCAAAGAACGGGATGGGGTTGTAATAATTAAGCGCAAAGCGCGCCTCTCCCGCAAAGAACCATTTAGCTCGCCATAGGAATGTCTCGGGACCGGGTTTTTTAGCAAGTTAATCCACCGAGAATACTCTTCATTGGGAGAATATTTTTCCAATGTTTGAAACTTTTGTAATGGGTGTTTAAACTCGTTGATTTCAAATATTTGCATGAGGTGCCCAAATCCTTTGATATGGGAAAAGAACCACATTTGTAAAATTTCGGGAGCGGCCCTCATGATTTTTTCTTTTTGGTCCTTGAAACGATGAAGGGATAAAAATGTTTCGGCTAAAACCATGTTCACATATCCTGCTCCAAAAATGACTTGATTTACCACCCATGTGATTGAAGGATTTATAGCATTCTTTCGATGGGGAAAGATAATAAAACCAAAGAATGCTAAGAGGAAGATCTTGGCTTTTTGAGTCATTGATTGTTTTTCAAAGCATTCAGTTAAAGATGATAGTGGAAAAGCATTGTTGTTTGCTTGAACAATTTCTCTTACCGAATGATTTTTTAAAAACCGTGATAGACTAACCACAGGGTCAATGCCAATTGGTGGCGTGGCAAGCTCGCTTCCCAGGGGCATTCCTATGGCGAGACTGTACTCTTCTAAAGTCGGAGTCAGTTCAAATTTGCCGAACATGAAGGTGGATGTTTCAGGGCACCAGAAATGTGGTAGTGCTTGCATGACCCCAGAGTGGATATTGATTTGGAGCAATGGGAGGAGATGACCGATTCTTGCTTTGACGCATTCTTGGCCGAGCTGATCTAACTGCTTCCACCATCTAAGAAGCTCTCCCTTTGGGGTAGGAATGAACTGGATATCAATTCTTCCCATCGCATATAAGAACGGGAAATACACAACCTGACCCTATTTTGCCACGAACCAGAAAGACTGAGTAAAAGTAAATAAATTACTTTGCTTTTAAAGAAAATGGCAAGCACGAGAGGCATACGGATGGGACGTGTGGCTCGATTTCTAACTCGAAGACTTGGTGAGATTAAAAGGATATCCGCCCGTCGCAGTCTCGCGTTAGCAACATACCCTTCTAACCTCGACTAAGAAATTCGGGGAAAAGAAAGGCAACCTCTACATCGCAGTCTCGCGTTCGAGGTCGTATCTTTCTTAACACCATCCTAGAAATCCTATGGCGGCCCAGGTCCGACGGCCGGGTTGTGTGTGCCATGTGTAGTGTTTAAAACAAAAGCATGCACAACGGTTTATAATCACAAGATAATCTATTTTAAGCAAAAATAAAATAAATTTCTAAGCTTTTGACTCGTAAAGAAAAAAACCTAAGTCGAGTAAAGAATTTAAACAAGACAAAATGGCCTAAGTCCTCAAAGTCCCCAGCGGAGTCGCCAAGCTGTCGCGACCTCTTTTTTGGCGCCCGCGATCGCGTACGAGCGCCTAAGGAGGCTAATGGCTCGGCTGAAATTAATTATGCCCGGACTCTCCCAAGTCCACCAATTCACGACTTTAATAGTCTGAGTTTTTAACTTGTAGATCAATTTTTAAAATGGAGTCGCCACTAATCGATTTGGGGTGGGTTGATTAGAAACCCAAGTGAAGTATCGGGAGAAATACTCACTCTGCGCAACCAGAGAAATTAGGATCGGGACTTGATTACACTAGTTAATCACTAATGCCCTTTCGGTACCTAATCTTGTTTAAACCCTGAGGTTTTTTGAATGTTCGAGGGATTTTTCATGCATTTTTGGGAGGAAAAACATTTTTTTTTAGTCATTTTCTAATTTTTTTTTTGGACACAAAAGGGATTTTTTGGTATTTTTTTTTTGAAAAAATACAAGTCTTTTTGGCTCTTTCATGAATTTTTGGCTTTTTTTGGATTTTTGGCATTTTTTGGAAAATATGAAATATTTTTGATTTTTTGATTTTTCGGAAAATAAAATATTTTTAAATATTTTTAATATTTTTGGAAAATAAATTATTTTTTTTATTTTTCTCGATTTTTTTTAGAAAATAAAACATTTTCAACATTTTCGATTTTCTGGAAATTAAAACATTTTTTAATATTTTTTTTGAAAATAAATTATTTTTGAATTTTCTTTTTTAATTAAAATATTACATAAAATAATAAAAAGCCAACCCGGGTCGGATTTTTTTGCTTTTTTTCTTAAAAACTCAGCCCACACACACACGGAATTGGGCCTATAAAAAAGGATGCCCGGCCCGAGTTCGTAAACCGGCCCGACGAGTGCAAGTCCGACCCGGAAACCCTACCCGGAACGGAGGAACCGGGTCGAAAGGACCCGCGAACCCGACCCGGTTCTCGGCTTCCTCTCTCCTTCGTTTGCTCGCGGCGCTGGTGAGAGGGACCGAGGCATCATCGGGCAGACGGTGGCGACGGCGGTGACGACGGACTAGACGGCGATGATGGCGGTGACGGCGACGGCGACGACGATCCGCTCATGAGGACAGCGAGGACGATCGGTAATGGGTCTGTGATGGGGGTTTCAGTGGCAGCACGGTTCGAAAAGGGGAAGATGCGACGGCGGCGACACGGACAGCGGTGGTGATGGTTACCGTTACCTGTCTATGACGAGGTGGCGAACGGTGGCGGTGACAGGAGGTAGCGACGTCGGCCCCGTAGCTCCTAGATCTGGCGTGGTGTCGGCGGATCGATCGCGACGCGGCTCGGCGGGGGGTCTCGGCTTCTCAGATCTGGTCCTCCGAACGTCCTCTCTCCGGCTTCGACTTTCTACGGCCTCGCTTCTCCGGATCCGGCCCTCCTCTCCGATTTCTCTCTTACTCGACCTCCACACGCCGGATCTCTCCCCTTCGGGCTCGCTTGTCGCCGGCCTCCCCGAAGTCTCTCGGTGGGAGGTCGATCGAGCTTCGCGACCCGATTTCTCGCGTGCTCGCTCGTTGATTCTCCCCGAAGTCTCTCAAGGGAAGATCTCCGAGTTCGCCGTGTTCTTCGACGGAGATGGTGCCTCGCTATTTATAGGCGAGGGTCGGCCGGTCGACGGGGATTCGGCCGCCGGTCTTCGCACGCCGAACGAACGCCCACGGCCGAACCGGCGTCCCATCCTCGCTCCTCCAACAAAGCGTGCTCGGCATTGAAGGCGGCCATTAATGGCGCCTCGAGATCTGTCATCTCCGGCCGACGTCGACCTACCCTCCTCGGCCCTAGGTTGCGTGAGTTGCGGGCGTAGGGGGAAGAAGGGGGAAGAAGGAAGAAGAAGAGGAGAAGAGAGAGGGGCTAGGTCGTGCGAAAAAAAAAAAAAAAAAAAAAAAAAAGGGCTGACTCGCTTTTCTTGCTTTTATTATTTTCTTTTATTTATTTTGTTTATTATCCGAAAAGGAAAAACAAAGATTAAAAGAAATTAAAGCCTAAATAATAACCTAAATAAAGTTTTAGGTGTCAACACTAACAAAGAGATCTAAGTTGAATTTGCACATTTGAAATTGAGAACAATTTTATAAAGAAATATCCCACTTGTTTTTAAGAAGCGATGGGAAATATACTCAGTATCATCTCATTGAATAGTTGGTTCAACTACTAGTTATTTTAATAAACCCCCTTACTTCAATTGGTACCTTTCCATGAAAAGCAAATAACAAATCCATATTTTAACTAAGATTTCGAATACCTATTGTGAATAGGAAAAAAAGAAAATTAGTTATTTTGAATTTTTTTATATTAGAAATCAAATATTATTTATTTTTAATTATTATTTTGATTTTATTAATATAATAATTTTTTATTCAAGAAAAATAGTTTTTGTACCATAGATGTGGGAAATCATATCCATATTTATTCCATCTTCTTGTGACATATTTTTATCTAGTCATATCCCTCTTATTATCTAACTTTATCTTGTATTAGATAGGATTCAAACATCTAATAAGATAGATTTTATTTTACCATGACTTTTGTCTAGACTAACAAACATTGTCTTACTAGTTATATCACAATCAAAATGAGACCTGAAATACAAATAAGGCTTAGCCACTAGAAAGGGCAAAACTTAATGCTTGTATCCTACCTACAAGAAATCAGGCACACTAATTCTACTATATATATATATATATATATATATATTTTTTTTTTTTGGTAAGGACACTAATTCTACTATTAATAATTCGAAAAACTTACGCGAATCCTCACCTATATGTATACTGAAAAAGTTGAGTCATTTCAAACCGTTCATGAAATAATTAGGTCTATTGTCAAGATGAGAATAACAATTTGCAACAATTTGATTGACCCGATCCCCAAATTCGTTCATAACAAATCCAATTGTAACTGCAAGGACAATTTTTTTGCATTGTCCTTGAACTTACTAGTGGTGTTTTAGAAGATGAACTTATCATATGATGATTACGTGTGAAAAAGAAACTCGCATAAGGCCGTACTTATATTTGCGCTTGGTCCGCAGTCATATATGAGGCCGGATTGGCATCATACAACAATCTAGCTGTCGAAGAAGCCACAGCACTGAGGGTTGGACGACCTCAGCAACATAGACCCCCGCGGACCCATATGCTTGGCAACCATGACCCACGATCGATGACCCAAACGCTCGAACCCAGACCCTTGGCGACCCTCAGCCACGCTCGTCAACCGCTGGGAACCATTGACGAGCCGAGCACAACCGTTAAGTGAACGGTCAAACCAGCGACCGAATCTAGGACTTAGATAGGAAGAAGAAGAACAGCGAGGGAGAAGATGAACCCAAATCCTGCAAACTCGAATCTCGGCAATCGTCAACCATCTCTCGATGACCATTGACTTTGGGCTCACGTCGACCGGAATTCAAAGTGACTGCTGTCGAGAGAGACAAAGAGCAGTAGAAACGAGGGAAAGATAGGAAATAGGAATTTGAAAATGTTATCTGCTGACCCTAAAAAAGAAATTCGAGAACACTGCAAAGCCAAAACAAGGAGTTGCCTCGGGCTCTAGGCTTAGCCAATGGTAGCTTTGAGTCGAATTGATCCACAAAAATTTTACCGAAACACTACAGTTTTCACTCAAAAGACAATGAAGACCAAAAGTCCCTCCTGAAGCCACGTACAGCCTAAGCTTATTTTGACAAGAATATGGAAAAAAAAATTAAAATATGTGTAGAATGGTTGAGACATCCATCATCAATGCATGATTGTTGTAAACCAACTAAAGACAACGAGCAATAATCTTTGATGTTTGATGTGCAAGATTAATATATAATTTTCAACTGTTGCACGGTGGATAAAGCCAGGTACATTAAATTTTAAAGCAATGGGAAACGTTTCTTTTATTTGAATGTCCACTTTTGTCTACCTTTGATCACATTGAAAGAAATAAAATTTGCGTGCAGCGATTGAGACATCCATCATCAATGCACGACTGTTGTAAACCAACTAAATACGACGAGGAATAATTTTCAATGTTAGCTGTGCAGGATTGATATATTAATTGTGTTAAAGTGATGTGATTAAACGTAGACATAAGTGGACATTCAAATAATGGAGACCAGTCCCATCAATTTAAAATTTAATGTACCTAGCTTTATTTGTCGTACAATCAACTTTATTCTCTTCATTTCTCTTTTAATTGCATGGAGCTCAACATTGAGTGGATAGATCTCAAGCTCAAGGAACGCCATACTAACTTCATCAATCAAGTAAGACATAAGACGAAATTCAGATTAATGGCCTAAAATGGTTCTTCTTGTCCCAACAGAACATCATATAAGTGGGATCAATTCTTTTTATTCCCGTGTCTAATCCCACACATATAAGAATAACATACAGATTTCTCCTCCTAACATCACAGGAATGTTTCCCTGTTTACTTCTTTGAATTCAAGGCAGTAGAAGCTGCTGCTTTCATTTTGAGTAGAGCATCCTCAAAGCACTTGGCCAGAAATTCAGGGTCCGGGATGATGTCCTTAGCCACCTGAATCTGCATGTCCGCCCTCCCCGCATAGCTCACCATGTGCAATGTGAGTGCCTGCATACATCGCCTCTCAAACGCCCCACATCAGTCCTAATAAAGATTTCACTCTAGATACCTCTGAAAAAGAAGGAAGAGAGAGAAACGATGAGGCGCGAGTATATAGGAGCCTGACGTGGGGTAAACCCGAAACGTTCACCCTTATGTACGTGATGGGGTTGCCAACAGCCGCGATCTCCTCCTGCGGGCTGAACATGTTCGAGATGCTGAACGTGGTGTTGCAGAAGATCCTGTAGTTGAGCAGGGTCGCAGCCTGCATCAGCAAAAACAAGACAGGTTGTGCGTTTGTCGGCTTACCGTCGTTCTGTTTCCCAAATTGCAAAAGCGCGAACTGATCCTTACACATGCTCCTAGATAAGACATGACCATTTTGCCGATTTTGTACGAGAAGTGAGTCTCCAGGGATTTCTTCTTCCGGTCAATCATTGACTTGGCTTTTCTCAGGTATTCGAGAGGGTCACCGCAGCTTCTGTGGTAGTGAACAGGGAGGAGGAGCATCCCGACCTTGTTGCCCCACCGCAGACCCGGTTTGTCTTTCATCAAATTGGATAGTTCCTGAATAATACCAGCACCACACTTCAATTCAATCAACTTCAGTTAGATGGCCCAAAAAAGGAGAGACTCAACTGCAATCCGGGTCGTTCTCGCAGATTAACCATTGCCACTCCAGTTATTTGAGTCCCTTCCTGCACGGCTGACAAAGGAAAATTAGCATTTTAGTCAGTCAAGATTCGTCGAATTTGAATTGACAAAAATTGTGTGAATTGTCGGAAATGCTATTCCTTTTTTACCATTGGGAGATCGGTGGTCCAAGTATTTGACCAAGCCGGCCGATATGATCCCGAAGAGAACATCATTAATGGTCTGCATTTGAAGCAATTAAAGATATTCATCATCATTTGGTATTAGCATGGAATCAAAATGCACTGATAGTCATGAAATACAAGAAAAGCATGTAGAATTCTTCCTTTCAAGACAAATGACCGATAGATGCAGTATTAGTTGCGCTCTTGAGAATTGTACAAACCCTGGCAATGCTCACCACTAGAGGTGAGTATAGTTCGGGTGGGCGTCTCTCATCTTGGATCTGAGAACTGCCCACTATGTATAGGTTTCGAATGATCCGCCTATTAGTTCTATAGATCTATCTGGGAACTGGATTACTAGTCCGATCCGGTTCTTAAGTGGGTCCATGGAATTGGTTTCCAATCCCTATAAAATTGCATTAATTGATTAATGTCATGGCGAATCTGTTGGAGAAAACTTCCTTGAGAGTTTTGAAATTGATAAAACGTTTCCATCAGTCTAGTCAAGACTTGCAGACTCTTCCATCAAAGTCGAAGACCTCCGGATGCGCGTACTCAAGACTCAAAGTCTATCATCATTGACGCTTTCTAGACTGTCGAAGAAGGCTTATCCGGCGAGTATTTCGTTAAGGATTTGATTCTATCGACTGAAGAAGATCTCTTGGCTGTATATAGCATGTCGGAATCCATTATTCAAATTGAGATTCATTTGGGGATTTTGGATTCGTTGATTGGCATAGTATACTTGGGTTCTACTTATGGAAACCTAGATCTTGATTGTATGGGCGAGCATGATTGGTGGGCTATCGTCATATTCCTTAAACAACTCAAAATCTCCCTAATTGATTTTATCCAACGGGTAGATTAGAAGAACTCATTTGGTAAGTGCCAACGGGTGTGATGGCATGAAAGAGTATATAAGGAAGACGTTCTAGTTGTTTGAGTGTGTGCGCGATAGAAGAATTCCAAAGTCTGAAGCTTCTTGTTCTCAGTCAATTCATTTATTGAGTGAAATCTTGTACTCAAAAGAGAGTTAATATCTTTGTGAGACCTTGAGGAAGTGTACAGAGTCTCTACACTGTGGAATTAAGGAAGAGCTTTACTGTAACAACTCTTTTGATTCAAATTGAAATCCAGCCGGTGGGCTATCAGTACGGAAAAATGGACGCATGCTTAGATTAAGCTAAACTACTATAAACCTTGTGTTCTAATTCTCTTCCCTACGCTCTTTTACTTTGATCGTAACTTGATTTGTTAACAAGAATCTAATTTCTGTTTCATAATCTATTGTTGATTAGAGTTGCACACTTCTCTCTGGAAAATTTGTTTTTTCACCTATTCACCATCTCTAGGTGCTCGTACTAGTTTTCACAATTGGTATAAGAGCTTGTGTACTCACTTAAGTTGAAGTGTTTTAATTTAGAGTTAAAGATCCATGGCTAGTATGTTGGCTCTAGGTCTGGTTGAAGGGCAAAGCAATACCAGACTGCTTTATTTTGATGAAAATAAATACAACATATGGAAAAACAAAATGAAGGCATTCCTAAGATCAAAGGATCCTTTGGAATGGGGCGTGGTAGATAAAAGAATCATTTCTAAAGCTGCACCAGTCTTAGAAAGAGGAAAAGAAGCTGTTGAATCTAGTGAAATGACTCAAGAAGAGATAACCAAGAGACAAGTTCTTGATGCAAAAGCAATTTATTCTTTATATTGTGCATTATCTTTGATAGAATATAACATAATATCTTCTTGTGAAACAGCTAAAGAAGTATGTGATAGATTACACATCACATATGAAGGAACTGATCGAGTGAAAGAAACCAGAATCAACATTCTGCTTAGTCAATATGAAGCATTCAAAATGAAACCAGGAAAATCTATCGCTGACATGTTTAGTCATTTTAAAGAAATCATGAGTGGTCTTGAATATCAAGGTCAACTAATTTTTGGACCCATGAAGGTAAACAAGCTACTGCGTGCATTGTTCAAGAATTGGAATCACATAAAGATCTCAATAAGGGAGACACAAAGAATCATGCCACTCTCTGTTGACGAATTGGTTGGGACTTTTCAGTCTTATGAAGTGGAGCAAATCAATGAAGATGAAGATCCTAAAGGTAAGAAATCTATTGTATTAAAATCTAATGATGATTTTGATGTCATAGATTCTGAAGACGATATAGATGATGAAGAGCTTGCTCTCATGATAAAAATGTTCAAAAAACTGAACAGAAAAGGGAGAAGATTCAATCCAAAGAAATAAAGTTTTCAAAAGCTACAAAATAAATCAGTTGAGGATGATGAATCCAATAAAGATGTAGTCTTCTTTGAATGCAAGAAAAAAGGACACATCAGACCCTACTGTCCCCTTCTGAAGAGAAAGAAAGGAAAAGCTGAGAAATATCGAAAGACACTTAAAGTAGAAACTTGGAGTGATACCGAATGTGAGGAAAGTGATGATGATTATGCCAATATTTGTCTCATGGCACAATCGAGACTCGATTCGACTCCAAGACAAACTCGGACTCAAACAAAGGAAAACCGAGGTAAGTAATTTAAAAATCCCTACTAAAGTCTCTAGATACATTGATGAATTGTGTCTTAATCTCAAAACCTCTCTCAAAAGGATTTCCGAACTTAAAATGGAAAATTCTGCATTGAAACAATAGGAAAATGTTTAGAAAGAGAAGGTCAAAATTTTAGACAAAAGTGTTATTACTTTGAAAGAAAATGCAAACAATCTTTCAAAAGAAAATGGATTCTTGAAAAATGATATTTCAAGTATTTCTAAAAGATTTTCTATAGGATCTGAGAAACTTGAAAAAATTATTTTAGCACAAAGACCTTACTTTAACAAATTAGGATTAGGAATGATTGCTGAAACCATTCCTCTAATTGATTTTCCTAAAGTAAATGAAAGAATTAAGCAAAGACCTACAAGAGATTCTTACAAAAATCATTTCCAAATTTTTTTTGTAAAATTTGTAGGCCGCAGTGCTCTTAAATGTTCTAAGTGCAATAGCTCAGATCATTTTGAGAAAGAATGTCATATGGTTTTGAAACCTATTAAGAAGGTATGGGCAAAGACCGTATATTACACTAATACTAATGGACCCAAGAAAATATGGGTACCAAAAAAAGTTTGAGTCTATTTTCTAAATGCATATCACTATCAAGAAAAAGATTAAATGGTACTTGGACAGTGGATGCTTAACACATATGATAGGAGACTCAAATTACTTCATAAAACTTGTACAAGTTAATGGTGGAAAAGTTTCTTTTGGAGGAAATAGTAGAGGAAGAATTGTGGGATATGAAACTGTAAAGATTGAAAGCCTCACGATCAGTAATGTTTCCTTAGTGGAAGGACTCAACTATAACTTGCTCAGTATCAGTCAGCTATGCGACACTAGTTTCAAAATCAACTTTCAAGAAGGAATATGTTCAGGAACCAATAAAGACTCATCTCAGTCTTTCACGGGGCGAAGACATGGGAATATCTATCTCTTGGATATCAAATCATATGAAACCCAATGTCTAATCTCAATTCAAGAGGAAGCAAACATATGGCACAAAAAACTTGGGCACATCAACATGAAGCAAATAGCCAAGATCTCAGCAAAGAAGTTTGTTCGTGCACTACCCAAATTGACATATCAAAAGTCTGATTTATGCACACCATGCGTGTTGGGAAAACATGTAAGAAACTCATTCAAACCAATAAATCAAGTATCCACTAATCGTGTATTGCAGCTCTTGCATATGGATCTCTTTGGACCAATCAGAACTCAGAGCATTGGAGGTAAGAAATACTACCTAGTAATTGTGGATGATTATTCACGATTTACTTGGGTATATTTTTTGGCAAGTAAGTCTGAAACCTTTTCTTATTTGATAAAGTTTGCTAAAAATGTTCAAAATGAGAAATTGTATGTTATTTCAAGTATACAGATAGACCATTGAGGTGAATTTGAAAATCAAGACTTTGCAAAATTCTGTAATGAATCTGGTTTTCAGCATGTGTTCTCTTCACCATATACTCAGCAAAATGGAGTTGTGGAAAGAAAGAATAGATCATTGCAGGAAATGGCTAGAACTCTTTTAATTGAAAGTAACATCTCTTCTCGTTTTTGGGCTGAAGCAATTTCTACATCGTGCAATATTATTAATAGAGTCTTCTTAAGGCCTATTTTGGAGAAAACTCCCTATGAGTTATTCAAAGGAAAGAAGTCAATTGTTTCATACTTTCATGTGTTTGGATGTAAATGTTTTATATTGAAAAATGCAAATGATCGAGTTGGTAAGTTTGAAGAAAAATTAGATGAATGCATTTTCCTTGGATATTCTATCACAAGCAAAGCTTAAAGAGTATACAACAAAAAGACTCAATCTGTGGAGGAATCAATGAATGTGAAATTTCAAGACTCTATGCAAAATCAATCGCTTCAGACTCAACTTGAAGAATCTGAACCTGCTCCAAATTCTACAAAGTCCAAATCTCCAGAAGCAACTTAGACTTCAGAAGAGCAGCAACAAATGATCATCGAAGATTCAAATAAGAAAAATGATTAACAATCTGACAAATCAACCAGCAATTGGAAGCATAAGTCCAGTCATCCCAAAGATCTCATTATTGGTGATATTAATGAAGGAATTCGCACAAGATCCAAAAGGCGTGAAGAGTCTAGTGCTGTGGCTCTTATTTTTGAAATAGAACCCAAAAGCCTAAAAGAAGCTTTAACTGATGAAAGCTGGATTGAAGCTATGCAAGAAGAACTCAGGCAATTTAGTATCAATGATGTTTGGGAATTGACTCTTAAACCGAAAGGTAAATCCATCGTTGGAGTTAAATGGGTTTTTAAGGAACAAGATAAGAAAGAAAGGAAAAGTCGTAAGAAACAAAGCAAGACTCGTGGCCAAATGATATATACAAGAAGAAGGGATAGACTATGATGAGACTTACGCACCAGTAGTAAAGTTAGAAGCAATTAGATTATTACTTGCCTTTGCTTGTCATAAGAATTTCAGGTTATTCCAAATGGACGTCAAAAGTGCTTTCCTAAATGGATTTATCCAAGAGGAAGTCTATGTGGAACAACCACCCGGTTTTAAAGAGACCCAAGGAAACTAGACTCTGTGTTCAAACTGAAAAATGCTATATATGATTTAAAGCAAGCACCTCGAGCTTGGTACGACAGACTAAGTAAATTTTTAATTCAAAATGGCTTTGTCAAAGGTAAAGTAGATACTACACTATTTATCAAAAGAGAAAGCAAAAGCTTTTTACTTGTTCAAATTTATGTTGATAATATTATTTTTGGAGCTTCTAATGAAAATCTGTGCAAGAAATTCTCTAAGTCTATACAGGATGAATTTGAAATGAGCATGATGGGTGAACTAACATTCTTTCTCGGGCTTCAAGTAAAAAAACTGAAGGAGGGAACCTTTATTCATCAAGAAAAATATGCTAAAGAACTTGTCAAAAAGTTTGGACTTGAGAATTGCAAAAAGACTGATATACCAATGTCAAGTTCCTTGAAGTTGGACAAAGATGAAGGAGGAAAGAAAGTTGACAAAAAGCTATACAGGAGTATCATTGGTTCACTTCTTTATCTTACTACTTCTAGACTCGACATTTTGTTTAGTGTTTATATTTGTGCCAGATTTCAGTCAGACCCCAAAGAATCTCATTTAAGTGTTGCAAAGCGTATTATCAAATACATTGCCTCAACTTCAAATTTAGGTCTCTGGTATCCTAAAGAAGGAGACTTCACTCTTCTTGGATACTTAGACGCAGACTTAGCCGGATGTAGAGTTAATAGAAAGAGCACCTCGGGCACCTGTCAACTACTTAGTAACAGGACAGTGTCTTGATTTTCAAGGAAGTAAAGTATCGTAGCTCTTTCTACGGCAGAAGCAGAGTATGTAACTCTTGAAGTCGTTGTTCAAAAATTATGTGGATAAAACAACAGTTAAGAGACTTTGGAATTGAAGATTTATGCACTGAGATCAAATGTGACAACACCAGCAAAATTAATTTCACTAAGAATCCGATACTTCACTCAAGAGTAAAACATATAGAGATTTGTCATCATTTAATTAGAAATCATGTTTAAAATGGAGAAATTTCGATTCAGTTTATTGATTCAAAGAATCAACCGGTGGATATATTTACAAAGCCTTTGGAGAAAAATCAATTTGAAGTTATTCAGTCTAGACTCAATATCTTAAAGTCTAAGGAAGTTCAGACTTAAGGATGAAAGTCTAAAGACACTTAGACTCAGACAATCAAGATTCATGACTATAAGTTATTTCTATTTTAGAAACTTATCACTTGGATCAAATCTCGAAAAGGTACGATCATCGATTGATGTTATTTCCCCAGTTTTCGTGATTATTGCAATCTTTCATTTTTGAGAAAGAAATTATTTTTAAAATAACGGTTATCCAATTTCTGAAAAGGCAGTTATTTTTTAAAAAGCATTTTTATATTTCCTTTTATGACGTTCCGTATGTCTCGCTTCGATTGCCTTATATACTATTGGTTCTTCTTCGTTTTACTCACAAAAACCCTAAGAAAGCACAGATCCACAACTTATGTTTTCTTTTCTTGTTTAATCCTCGAAAAGTTTTCACCTTTCTTGCGAAACAAGCTTGGAATCTCTCAAAGACTGTGAAAAATGTCGTCTCAAAGAAAGTCTTCGAGGATCGCGAACAAGGGATCACAGCAAATGCGTGAGGGACCTATGCATTTTGATCTTATCGAGGAAGAAGAATCTCCTAGACAGCAGCAGAGTCCATAGCATTCTCGACAGCATCCATCTCCTCCATCTAGACCTCAAAATATTGAACATCGAGAAGAGGTAGAAATTATCGAAGATGCAAAACCAGTAAGAACTCAAAAGCCCGAATTTACTTTTAAGCTTTACCGTGCTTTGAAGAGGGCTGGTACTCATTTGAACTATATTGATGAATTTTTGAAAGACAAAGGGTATCAAAATGAAACCTACATTTTACGCACAATGGAATGATTGGGAATTACCCTTGCGAGGTCAGCGAAAGAAGCATTGGCAAATATCCCAAGCGATCCACGTGTTGGAGGGCTGAGTCAACCTGATGGGAATGATGATGATAGGATGTACGCTCAATTTAAACCCAGAATGGGTGTTGTGGCGAAAATCCGAAGCAAAAGGACAGATTTGTTTCGCTCGAAGGAACACAAGCAACTGTACTATAAGTTGCTAAAGCGTGGTGTGATTAACCCTAAGAGCGTGGACTTTGATTTTCTTGATTCTTTGAATGTTAATCTGCGAGAGAAATTCAATCTTCTTCAACTCGAACGGTTTTGTTCTGAAACTACAGAGGCTCATGTTGAACTCACTACTTACTTCTATTCGAATCTAAGTTTCTTGGATGCAAATAGATTCTCTTTCAGTGTTCGAGATCAGGACTATGTGATTGACATGAATACATTGGCTGATGTGATTGGGGTTGAAAGAGGGAAATATCAACCTATCAGTGTGTCTATTGCTCGTGCGGCGATAGAGCTTGTTCGAGATAAATCACGACTAAGTCATCGGGATGCGGCAAATTCAATCAACACATTGAGATTACTTCAGTACCATCCAAAGCCTAACGAAACAGAGAAATGGGTCTGTTATCCGCGAGTAATTTAACCCGGAAAAAGTGGGGAAAAGGCAAATTTCACCGAGAGAGAGAGAGAGAGAGAGAGAGAGAGAGAGAGAGAGAGAGAGAGAGAGAGAGAGTACCGGAAGAAGAGGAAGAGCATTTGACGGCAGCTCTGGCGCGTGGTAGGTAAGTAGGGTCGCGCCAGGAGCTCCATGAAGCACTCCGACCACCTTCATTCTTCTTCTTCTCTTTGGCTCTGCAATCTCGGACATGAACGTGCAGCTGCGTCCATCATCATTCCTAAATTCCTCGAAGAAGATAAAAAGCCGCCCCCCCCCCCCTGGCGACACGGTCCGAGCCATTCAATTCCGCGATGCTCTTGAATCTTTCGACTTCCGCTTGCCCTCATGAGCCATTGGTGTGATCTTGTGAAGCGTTTCATCTTTCTCAGAATGTCTTTGATCTTTTTGTTTTTTTTAAAGAAATTATTTGAGGTCTTTACATGTTACAATTGTCATCTTATTCATCAAATGATATGATTCGTTAAGGGTGCAATTTTGGGAGAGTTTTGAATTCATTTCCCAAAAAAATAATTTTTTCTAGTTTATTTATTTAAAATAAATAGCGTTTGGTTCGATGAATATAAATAAATATATATTTATTACGGAATAGCTTTGAAGTGAAAATAAAATAGGGAAAAGAGAGGCATACTCGTTGAACTAGAACTAGAGAATAAGGGTATTCATTGCTTGCGACCATCGTGGAAGCAGACCGGTTGAGGCAGATCTAACCCTAGCAATGATTGACCCATCGAAGAAGCCAAGCGAGACAACGTTGAGAGTTGCATGACCTCAACATTGCAGATCCTTGCAAATCCATATTCTTGACGATCAAGACTACGATGGACAACCGAACCTAGACCCCTGGCGACCCTTGGCCATCCTCATTAACTGTGGGCAACCGTTGGCGAGCCAAGTACAACTATCTAACTAGCAACCAGATTTGGAGCTTAAACTCCATTTGTTTTGCGAAAAATATTTTCTGAATTTTTCATTGTTTGTTTAATGGAAAATGAATTAGTTGGGGAAACCATTTTTTATATGAAGGGAAAAAAGTCTTTTAAGATAGCGGAAAGTGGAAAACATTTTCCCAAATCACTTGCTCTTATCTCACACTTATGTTAACCTTTTTGTCTTCTTCTTTTTTAATAAAAAAATTGAATTTTTAATTCTTTTTCCTTTCCTTTTTTTTTTTTTTAATTTTTGTCTTGGCCATTCACCTGCCACAACCGAGGCTCGAGCTCGAGCTCGAGCCTAGCTTGCCACTTACTTGATAGATGGTGAGCCAGGCAAGTAGCAAGCTCGGTCCTCCTCAGATCAACGAGCATGAGACTTTGGCTTGTAGATCTAGCCAGCAGCGAACTATAACTTGCTTGCTGACGTCATTCAATTGGTTGTCGATTGTCATTGTGGTCAGTGATCGGCCGAAGAAGAGGAAGACAAAAATAAAGAAGAGAAAAAAGAAAATAAATTAAATTTTAAATTAATTTTTTAAATATAAAAATTATTAAATTATATTTTAAAAAATAACATAATAAAAAAATATTGAAAAAGACTGCATGAGATAAAAAAAAAAATTTCTTACTGAATAGTGAAAAACATTTTCCTCTTCTTTTTAGGTTTTAACTTAACACAAAAAAGTAATTATATTTTCTTGGAAAATGGCTTCTTAGAAAATATTTTTCGAAAATACCACATTTTCCACAAAACGAATGGAGTCTTAGATAGGAAGAAGATGAATCAAAATCCCACAAACTTGAATCTAGGCAATCATTGACCATCTCCTGATAACCTTTGACTTTGGGCTCACATCGACTGGAATCTAGAGTGACTAGTATTGAGAGAGACGAAGAACACTAGAAATGAGGGAAAGATTGGAATTTGAAAATATTATCTACTGATCCTAAGAGAAATTTTCGAGAATAATTTTTTTTCGGTCGAAAGAAAATTATCGAGAACACTGAGAAGCCGGAGAAAGGACGAGTTGCCTTGGACTCTAAGCTTAGCCAATGCTAGCTTTGAGTCAAAGTGATCCATAAATTTGTTACCAAAACACTACAATTTTCACTTGAAAGACATTGAAGACCCAAAGTCCCTTTTGAAGCCACATGCAATCGAACCTTGTTTTGATAAAAATATAAAATATAAAAAATAAAAAATTCGTGGAGCAATTGAGGGATCTATCGCTAGTGCACGACTATTGTAAAGCAGGAAAAACAATAGGTAATAATTTTTTATGTTAGGTATGGAAGATCGATATATAAATGTATGTTAATGTAATGTGATGAAATATAGACATAAGTGGACATTCAAATAACAAAAGCCTGTCCCATCAAATTCATATTAATGAACCTAGCTTTATTTGCTAGACAATCGAGCAAGTTCTCTTCATTGCCTTATTCAATCGCGTGGAGCCCAATATCGAGTGGATAGATCCCGAACTCGAGGAATACCCAACTTATTTCATCGATCAAGTAAGACATAAGATGAAATTCTGATGAATGGCCTAAAATGCTCTCTGTCCCAAGAGAACATCATATAAGTGAGATCAATTTTTCACACATGCATAAAGAGTACAATACAGATTTTCCCTCCTAACATCGCAGGAATGTTTCCCTGTTTATTTCTTCAAGGCAGTAGAAGCTGCTGCTTTAATTTCGAGCAAAGCATCCTCAAAGCACTTGGCCAGGAAATCAGGGTCGGGGATGATGTCCTTGGCCACCAGAATCTGCATGTCCGCCCTCCCCGCATAGCTCACCATGTGCATCGTGAGTGCCTGCATATTCCGCATCTCAAACACCACACATCAGTCCTGATAAAGATTTCACTCTAGGTACCGCAGAAAAAGAAGGAAAAGAGAGATGATGAGGCTCAAGTATTTTGGAGCCTTACGTGGGGTAAACCCGAGACGTTCACCCTTATGTACGTGATGGGGTTGCCCCCGGCCGCGATCTCCTCGTGCGGGCCGAACACGTTCGAGATGCTGAACGTGGTGTTGCAGAAGATCCTGTAGTTGAGCAGGCTCGAGGCCTGCATCAGCAAAAACGAAGATAGATTGTGCGGTAGTCAGCATATTGTCGTTCTGTTTTCTGAATTGCAGAAGCGCGAACTTATCCTTACACGTGCTCCTAGATAAGTCGTGGCCATATCCCCGATTTTGTAGGAGAAGTGAGCCTCCAGGGATTTCTTCTTCCGGTCAATCATCGACTTAGCTTTTCTCACGTATTCGAGAGGGTCGTCGCAGCTTCTGTGGTAGTGAACGGGGAGGAGGAGAAATCCGAACTTGTTTCCCCACCGCAGTCCCGGGTCGCCTTTCATCAAATTGGATAGTTCCTGGTTAATACCAACACCAAACTTCAATTCAATCAACTTCACTTAAAAGGCAAAAAAAAAAAAAAAAAAAAATGAGACTCGCCTGCAATCCCGGTTGCTCTCGCAAGTTAACTGCTGTCACTCCCGTTAGTCGAGTCCCTTCCCGCACAGCTGACGAAGGCAAATGAGCATTTTAGTCGGTCGAGATTCATCGCCTTTGAATTGACAAAAAAGGAGTGAATCATTGGAAATGCTATTCCTTTTTTACCGTTGGGACATCGGTGGTCCAAGTATTTGAAGAAGCCGGCCGATATGATCCCGAAGAGAACATCGTTAATGGTCTGCATTTGCAGCAATGAATGAGATTCATCATCTAGACGCTGAGAACCTCAAAATGCATTTGTAATCATGAAATACAAGAAATCCCAGCCGAGAGAGTCCTCGCCAGGGCCAGTTGACCTTGGGGGTCATTCAAGCAATCCCAGCTGGCCCTTGGAATTGCCGACAATGCTTGGGATTTACTTCAATTTGTCATATCTTCACTAGTTTGGTTTTTTGTGGTGTTAATCCAATTTAAAGGAAATTAATGCAGAGTACAAATATGCCGGTTTAAAGTTTTTAGTAGTTAAAATATTAGTTTGGATAAATTTATCATAATTTGGGGTTTTTTTGGCCAAAAAATTAGTTTTTGGTAAATTTGTCGAAATTGTATTCGTTTGGAGTTCTTCATAGTAAATCCTTTAAAATATGATTGTTTTGTGTTACTAAAAAAATTATAAACATGCCATGTCTCCATTACATCCTTTAACTACGATTTATCGGTCCATCAAACTTTTTTTAATAAATTTTTTAATTTGAACAAAAATATTAATAGGGATCACTTTGAAAAAAAGATTGTGCAAAAAGTAAAAAATTGAACATATTAGAAAAGGGGATATGTTTACTAAAAGTCTTAAAACTTGTTACGAAAGTGCAATTGAATCCTAATACTTACAAAAAATGCAATCAAATCCTAAAATTCATCAAACAATGATGTGGCTTTTTAAAATGTTTTTTTCTCTTTTATGTAGCGATGACATGACAAAAACATAGAACACTAGGCTCAAACAATGTCGTTTTGGATTTAATACTAATTTTTTAGTCATAAGCTTAATTAAATTAAAATGAAAAATATTTTTAAAAAAGCACAAATAAAAGAGCCAAGGTAAGGGCAAAGGTCCTTGCTGCCGGCCACCCCGTCGTTGGAAAGGGCCAAATGGGCAGTGGTGGCGAGGGCCTACCGCCCTTGCCAATAGCTTAATTTTTTTTTCCTTTATACTTTTTTTATTTTATTTAATTAATATTTTGGTTAAATAAATTATAATTTAAGTCATATCATTGCTACATAGGAGGGAGAAAGTATTAAAAAAGTCACGTTAGATTTTCCCTTAGTCTTAATAAAAGAAGTTAAAAAAACTCGATTGTAATAATTTAATAAGTTTTAAAACTTGATTATATTTTTTATATAAGTTTTAGGACTTAATTGTACTTTTATGATAAGTTTTAGAACTGTTTGTGCACATAGCCCTAGAAAAGTATTGAATCTATGGTGCTATTATTCTTTTTGGTTGATAAACATGTAAAACTTTGGAACTGACCACATTTGCGACCGCCGACTTGACCACTTTCATGTCCTCCAGCAAAAACTTCGCCGTGGCTAGCTTCCTTGGCCAGAGTTCCATCCCTGCGCCACCGCTCACTGGCGTCCTCCGATCACACACCCACATGCTCCGTAGCACGTACTCCACCACGAAGACCAATGTGAACCACACCATCCCCAACACCCCCACTACTGCCTTCCACCACTCGCCGCCTCCACCCCTCCTCCTCTTAGCCGACGATGGAGGACCAATCGTTGGCAGCTTCTCAGGGTCGTCCACCTGCCGGCACGCCGCCAGGAACATTGACATCAGCGAGATCCCATCGCCGAGTGCATGGTGGAACCGGAACACCATGCACCGGTGGGCCATCAGGAGGTGGACGTCCCACAGGGGCTTGTCGTCGCCTAGGAGCCCTGGTGAGTCAGTGGACAGGTCGCCGAGGTACTCGTTGACAGCTGCCTCGTCAGAGAGGCCTTCGGCGATGGGGCCGTGGACTGGGATGACATGGCGGTCAATGTCCACATGGGTCCTTCTCCAATGCTCTCGGCCTGCGGAGTCCCGCACCATGAGGCTGCAGAACCTGGGGTGCGTAAACATGGGGGAGCTCTGAATCGCCGACTTGAGGGCGTCAACGTCGAGGGGTTGCTTCATGCCGATGGCGCTGTAGATCACTACGTTCATCTCCTTCTGCAGGAACAGGCGCCCTCCCGGTGTCATGGGCTCGTCGGAGCCATTCTCTGGGGACCCCATGCCTGCGTGAAGATCGAAAAGGAGGGAATCTTCAGTATGGTTGGGATGGCGAGAATTCAGTCTGGTTGGGATGGCGAGAAAATAACAACAGTGCTGGCGGCTGGTACGAAGCTAGTACTTCTTGAATGGATAAAAACACGAATCAGAATCTAAAGGAGTAGTCTATAGATCGAAACTTTTGTCCGTGAGGTGGGGAAAGGGGAAGGAGTGCGAGAGTATTGGATTTGGATTTTTCAGGCGAGATTGCGTGAGGCTCTCTGGCATTCGCTTGAGAATATGTAGGCTGCACGTTTGTCTTCACGCAGCAAGAGGCGCTGGTGTGAGCATCATTTCGCCAAGCATTTATTAATTCGATAGTCTCTTTCTAAAAAACGACAGCTAAAAGAGGCTCTAACACTTG
This sequence comes from Eucalyptus cladocalyx, assembly GCA_017140615.1. Lineage (NCBI taxonomy): Eukaryota > Viridiplantae > Streptophyta > Magnoliopsida > Myrtales > Myrtaceae > Eucalyptus > Eucalyptus cladocalyx. The sequence goes on along the minus strand of CM029516.1, from coordinate 3,719,623 downwards.
CATGAAAAGGTCGATTACATCGTCGGCATGCGAACAAGTCTGCTTTGTGAACCTTTTGCGGGGTAATCGAAGATCAAACCATTCGGTAAGATTCCAGCTTTCCCATTGTTTCGTATATGAATTTCATTAAGTCAAAACCTGTTCGGTATCTCTTTTGTCATTCTCTTTGTATTTAGAATTTTGTATCCAATGGACCATCTAGATATCGGTAATTTTTCGTGGTCCTACTTTAGTTAGGCATATTTATACGCTATAAGATGAACGGTGCCACATGTTCGATTGTAAATAGTCAAAATGAAGATCTAACCACCTCGTCCTTTCGTCCCTTAGGATTTTCTTTTGTTTTCAAAACTCAGATTTGTATTGAATGCATGGGACGGTACGTAACAACTAACTTTTCATACCAAAACAAGGCAACCCAAATTCAACAGTAGCCATGATTAAAGCCGCATTTTGCCGTTGGAAGTTGTAGTCAAAATAGGACTGGATAGACTGTGATATAAAATATTTTGTTATGTCTTATCTACTATTTAATTAATAGCAATAATAAAACTAGATACTTTCATATCATATTATGTCCATTATTTGGTACAAACATGAAAATACATAAATGAAAATTGTAAGAATATCTCACAATTCATAGTTAAAATAACACAAATATACAAATGAAGATAACTTCCATCAATCATCATGATTATTGTACTATCTAAATCTTAAACAACAAATGAGCTTTATCAATCAATCCATGATTATTGTACTATCTAAATATGAAATAGCAAAAGAGCTCACTGCAGCATTCTAGATCCACACATTCAACTATAATAGGAAATAAATAAGTTCCAATGACATCGACACGGTACATCTACTAGCAAATGCCAAATCTAGTAAGAAAGGAAACATGATCATTCAACTTTGCGACTCTGAAAAAGTATAGCGCTTTGACTCTCTTGCCACTTGTGTACACCTTCAACTTGAACCATAGAGGTAAGAAGCAGAATGAGTTTTGACTCCCTTGCTGCGTTCATTGACTTTTAATGTGAACTAAAGAATTATGGAGGAAAATGAGCTTCAACTCTCTTGTCATCTTTATGGAGTTTTGACGTGATCCAAAAACTATGAATGAATTTTAAATTTTCAACAATACAAAAGAGAAGCAGATGGAGAGCAAAGTTTTTTTTTTTTTTTTTAAATTCTTATTGCCCCTTTTTTCGCCGAAATTGGATCGTGATGAAATATCTTTCACCGAAATTCATCTTCAATATTTATTAAGAGGAGACGAGTTTTGTGGTGATTCCAAATAAATGTTGTATAAGTGGAACACCAAAAACACATATACTTCAATGGAATTTAATTAATGATATGATGACATAAAAAGCTTTACCTAATATAAATGTGCAACATCATAATTTAATCAATGACAAAGATCTGTAAGCTACAATTAAAGTATGGAAATTGAAAGATAAGTTGCATAAAAGCAAAAATAAAGATAAATTTGCAAGAGCATTGAGTTCTTTAATCGATTGATCAGGACTTACAAAGAATAGGGGGAAAATTGTCCAAAAACCTCTAAACCTATTATATGGTAGCCAATTCAATCCTAATTTTCAATTTTGTTAATTTAGTTTCAAACTTATTATACGAGAGTTAATTCATTTTGAAACTTTTTAATTGTATCAATTTAGTCTTAATATTTTGATGATTTACCAATTTAATACTATAGCTTTTGACAAATTACAATTTTTCTTGCTAATTTTGACTGAAAATCGCTGACATGGTAGTCTAATCAATGCTAGCGCCAACGTGAATGATTTTTAAATTAAAAAAATCATTTTTTATTTTTATTGATTTTTTCATTTTTTTCTTGCTTTTCATTTTTAAAGAATTAAAAAATTGTCAATGTTAGCCCAGTGGTGCCACATAGGACGTTTAACATTGACCGAGCCGCTAGGTCAATAATTCAAGGCAAAAATTAGCCAGAAAAACTATATTGGTAATGCATTAAAATGTTTATGACTAAATTGGTGCATTTGAAAAGTTTAGGACTGAATTGGCAAAATATCAAGAAAATTTTGGACTAAATTAGCATGTTGAAAGGTTTAGAACTAAAGCCATTGTATAATAAGTTTATAACTTTTTAGACAATTTTTGCTAGAATATGGTGTGGCTATTTATAACCCATAGTCAATGGTTACAATTTTTGAATTAAATAAAATAAATAACGATGGTTAGAATAAGTTGTGTTATTCACTAATCCCTATCATCTAGAACACTTATCCGCATGGAGTTATAAAATCCCTAAATTTGCAACAACAAAACATATTTGTAGGGTAAAACCATGTTGAGATGTCCCGTGTGTCGGGATTCCCCAAAGTGTTTGGGAGCTAGAGTAAATAAGATGATGTATGCTCATGAATATACATATATACATGTTTATAGAGAACCAAATGGTACTAATGTATCAAGAAATTGTATGCCATGCGTGTGCATTGAATAGGTAATAACCATGCATTTGTGTGAGGTATTTGCAAAGAAGGTGGGGGTGTTTATGATTGTTATGGCAAAGTGGGTGTTAAAATGAACTCCTATTTTAGACTTAGAGATTTCACTTGCTGGCCTCTGACTCAATCATTTATTTTTCAAACATGTAGAGTGGCCATTCCCCATCACCGCTTTTTGAAGCCCAAGCACACATTGAGTATGATTATGAGGAAGTTGGGACGAAGTACAGCCCAAGTGCTAAATTTTAACACGATGGGACACTTAAGTGCTACTTTTTTTTATTTTTTAAGTGGGACACTTAAGTGCCACCTCCGGCGGACCTTGCCAGAAATCCTACGTGGCAATATTTTATTATTTTTGCTCACCTACATGGCTTGTCAGAGAGCTAACTCAGCTTTAACTCACCCAAAACCATGCCATTTCCATAGTTGGCCAAAATATAAGCCCTGAATTTGCCACAACGACGTCGTCGCCCAAATTGTCCCAAATCTAAAACCCTAAATCAGCCAAAATCCCTATTGAAGTGCTCGAACCCTAGCTTGAACCATAATTTTGATTTGCCCAAAATTTCTTCGTCAAATATAGAACTCTTAGCAGCACCTCAAATTCCTCTCACCAAAGCAAAGGAGAAGGCCAGAGTTTATGTTTAATGGATTACCGAGTCAAAGAAGAACATCGTGCACTCGAATGAATCCTGGGAGAAAATTTTATGGATGCGTCAGATACAAAGAAAGGTAGAAGTACAAATACTTCAAATTGGTTGATGCAAAATTCTCTCACCGAGCCATAGTGGTGATATTAAAAGACATCAATCTCCATCTATGTTCGTGGATGATTTGGACGATGTTGACATAATGCAAGCTCAAGCATCCTCGACTAAACTTTTCAAGAATGAAGTTCCAATAATGAAAATTAAACAGAAGTGTTATCAAGTGTTTATTATGATGTTTTGTTGTCTATCATACTTTATGGTAAAATGTAAAGCACTTGAAGATGAAAAAAAGTTTCTCCGACTACCATAGTTAAAAATGAGTGGACAAATGTAATTGTTTTGGATTAAATGTAGGCTTTTTTCTTTTTGAAAGATGAGAAGAAATTTGTGTTGTTCCACAAGATCATTGAGCTTTGTTGTTGTTTGTATTGTCATATGTACTGTGGGTTACTTCTTGTGTTTGTAAGGAGGTTAAGGAAAGGGAATGAATGAATTAGATGCTGCTTATTCCGTGTTTTTGCTTGTTCTTGAATATAAACCAATAATGATGGATGTGTATTGAGTCAATGTGTTGTGGTGACTTTCTTACTTGAACCAAATATAAACATAAACTAGTAGCAAATATTGGAATTGAATGGAGTTGCCATAAGTTAAATTACCATCACCTTCTCTGTTTTGCTGCAAACTAGCATATATATATAAGACAAATACGAGTGATTACCTAAGTGCAGTAAGTTATATTTAGTAATCACTTAAGTGCTAGTCGCGATGAAAAAATGATCACTTAAGTGTCAAGTTATTATTAAAGTGATCACTTAAGTTTTACTCATAATTAAAAATTAACACTTAATTGCCAATTTTTTTAGAATGTGATTAGTTAAGTACCATTTTTTGTAGGTTTTCTCTAAAAATTGCGCCAACCACCACCATCGACTGCGCCACCAGCCATCACCACTAGCCACACTAGACACTCCAGCCACCACCGTGTTGGTGGTGTTGCTGCACAAGGTATTAATGCATGTTGAATCTTTTACTAGCTTGCACCAGTACACCTAATGTAAGATGTGCACACTGCACACTTGCACCAAGTGCAGCATAAGCTCCCAACCCCCACCACAAACCCACAACCACCAGACATCACTAGCTACCACCACCAGCCATGGACCTAGACCTAGAACCAAGGAGGACATAATCAATTTTCTATAGGTATTGAAAAGGATGAAGAGGAGGAAAGAGATACTGAATCTGATTCAATATCAAAAATGTTAGGAAAGGTTGGTTCTGCTGTAAACAGAATACAATCATTTGGAATGGCAAGATCAAGTTGTTGAGTGATAGGATCAGATTGTTCCTGATTACTCAAATCCTTTAGAAAATATTCTAATGGATTGGACAACATCATCTAATCTGGCTTTTCCTTTATAATAATTGAGGATTCTGCAAGTACTTTTTCCTTTCTTTTTTCCTTCCGTATGCGATCAATTTCTTTAAGGCGGTTTCGCATTTCTACCACATCTGTCTCGTTCTTTCTAAAAGGATTTTCTGTGATGGTAGCAAAAATAGACGTATGGGGTGCTGGAGGAGAATACCCTGTTCATACTAGAGTTGGAAAATAATTGAAAGGATTAAACCTTCCTTCTTCAAGGAGTTGGATTTGCCTTTTAAGCTTTTCCATCTCTGACTTAGGGCTTTCAAGATGATGATACCTCAAATGTTGTCCTAATTCCAAGGCATGAAGCCTCTTTTGGAATTCAGAAAGCATATTTTTGGTGGCTTCATCATACTTTCGAAGATCTTGTCGCACACTCCCAATCTTGGAATCAATTGCTTTGAATGCATTATTTTGTGCTAAAAGAGTCTCTGATTGCCAATTTATGACAGCTTCAGCAACATGGGTCCTTCTTTGTCTCCCATGTTTGTCCACATCAGTGGGGGCAGGTATCTTAGGAGTATGGCGATATCTGCCTTGTGGATCAATGAATTCTTCTGGAGTAGGAAACGAGAGTTTGGAACTTTCTCGGACAAAAGGGGGAAAGTCTATCTCATGGAACATGGCGATAAGAGAGGTGGATGCTATTTCTGCTGGAGCTTCAAGTGGGTAAAAGTGCTTCTTGGCCCACTTTAAGATTGGCTTATAGAACGGGGAAAGAGCTAGTTTTTTTTAGGAGGAGATGGAGGAGGTGATGGTGGGGGAGTTGGTGAGACTAGGGGTGGAGTAGTGAACTCTGGTGGTGGAGTTGGTGCATATGAACCATAAATTGGAAGTTATCACACTCACCAAGAGTATCAATGGAAGGGTCTCCATTCAAGTACCTTTGGTACATAAGATCCTTTGGCTTTTTGTGCTTTCGTTGAGGTGGAGGTTTTGCAAAGGGGTCTACCTCGTCGGGAGAATTTGTATGATAAGAACATTGACAAAAATGATCCTAAAAATAGTGACCATACTGGTCTTTATAGTAATGGACAAGATGTCCATCACTTTTGAAGTATTTGATAAGCTTTTTTGGATTTGGCTCAGAAATTGATTCAGAAACACATGGTTCAATCATGAAAAGAGTTTGGAAGATAGAAAGACTTTCTTCCTTTTCCTTGCCAAATTTGATGGAAATAGTTCCATCTTTCTTTTGGACAAACTCAGAGTTTGACAACTGAAAATGCTTGTTATTCTGATGCAACTTTTCATAATTGGTGATCCAAGTCTCTGGGAGGAGAGTGGCCAACTTTTCCTTTGGAATATGTCTAGGAACATGGATGCAGAACGCCTGATCTTCTGCATTGAGATGAACAAGGCATCTTCATTTCCATTATGAAAATTTAGATTAAGAGCATGGTTCTGCACGCGATAAATCATCTAGTAGTGCAATGTTGCAGTAACAGAATCAGCAGTTTGAGGAGCTCCAGTGAGCTAGATCTGGACTTTTAGAAAAGAAAGTAGCTGGGGAACTGAAAGAACGATGTTGAAATTTGGATACAAAGTTGAGATAGCTAGTATAAGCACCTAGAGGGGGGTGAATAGGTGCACAATCAATTTATCGAAATACGGAAGCAATTCTTGGCAAACGACAGAAAGGTAGTTCACTATTGATTGACAAAATGAAATACGATCAAGGTAAAGAGAGTAAGGTAGAAAAAATTGAACACAAGATTTATAGTGGTTCGGCTTAATCCAAGCCTACGTCCACTCTTCTGCACTGACAGCCCACCGGCTGGATTTCACTATGAATAAAAGAGAAGTTACAGCACAGCTTTTCCTTGATTCCATAGTGTAGATGTTCTATCACACCTCCTCAAGGTTTCTCACAAATATAAACTCTATTTTGTATACAAGTATTTGCTCAAAGGAATTGTCTAAACAACAAAGAGCTTCAGACTTTGGAATTCTTCTATCGCGCACACCTCAACAACTTAGAACGTCTTCCTTATGTACTCCTTTATGCCATCATACCCGTTGGCACTTACCAAAGGAATTCCTCCAATCTACCCGTTGGACGGAATCAATTAGGAAGATCATTCAGGCTATTAAAGGAACGTGTCGATAGCCCATCAATCATGTTCGCCCACACAATCACGATCTCGGTTTCCATAAGTAGAACCTTCCAAGAATATTTAGGCAATCATCGATTCCTTAATCTTCGAGTCAATCTCAATCAATCAAAGAATTCCGTTGTATCTTTTCTAGCCACGAGATCTTCTCCAGTTGATAAGGTCAAGCCCTTAATGAAACATCCAGTTCTGGATAACATATCTTCAACGGATTAGAGACTGTCAATGAGAATAGACTTTGAGTCTTGAGTTTGGCTGTCCGGAGGTCTTCAGACTTTAAATAGTAGAGTCTGCAAACCTTCAGACTAGACCGATGTAAACGTTTTATCAGCTTCAAAATACTTCAAGAAGATTTCTCCAACAATCTCCCCATTTTTTATGGTGACAAAACCTTCCTGCAGATTTGGACAACTTTGACCTGCAAAACATTTCTCAAACACATATGCATATCTTATAAAGATAAATGGCTAAATGAATAACACTAGAATCTGCAACCACAGAAAATAGGTTAGTCTAATAAGTGATAAAGCCATCCATAAGATACCAATGATAGTTAATAAAAGCAATCAAGTCCAAGTCTAGTTCAGTTCTCATCCAGACACAAAAACAAAGTCAAACAAACAGAGTTTGATGATTCAAACATCAAAACAATCCACAAAATCCAACAAACAGTCCAACAAACCACACGATTAAAAATCAAATTGTTCAAATCTTGCATATCTCCCCATTTTTGTCAGCATTAAAAAGGTTGAGATGAAAATGGAATGAAGTCAAGATTGCTTGGGAACGCGGACAAGCTGGAAATCTCCCATAGACTGAACGATGCCTTCCAGCCTTTTCAAGTCTTCCTTTAATTGTGCAATCTCCTCACCCTTGGCATTGGCCTAAATCTGAACAGAGAGGGCTTTGATTTGATCATTCAATGAACATGAAGAAACTTGACCCGCAGTTTGCAAGTTTTGAACCTCGCATCTCAAGGCATAAATTTGACCTCGCATTTCCATTAGAATATCCATGATTCTGCGAAAATCGGCTGGGTTGTCGGTCTGCGTACTAGCTTCAGCACATTCTGCAGATGATGGCATATCAGAATAATCTCGCAGGTTTGGTGATGAAACTTCATGACCTTCTTCTGGAAATTGAGAGGCATAAACATCCTCTAGGTTTGCAGGTGAGCGACTGACTCCTTCACTTGCATCAGGATATGAGGACTTCCCTCCTTTCTCTTGATCTCCCCTTGTTTTCATGCCTACAGGTGGAGAGGAGTGTTCCTTAGGTTCTCCTTCTTCTCTTCTTTCTTCCTTAGGTCTTTCCTCCTCTGCTTCTTTTTCACCAACTGCTCTTTCTTCTTCTTTCTCTTCTTCTTCTCGACCTTCTCTTTCCTCTTGGCCTTCTCTTTCCTTTCCTTCTTTCTCACGTTGTTCAATTGACTCTGGAACAGTGCGACTTAGCTTCTTCAAAGTTATGGCCGAAATGGTAAGGTCATCATCTTCTTCATCTTCCACAATAAGAGCTCTCCTTTTTTGTTTTGAAGCAACCAAGGGCTCCTTTCATTTCCATTTTGAAGAAGAGATTTGATGAGCTTTGACTAGAGTCTTCTCCTTGAATTTCTCCAACTCTTTGTTCAGTTCCTTCAGACGCATTTTGGTCACCATCTTCAGTCCTACCACCATATGATCGCACGATCGAACACAAAAGATTTGCGGAGGCTGAATATTCAGATGTCTGAATAACTTCGTCACAAGGCTTGGATAAAGAAGTTGACCTCTGTCCTTCATCATCGCTATATACATGTGAAACATGATAGTGTGAGGGAGAGAAAACCTTTTCCCAGTGAGGATGGCATACATCAACTTTGCCTTTGAGCTTGAAACATCAGTCTTGGAGGTTGATTTCGGTCGGAGGCAATTGATCACAATCTTGTGAAGCAAGATGTTGAATGCACTCATCCTTAAGTAGGTGATCTTCTCCTCTGTTCTCCTGTCCTTCACCAGTTCCAGTGTGGCCCGAGCAATGAAAACTTTGATCGGTTGATATCTTCCTCTTTCAACTCCTAACACATCTGCCAGCATATCTATATCCACAACATAGTCTTGATCTTTAACACTGAAAGAAAATCTATTCGCATCCAAAAAGCTAAGATTTGAATAGAAATATGCGGTTAGTTCAGCATAGGCCTCTGTAGTGTCGGAGTAGAACCTTTCAAGTTGAAGATAACTGAACTTTTCCCTCAAGTTCATATTCACAGCATCCAGAAAGTCAAAATCCACACTTCTAGGGTTTATTACCCCACGCTTAAGCAATTTCGAGTACAAATCATTTTGTTCCTTCGATCGAACAAATCTTCCATTTTTCCTCGACTTTCAACCGCAACACCCATTCTCGTTTGAAATTGACTGTACAATTTGTCATCATCATTCCCATCTACAGGATTCGGTCCCCAATCACGAGGATCACTTGGGATATTCGCAAGAGTTTCCTCAGCCAACCCTTTACGAGCAATTCCCAAACTTTCCTTTTTTCGCAGAAAGATATATTCGTTCCCATATCATTTGTCTTTAAGAAAATCATCGACATAGTTCAAGGGAGTACGAGTTCCTTTTAAGGCACGATACAGCTTATAAATAAAAAGCGGGCTTTTGAACTCTTACTGGAACTGCATCCTCAATGATTTGTTCCTCTTGTTGATGATCAACGCCTTGAGGACTAGATGGAGCAGAATGACGCTGCTGAGAATGTTGTGGGTTCGGTTACTGTTTTGGAGACACTTCTTCTTTGGTGAGATCGAAGTGCGTAGGCCCCTCACTCATTCGTCGTGGTCCCCGCTTGCGATTCGCGAAGACTTTCTTGAAGATGACATCTTTCTCGGTTTTGGAAGATTCCTTGCTTGACTTTTCCAAGAAAGATGACAACTTTTTGAAGATTAAACAAGGGAAGAAAACGGGAATGAAGGATCGATGCTTTATAGGGTTTTTGAGAGTAAAGTGAAGAGGAATCGACAGTGCACGATTGGTTAAAAAGAGAGATAAACGAACGGTCACAAAGGAAATAAAAAGATACCTTTTCAAAATAACTGTCTTTTTCCGCGAAAATAGTCTTTTCAAAAATAACTTCCTTTTTGAAAATGAAACGATGCAATAATTAAGTTGATTAAATATAGCAATAATTTAAACACAGTATGACGATCGTACCTCTTCAAGATAAGATTCAAGAGAGAGAGAAAAAAAACTTACAGTCTGACGGTCGTACCAAGACTAACTTACAGTTATAGTATTGTATGTCTAAGTCTGAAACTCTTTAGACTTTGATCTTCTCATACCTTAAAATGTTGAGTTTGGAACGGATGGTTTCAAATTGATTTTTCTCCAGAGGCTTTATGAATATATCCGCTAGTTGATTCTTTGAATCAACATATTAGATTGAAACATCTCCATATTGAACATGGTCTCTAATAAAGTGATGTCGACTCTCTATATGCTTTGCTCTTGAGTGGAGAATTGGATTTTTGGTGAGGTTGATAGCGCTGGTGTTGTCGCAATTAATCTCCGTGCATGAGTCTTCAATTTCAAAGTCTCTTAGCTGTTGTTTTATCCACAGAATTTGCGAACAACTTCCAAGAGCTATATACTCTGCTTCTCCTATAGAGAGAGCTACATTTTTGCTTTCTCGGAAAACCAAGACACATCCCGCTCCAAGTAGTTGACAAGTACCCGAGGTGCTCTTTCTATCGACTCTACATCTAGCAAGATCTGCGTCTGAATATCCAAGAAGAGTAAAGTCTTCCCTTTTTGGATACCAGAGACCAAAGCTTGAAGTTGATGAAACATATTTAATAATACGCTTCGCAGCATTTAAATGAGATTCTTTCGGGTCTGATTGAAATCGGCACAAATGTAAACACTAAACAGAATGTCGTGTCTAGAAGCGTAAGATAAAGAAGTGATCCGATGATACTCCTATACAGCTTTTGATCGACTTTCTTTCATTCTTCATCTTTGTCTATCTTCAAGGAACTTGACATTGGTATGTTAGTCTTTTTGCAATTGTCCAGTCCAAACTTTTTGACAAGATCATTTGCATACTTTTCTTGATGAATGAAAGTTCCTTCCTCCAATTATTTTATTTGAAGTCCAAGAAAGAAGGTTAACTCACCCATCATGTTCATTTCAAATTCATCCTACATAGTCTTAGAGAATTTCTTGCACAGACTTTCATTAGAGGATCCAAAAATAATATTATCGACATATATTTGAACAAATAGAAAATTTTTGCTTTCTCTTTTAATAAAAAGAGTAGTGTCTACTTTACCTTTAACAAATCCATTTCGAATTAAAAACTTACTTAATCTATTGTACCAAGCTCGATGTGCTTGCTTTAAGCCATACAAGGCATTTTTGAGTCTGAATATACTTAGTCTAGTTTCTTTGGGTCTTCAAATCCTGGTGGTTGTTCCACATAGACTTCCTCATGGATGAATCCATTTAGGAAAGCACTTTTGACGTCCATTTGAAATAACCTAAAATTTTTATGACAAGCAAATGCAAGTAATAAACGAATTGCTTCTAACCTTGCTACTGGTGCATAAGTCTCGTCATAGTCGATCCCTTCTTCTTATGTGTATCCCTTGGGCACGAGTCTAGCCTTGTTTCTTATGACTTTTCCTTTGTCATCCATCTTGTTCCTGAAAACTCATTTAGCTCCAACAATTGATTTACCTTTTGATTTAGGAGTCAGCTCCCAGACATCATTAATTCTAAATTGTCTGAGTTCTTCTTGCATAGCTTCAATCCAGCTCTCATCGGATAAAGCTTCTTCTATGCTCTTAGGTTCTATTTCAGAAATAAGAGCCACAACACTAGACTCTTCTCGCCTTTTGGATCTTGTGCGGATTCCTTCATTGATGTCGCTAATAATAAGATCTTTGGGATGACTGGACTTATGTTTCCAGTTGCTAGTTAATTTATCAGATTGATGGTCACTTCCTTCACTAGAATCTTCAACAGTCACTTGTTGCTTGTCCTTCAAAGTCTAAGTTGCTTCTTGAGATTTAGACTTTGTAGAGTCTGGAGCGGGTTCAGTCTCTTCGAGATGAGTCTGAATGGATTCATTTTGTGTAGAATCTTGGAATTTGACATTCATTAATTCTTCCACTGTTTGAGTCTTCTTATTGTAGACTCTGTATGCCTTGCTTGTGGTTGAATATCCAAGGAAGATGCCTTCATCTAACTTTTCTTCAAACTTACCAACTCGATTATTTGCATTTTTCAGTATGAAACATTTGCATCCAAATACATGAAAATATGAAACAATAGGCTTATTTTCTTTAAATAGTTCATAGGGCTTTTTTTCTAGAATATGTATTAAAAAAACTTTATTGATAATATAACATGATGTTGAAATTGCTTCAGACAAAAACCTTAAAGAAATATTACTTTCAATTAAGAGAGTTCTAGCCATTTCTTGAAGAGATCTATTCTTCCTTTCCACAACTCCGTTTTACTCTGGAGTATATGGAGAAGAGAACAAATGCTGAAAATCAGATTCTTCACAAAATTTGGCAAAATCCTGATTTTCAAATTCACCTCCATGGTCTGTTTTTATGCTTGAAATAACATACCCCTTTTCATTTTGAACCTTCTTAGCAAATTTTTCAAAGTAAGAGAAAGTTTCAGACTTACTTGCCAAGAAATATACCCAAGTAAATCGTGAGTAGTCATCCACAATTACTAGGCAATATTTTTTACCTCCAATACTCTGCGTTCTTGTTGGTCCGAAGAGATCCATATACAAGAGCTGTAGTACACGGTTAGTGGAAACTTGATTTATTGGCTTAAAGGAATTTCTTACCTGTTTTCCCAATATACATGGTGTACATAGATCAAACTTTTGATATGATAGATTGGGTAGACCACGAACAAGCTTCTTTGCTGAGATCTTGGCTATCTGCTTCATGTTGATATGCCTAAGCTTTTTGTGCCATAAGTTTGCTTCATCTTGGATTGAGATTAGACATTGCGATTCATTTGGTTTCACATCCAAGATGTAGATATTTCCACGTCTTCAACCCATGAATGACTGAGTAGAGTCTTTACTGGTTCTTGAACAAATACCCTCTTGAAAGTTGATTCTAAAATCAGCATCACACAGCTGACTGACACTGAGCAGATTATAATTGAGCCCTTCAACTAAAGAAACATTGCTTATTGTGAGGTTCCCAATCTTTACAGTTCCAAATCCCACTATTTTTCCTTTGCTGTTTTCTCCAAATGATACTTTCCACCATTCACTTGAACAATCTTTATGAAGCAATTTGAGTCTCATGTCATGTGTCTCGAGCATCCACTATCCAAATACCATTTCACCTTTTTCTTGATAGTGACCTGCATTTAAAAAGAAACTCAAGCTTTCTTTGGTACCCATATTTTCTTTGGTACTCAAACTTTATTGACAGGTCTCCAAACCATAGGACATTCTTTCTCAAAATGATCTGCACTATTGCATTTTGAACATCTAAGAGCATTGCGACCTACTGGTTTTACAAAATTTCTTTCAAAATGATTTTTGTAAGCATTTCTTGTGAGTCTTTGCTTAATTCTTTCTTTTACTTTAGGAAAATCGATTAAAGGAATAGTTTCAGCAGTCATTCCCAAGCCAGATTTATTGAAATAAAGTCTTTGAACATAAAGTATTTTCTCCAGTTTTTCAGATCCTAGAGAAAATCTTTTGGAAATATTTGAAATATCATTTTCAAAAATGCATTTTCTTTTAAAAAATTATCTTTACTTTCTCTAAGAGAGGAAACATTCTGTCTAAGCATTTCACTTTTTCTTCCAAAACATTCTCTTGTTGTTTTAAAGCAGAATTTTCCTTTTTGAGTTCGGAAATTATTTTAAGAGAAGTTTTAAAACTAAAACATAATTCATCAATGTATTTTGAAACTTTAATAGGGATTTTGAAATTACTTACCTCGAATTCACTTTCTGAATCTGAATCAGTCTCGGAGTTTGATTCTGAGTCTGATTGTGCCATTAGACATATGTTGGCATAATCATCATCACTATCTTCACACTCCATATCACTCCAGGTTTTAGCTTTGAGAGCTTTTCGATACCTTTCAGTTTTTCCTTTCTTCTTCCTCAGAAGTGAACAGTTGGGTTTGATGTGTCCATTTTTCTTGCATTCAAAGCGAGACTACACCTTTGTTTGATTCATCATCTTCAGCAGACTTGGTCTGTTGCTTTTGAAAACTTTGTTTCCTTGAATTGAATCTTATTCCTTTTCTATTCATCTTTCTGAATCTTCTTATCATGAGAGCAAGTTCTTCATCATCCATGTCGTCTTTAGAATCTGTTACATCAGAGTCATCATTAGATTTTATTGCAATAGATTTCTTACCTTTAGGATCTTCGTCTTCATTGATTCGTTCCACTTCATAAGACTGAAGAGTCCCAACCAATTCATCGACAGACAATGGCATGATTCTTTGGGTCTCTTGGATTGAGGTCTTTATATGATTCCAATCCTTGGAGAGTCCACGCAGTAGCTTTTTCACTTTCATGGAATCAGAAATTGGTTGACCTTGATTTTCAAGACCATTCACGATTTCTGTAAAACGACTAAACATGTCAATTATAGATTCTCCTGGTTTCATTCTGAAGGCTTCGTATTGACCGAGAAGAATGTCGATTCTAGTCTCTTTCACTCGATCGATTCTTTCATAAGTAATGTGTAATCTATCCCAGACTTCTTTGGCTGTATCACAAGAAGATATTCTGTTATATTCAGTAGGTGATAAAGCACAATATAAAGAATAAATTGCTTTTGCATCAAGAACTTGTCTCTTGATTATCTCTTCCTGACTCATTTCGCTGGACTCAATAGTGTCATTTCCTCTTTCTGAGACAGATGCAACTTTAGGAATGATTCCTTTTTCTACAACTTTCCATTCCAGAGGATCCTTTGATCTTAAGAACGCCTTTATCTTGTTCTTCCATATGTTGTAGTCCTTTCCATCAAAGTAAGGTCGTCTGGTGTTGCTTTGCCCTTCTACCAGCCCTGGAGCGAACATACTAGCCATGGATCTTTTACTCTGAAGTAAAACACTTCAAACAAAGTGAGTACATGAGCTTTGATACCAATTGAGATAGCTAGTATAAGCACCTAGAGGGGTGAATAGGTGCACAATCAATTTATCAAAATACGGAAGCAATTCTTGGCAAACAATAAAAAGGTAGTTCACTATTGATTGACAAAATGAAATACAATCAAGGTAAAGAGAGTAAGGTAGAGAAAATTGAACACAGGGTTTATAGTGGTTCGGCTTAATCCAAGCCTATGTCCACTCTTCCGCACTGACAGCCCATCGGCTGGATTTCACTATGAACAAAAGAGAAGTTACAGCACAGCTTTTCCTTGATTCCATAGTGTAGATGTTCTATCACACCTCCTCAAGGTTTCTCACAAATATAGACTCTCTTTTGTATACAAGTATTCGCTCAAAGGAATTGTCTAAACAACAAGGAGCTTCAGACTTTGGAATTCTTCTATCGCGCACACCTCAACAACTTAGAACGTCTTCCTTATGTACTCCTTTATGCCATCATACCCGTTGGCACTTACCAAAGGAATTCCTCCAATCTACCTGTTGGACGGAATCAATTAGGAAGATCATTCAGGCTATTAAAGGAACGTGTCGATAGCCCATCAATCATGTTCGCCCATACAATCAAGATCTCGGTTTCTATAAGTAGAACCTTCCAAGAATATTTAGGCAATCATCGATTCCTTAATCTTCGAATCAATCTCAATCAATCAAAGAATTCCGTTGTATCTTTTCCAGCCACGAGATCTTCTCCAGTGGATAAGGTCAAGCCCTTAATGAAACATCCAGTTCTGGATAACCTTTCTTCAACCGATTAGAGACTGTCGATGAGGATAGACTTTGAGTCTTGAGTCTGGCTGTCTAGAGGTCTTCAGACTTTAAATAGCAGAGTCTGTAAACCTTCAGACTAGACTGATGGAAACGTTTTGTCAACTTCAAAACACTTCAAGAAGATTTCGCCAACAAAAGTCACGAAGACTATTCCAGCATTCAAAGTAGTTTGGACAGTGCCAATACAAGCATGTTGGTATTCTAGGAATCGAGTATCCAATAATGATATTCTTGCCACAATTAGCAAGCCTTTATGACCACTAAAGGTAAGAGCAAGACAAACAACCCCATAATGGACATGAAAATATCCCTGTCGAGTCCATTGCCTAGGAAATTTTGGAGGAATCTGAAGAGTAACAAAATATTCCTTTTTAGTGGTAGGAATGGGATGTTGGTTGAACTTGGAGGACTGAACGTACTCTATTACTTCCTTTGGAGTTTGGCGAATGAGCTACCTAATGGAGTGGATGGGTGAAAATGATGAGGTGGGTTTAGCAAAAAGCAGAGTAAGGGTTCATGAGAGGAAGTTGAGTTTCAGAGATCTTAGTTTCATCACTAAGAGCGACTTCATAGAGATAGCCTATCTTACAAGCATTGGAAACACGGAAATCTGAAGGGGTTGAAGATGATGGAGATGGAACAAGAGCAACAAGTGCCTCGAGAATTTCTGGTTCTGTAGACATTATGTAAAAAGATCTTCTTAGCATTGGATTCGCCTATCAAGCGCATGGAACAGATAACATTACAAACGAAACCATGACTCTAATACCATGAATAGACCTAGACCTAGTATCAAGGAGGACGGAGTCAATTTTCTGCAAGTATTCCTTGCCATAGTGGGCGAATAACTCTTGTTCAAGCCCTTCAAGGACAACCTTTTAGCAAAAAACCACTCAACCCTTTAGTTTAGAGCCTAGAGACACTCAGAGATGCTAGGATGATTACGTTTCTAACCTACTCGAGCTGCATTTCTTAGAGGATCCTACCAGGCTAGAGAAGGAGTTTAGAAAGCCATATAGAGATTTCCACAAAACACTCACTTTACTTCAAGAGTCTTTGCCCAACACATTACATCATCCTTGCCTTTTATAGACAATAAGAGGTCACACACAAACAAGGACTAAGCTCACGGGTCCAGAAACAAACAGAGGCACTGGAAACTTTTGGTGGGAATTATTAGCACTTCTATGAACAGTGAAAGTGAACAGTGATTTTCCTAGCCTACTACTACAGTAAAAGTGAACAGTAACTTGCTACAATGATCTTGTACGGACGATAGTCAACAGTATCATCCATCATGAGCATTGGAGTTGCAGTTCGCGTCATCTGAGCTGTCTCATGAGATTTTCTTCATATTTTTGCTTAAATGCATCAAGTGAGTCTGGTGAAAGGATCTGATTCAGTTGATATAATGAGGATACTTCTGCTTGATTCTGGGAGGAGCCTGTAGTGTCGACAGGAATGCTTGGTTAAGGCCAATTAGATGGCTGTGCATAGTAAGATGTGTCCATGTCTGATAAGGATAAAGGTCCTTGATCATAGGAGTCTTGGGAAATATGACCTCCTCATTTAGCATAGGGGTTTTAAGAGGACTGTGCAATGTCATTTGTCATTTCATGCTCCTGTGATGATGCAGCTTGTCTGAATTCTTCGAGTGCTTCATTGGTTTTTGGTGCTAAGCTATAATGATCCCATGCAAGGGGTACATTATAGTTCCACACATCTTCATGAATGGTCTTGTTCTCCCGGCACAAAATTCTTTGGAGTTCTCGATATTGGTGTTTACAACATCCAATAGGTCCTGGATAAGATTTGTGATTCGAGCTTATTTGTTGTCCAGTTGAGGTTTATAAGATGTGGTACCTATAATCTGTGGGGCATTGATGATGTTGCCATTATTTGTGAAAAATTCCATGGACGTCGAAAGAACATAATGGTGTGTACTTCAAGGTTTGGTTGCATGGTTCTCAATTCCTTTTCCAAGAGATATTTCCAGTGAGTAGGAGGATAGAACCAATTGAGAAAGTTTAAGAGATTCTTGTCACTTTCCTTTTCGATGTTTTCTCTGCCGAGTGAGAATATCCTGGTGAGGTTGGTAATGAATATTTTGGTTAGAACTTCAATAGCTATTAAGTACTTATTGGTTAAGTACCATAATAACCATCTCAGTTGATCAGGGAAATCATCATCCTTCCAAGTTAGAGGATGTATGAATAAATAGTCTACATTTAATCTAAAAGGATAAAGAATCGAACCTCCATTAAGTCTATATAGGTCTGTGTGGCATTGCCACATGAGGTTATCCAAATTTTAGCGAGGCTGTCATTCTGGATTTGCTCAATGATTTCCTGAGGATATTTCCAACTTGGCCAATCTTTGATCTTCTCAATTTTATACTTTTCACCATGTTGACGCATATGAAAAGCATGTTTCATGATGTAGATGTTAATTTTGGCCAGTGCTTTTGGTCTTGACTAGAAGTCAGCAAACACATTCTTCTTTCCAGCAACATGTTTGGTTTCAAATGAGTATTTTGAAAACCATTCAATCCATTGAAGCAGTTGAGAATTTGGAATTTGCTTCTGTTTGAACTTGGTCATCTGAGGGAAAGATGCCATATCTAATTCTAACAGGAAGTGGTGACTGATAAGATGGAATTCGTACTTTTTAATTCCATTTTTCATTGCCAAGATTTCTTTAAAAGTGGAGTGATAATGCATTTTAGCTTGAGAAAACTTTTCACTTTTATAGGCATAGAGATGTCTCTTACCATCAATTTCTTCAAGTAGGATGGCCACCCAGTATTCATCACTTGCGTCGATTTGGAGAATTCTCTTCCCTGTTGATGGTATTTTTAATGGTGGAAGATTTTGCATAATCTCCTTAAGCTTAGAGATTGCTTTAGTTTGAGATTTTCCCCAAGGTGGGGGATTCTTCTTCAGCATCATTTGCAAAGGAATCAGGAGTTTTGCAATGTTTGGGACAAAATCTATGAGATAATTAATTATCCCAAGAAATTGATGAACTTGCTTTGTCGTGAAGTTTTTCTTTAGGAAACTTTAACAGTTCTTGGGCAATATGTGGCCCTAGATAATATGTACATTTGTTGAGATGCATACCAAGAAATTCAATTTTTGTCTCGGCAATATTCATCTTTCTTTGGAAAAGTATAATGCTATGCTTTCTTACAATTTTTGCAAACTGCTCAAGAAGTTGGCAATGCGACTACTCATCAGGATTGTAGGATATTGTCGATGTATACTACTGCACTTGACAGGATTGGTAGGAAAATTCGACACATGGTCTTTTGAAAGAGGGTTGGTGCTACCTTCAGGCCAAAATGAAGAACTTTTCACTAAAAGTGTTGGTTTGAAATACAAAAACATGTTTTGGATTTATCTTCAGGATGGATACTCAATTGCCAAAATCTGGCTTTGAGATCGAATTTGGAGTAGATGTGGGCCTTAGTTAAACCAGTAAAGAGGGAATCTCTAGAGGGTAAAGGGAATTTGTCATCTTGAAGAAAAATGTTAAGAGGCTGATAATTGATTACCAGTCTCATTTTTCCTCTGTTTTGCTCGACACGCTTATTAACATAAAAGGCTTCACAAGCCTAATAACCACTATGCTAGTGGTGGGTCTACTCTAGAAGGTGTTGGTGCAAGCTACCACCTGGTACAAGATGCGCACACTGCACACTTGAACCAGATATAGCATGAGCCTTCAATCGAACCCCAACAACAAACCCATTACCATCAAGCATCACCATCCACTACCACCACCAGCCACACCAGCACTTCAGCTACCACCATAGACTCAACACCAACAGCAGTAAGTAAAAGCAGAATCCATATCTTACAAAAAACAAAAGAATTTGACAAGCAACAAGATCATTCCATTCATATTAAAATTAAGTCTCACAAGATCAATAACAAACTAAAGAAAAAAAAAAGATAACCATCTATACCAAGTTATTATAAACGTTTATAAAACTGACTCATAAGCTCCACAAATCCCATCACTTCCCATCTCATCAATCAATATGCACAACACTTATTATTCGTGCTCCTTTTGATGGACCTTTTACTTGATTCATAATCCTTGCACTCTTTCTAACTTGACGTGCATTTTCTTCTTCAACCTTCTCAGTATCTACTGACTCAGATGGAGCTGCAAATATCCCATGATGAATTGATTCAGATGAACCTACAATTGGGTTCTTGCTCTTCTTTCTTGTTGGCGTAGCTGATGTTTTCTTATTTTTCTTTGTTGATGCAGCTGTTGATTATTGAGTTGGGCATTAAGAGATAAGAACCTCTGAACTTCTCCCAGGCTACAAAAGGATAATAAATTGTCAGCAAAAGTCTACAGCATAAATTAAATTAAATGTAGCCAATAAAACTTACATTCGGAATGATTGTTCCAGTACTCTCATTTGTATAAATGCCATAGTCATATTGTCTTAACCTCTTCCAAAGTGCCCCTCTTGTTTGAATAGGGGCATCACTTTCAGGAACTTGTGATTTGTTGGCTTTTTATCTTGCTTGTGATTTCTTAGGCCCTTCTTTTGGCCCTTCAGCTATAGTTTGGGCTTTTTTGACCAATTCTTCAGTCGGGCGTCTTCTAGATGGCTTTTGTGTAACTGCTTCTTCACGTGGTCTTCTTATACTTGTGGTGACCCTTGTAGTGATTCTTCTGGTGGCCCCTGTGGTGACCCTTGTGGTGGCTCTTGTGATGGCTCTTCAGTTGGCAATTAAGCTCCAATGTGCATTCTTTGAACCTGAGAAAGAGGTAAAATACATCATAAATATAACATCACGCTATATAATAATGTGAAGAAAGAAAAACTAAATACAAATTGTTGAATTTGCTGGGTATTTCTTTCTTGGCTGAAGAATAGTCGATTGAACTGGCCGTTTAGCTGCTTGGGCCAATCTTTCAGCTGGTTGTCTTCTACCTTGCCTTCTTCGAATATGCCCTCTAGTTTCATGACTTATTGGGGTTCTTCTCGTGACCTAACAAAGACATTACATACAAGGCCAAATAGGATATTAAACCACAAAGCAACATAAACATAAATTTTATGACTTACGAGGGTTCTAGTTGTCGACTGAAGAACATTCGACTTACTTAGCCCTTCTATTTAAATTTTCTAACTATCCCTTTGCTAGGCCTCTTAGCTGGCCTTAACTGTTCTTGTTACTTCCTCAATTGACAACATTTAGTGTTGTGCCTTGCTACACGACAATAAGAGCATGTCATCTTTGCACCTGTCCTGCTCATTCTTTGTTGACCCGAGACCTCTCCCTCTACCATTCTTTGTTTTTGTTTTGTCATTCCCATTTTCTTCTTCAGTGGCAAAGGTTGAGGTGCTTCATGATCTGTCAGTTTCCAAAACTTGCTACTTTTAATTAGCTACATCATGAATTGATACGAAGCAAGGTATTTCGATTTTTTGTATCAATCATCAATATAATCCTATATATTGTGGCCCTTCAATTGGATGTTACATATGACATATGCATAAGGAATTCCACTTAGTTTCCATGCTCTACATGAACACTTTCTCGTATCTAGATTAACAACATACTTATCGAAACCCTTCATTATCTCATATTTGTCATCCCCATTCCAAATGGGATGATAATGCCTTCTTGCAGCCAAGTTCTCATCTAATTTCTTGGCAATCCTAGGACCACATTGTCCAGTCCACTTTGCAGCCTCATATCTTTGTTTGTGTAGCCGAGTCATGACCATAACTTGTATACTTTCAAGCATTGAGATGATTGTTTTGCATCTAACATCTATTATCTTTCCATTAAATGATTCACATATGTTGTTGTTGATGTGATCGCACTTGAACTCCTCATTGAAGAATGCCTTGCACCAATGCTTCGGTTCTATTTGAAATAGTGTTGCACAACCTTACTTTGTCAACTGAAGCAGTCCTTCTTTGGCTATCCTAAAGTCAGCATTGTTCATACTCTTTGCTAATTGCAAAAATTGCAACGGCAGCTTATCCCCTTTTAGGTCTTTGCCCAATTTCCGTATATGTGTCGCACACATATTCGATGTTCAACATAGGGCAATAACTCGACTATTGTCGGAACCAATCCCTACAATAATTCAAAGTAAGAAATATAAGCAAATAACATGTTAATATTACAAAGCAAACAATTGACTAAATTTTTCAAAAAATAAGCATTACCTTTTGCTGGTCATTCATAAACATTCACCCTTCCCTGTTTGTTATCTCTAAGTCAACCATCAGATTTTTCAAGAATCATGACCAATTGTCCTTATTCTCAATCCTTAAAACAGCTCAAGCTAGTGGAAACATTTGGTTATTCGCATATCTTCCAATTGCCTCAAATAATTCTCCCTTACACAAGCCCTTGAAGAAACAAATGTCTAATCTTATAATCCATCTACAACTAGCTTAAAATCCCTGTCTGCATGCATTAAAGCACACATAGAACTTATCAAACTTGATCCCACTATCAGGAAGCAACCTCTACACACACTCTTCTTGCAAGGTTTTGCAGCTTACACTCCCAAGCATAATCCCACATTTGCCCATATTCCTTACCCTACTGACCAAAGAGTATTTCCATCGCCTTTTGCTTTGATCTTTTGCACTAATTCCTAGATACATTGATGCTTACATGCTTCCTAAAGTCAATACTTTTCATCTCGGGCATTAGCTTGATCAAATTGAAGAAGTGCTTGGACAATCATGCACTTGTTACCCTTTTGTTTTGAAAATTAGTGGAAAAAGTGTGTTCCTCTTGGTAGGCTTTAATCTAGAAAGACCCACTCCTCTTAACAAATGCGCCGTAAATCTTTCATGGACAGTTTTGCTGTGAATACAAAGTTCTTAGTGTTTTTAATAAAGTCAATATTTCTTTGTGTAGCAATGGAGTTCTTCAATATAGTTTCTTTAAATTGTTTCACATCTTGGAATTTCATATTTACTGACAAAGTAGGAGAGACAACGGATGAATCATAGGAAGAAAACTTACTTTTCCTTTACACAAAGCTCCTTGATCTTCTTCAAGCTCGTCCTATGAAGTAGCAGTCTTGATGCTTTCTTCATAATCCGTCTCCTAGCTAGCAACACTAGCACCTACAGGGCCTTCGTCTCTATTTGGAACTTCATCAGCTACCTGCAAAGTTGCAAATCTATTTGACAAAATGTGTCACGCCCCGATCCTCATGCACGCACACATCCTTCTTAATTGGTCGATTTTATAATGCGATATCCCAGGACTAGTATCGCCGACCCTTTCAATTATTAAGTACATGCGGAAGCAGTTATAAATCCCCAAACAATATATCGATGGGATAGAAAAGTAGGGCCATATTTTTCATATTGAAACTTATAACCAAACTTTTATACAAAACGCAAACTAGAGCACTTCACAATTTTTTACTCTATCTCTATTCACATCAAAATGAAATTCTCAAAAGAAGATAGAATCTCAGTCAACCCGGCCATACTCAAGGCCCCTCTCTGGACTATCTTCTTCTTCTTCCAAAAATCCTTCTCCTCAGATCTCACTTCCGAGTTCTCCCACTCGGATTCCTCCTTCTTAGCTCCTCATCGGGGTCTTGAAATGTTTTCCCCAAACCGGGATGAGACTACGTCTCAGCGAGTTCTACCCCACTAAGGCTGATTAGTAAACCATTATATTATAGGCTGCCTATACACGCACAGGGCAGAAGACGTACCTTGGCCTCAGATCCCACTTGCATGTTAGCACAGGTCAAATAGACACCCAAGCAATCACATCACAGATCGAAGCATCGATCAAATCGACCTAGTCGATTATATGCCAACAAGACCACTCACGGTCATTTCCATTCAGTCAATCAATTCACGACATCAAATCAAAGCAATGATCAATCGACCTAGTCGATTACATGTCAACCGGACCATCTCTAGGTCATTCTAGTCATTGCTACACAGTCTCAACTAATAAAACCAATCACCGAGCCACGTGCATTCTCCGAGGCGATATTCTTTATCATCGAGCCACGTGCATTCCCCAAGGTGATGGAATCGATTATCGAGCCACATGCTCTTTAAAATGTCATTTTGAATCAGCAAGCCCACGTGCATTCTCCAAGGCGATGCATCAAGTCACCGAGCCCACGTGTCTCTTCAAGATGCCAAATGTACTCATTGAGACCACGTGCATTCTCCGAGGTAATGCATCAAATTACCGAGCCCACGTGTCTCTTTCAAGATGCCACACTTAATCACCGAGCCACATGCATTCTCCAAGGCGACATACTTCGTCACCGAGCCATGTGCATTCTCCGAGGTGATATATACATTTAGTCACCAAGCCACATGCATTCTCCAAGGTGACATACTTCATCACCGAGCCATGTGCATTCTCCGAGGTGACATATCTAATCATCGGCCCCGTGCCTTTCATGATGATTCATCCCATTTGTAAAGTAATTATCCACAACCTTAATTCGTACTCAATTTACCCAAATAATCAATTTAGGAACATATCCTAAATATCCACAATTAAATCAATTTGGCACAATTCAAAGCTCAAATAAATAAACGGATCACGACAATCGGCACAAAGATTTAGATTTCGGTCGGCCATCTCAATCTTAAAATTTTCGTTTAGCTCAAACTAAGGCCCAATTAAATAAACGGACTGCACCACGGTCATCAGCATAAATTCCCGTCACCAGCCATCTCAGTTGAATTTTCAGGAAATAAATAAATAATTAATTAATTTCAAAAATTAAATAATTAATATTAAAAATTCAATTTAGCTCAAACTAAAGCCTGGTTAAATAAACAGACTTCACCACAGTCATCAGCATAATATTCCGGTCACTAGCCATCCCAGTTGAATTTTCAAAAATAAATAATTAATTAATTTAATTCCGAAAAATAATATTTAAATGCCAAAAATCCCACTTAGGCCCGAATCGCCAAATTGAAGCTCGATTAGGGGTCGGAAAATTCCCAAGATACTTCCAATAGATAGTAGACCACGTCTACTTGCTAATTGCACAATCAATTTATCTAATCCGCATCACAATTGACTAATAATTGCTAATTTATTCTAATCTAACAACCTAAACATAATTAATTAAAACTAAACCAACCTTAAGCATAATTAGCCAACTAATCTGGGATTAGTGAGATTACTCACCAAATCGCGCGCAAGTCGTATCAATCTGACGAGGGCGATGCGAGGAACAATTCTTCCCAAAGCACGGCTCGGGTTCGGGGCCCGGAAACGGCCCAAAACGAGCCTTAAACAGGGCTGGAAACCCATTTTTCCGCCACTGTTCTTGGCTGGACGAAGCTCGTCCGGCGGTTAGGGCAGCAAGGGGAGGCCGGCGGAGGGCAAGGGGGACGCCGGGGAGGTCCGACGAAGCTGCGCGGTGGCCGGAGGAGGTCGGGCGGTGGCCAGAGGCGATTGAACGGGACTGAACAGAGGCGGAACAAAGGCTGGAAAGCAGCTCGGTCGGGCAACTACAGACAACACACAGCGGGCGAGCGAGAGGCGAACGGCGACGAGGCGGCGTGCGGGCGCGATGCAGCTCCTTCAAGCAACGCCGATCGCTACTTACCGCTGGTCGGTTCTATTCGAACCAGAGGAAGGAGAGGGGCGGAGGCGTACGGACGGCAGCTCAACGGCGGGCTCGGGTGCACGGGAGCAGCTCCGGTGGCTTGCGGGTGTTTTGGCATGAGGCGTGCAACGACGGGGCTCCTCAACAGCGTGCGGCTTCGGATGGGGCTTCTCTGGTTTGTTGCTGAAGAAGAAACCAAAAGGAAGGGGGAAGAAGATGGAGGTTCGGTCGACGGGGGAGAGGGGAAACCGGTTTTCTCCTCTCTCTCTCTCTCTCTCTCTCTCCCTCTTTGGCCCCACCAATCCAGCTGTCTTCCACTACAAAATGCCCCTTCTAGAAGCTTTAAGGTAATTTAAAATTTTGGTTCTATGGGCATACGAATTTTGAAACAATTGGCTTCCATTAATCACTTGATTTACTTTAAATCCATCTCAATTGGCCTCAATGCTTCCATTAAATATTCTCCTCATCCAATAGCTCATCTCGCATCTCAATTTTGTATTCCATTTTAATCCCCGACTCCAATTGCATAGAAATGACCTGACTAATTTAATACCGAATATTTTGGATGTCACAAAATGTCATTTTGTTTTTTCCTTGACTGTATAAGCTCCTCTTTGTCATCATCACTTAAGATTAAGAAATTTTCAACCGCCAACCCTTCATCGTCATCATTACCATCACTAGATTCAGCTACTTCACAATCTAGATGTCATCATCCCTCTGGTGAATAGCATCTACGCCCCTCTCCTCCCTGTCTTATCCATCATGCTCTCCTTCATCTCTAATCTCAGTACTAGCTTGCATACCATCTCCTCATTCTTCTAATTAGGTGTTATCTTTGTCATCATCTTCGTTCTCACTATCACTATTGTATTCAACATATACTTTCGCATCTTCGCCATGAAGATAATGATATAGGACATCCCTAAAACCATTATCATCTTCTAAACTTCTCAAACCATCTCTCAAGCTTTTCCCAAAAACACAATACAGCAACTTTTGTACTTTACAAGGCAAATATGTCACTATATCTCTAACAAATCCAATATAAGATGCATTTTTTATATCTATAAAGATAGTACCCTCATTCCCCTCTCATACTCCCACTTATCTTCTTCAATCGCAAAATCCCCATCGTAGCAAACAATGAAAACAACAAAGTCCTCATCATGAGCCATTTCTGCAATCAAAGAAGAAAAAAATATAATTAATTTTTGGGACCATATTCACAAAGGACAACGAACAATTGCATGTGGAGGTCCCTATACTCTCATAGACTTTATTAAAGAAAAGAAGAAAGAGGGAAAATATGCACAAGTCATACGAGATTTATTGGAAAGATGCTCTCAGGACAAATAAAGGTCCCCACATGACAGATACTCTGATTATGTCGCATTCCCTTAAAATATAAAGGGGTCCCCTAGATAAACATAGGTCCTCATGACACCAATTTCAACACTTCAATTTTGAAAAAATGCCCAGAAGTGCCCACGACAACTACTTCGAACCCTAACAATCACCCTCGCACATCACATTTCACATCTGACCCTTAAAAATTACTTTTGCACATCACAATTCCACATCCAAGCCCTAAATCACACATCATGATACCTAGCACCACATATCAGCCCTAATTTTCCCCTTATCGAGCCCTACATACGAGGCCGAGCCCTAAACTGTCAATCCGAACCCCCAATAAGGTTCTAGCACCACATCTGAGCCATCAATCTCACATCAATACCATCCCAGCCTTTTATTTCCTAGCCAGCCCCCAAATTTCAAGTTTGAGCCTTAATAAATGAGTTGGAGCCCTAATTTCATCACAGGGGAAAGGAAGAAGAGAACAAACCTAAGCGAGCAACGATGGTGAGCGACAACAACGAGCGACGATGATGATCGATGACCTGTGAATGGCGACTTGTGAACGACGATGGAGAGGACATCAGATCTGGTGTGAATGCGAGCGACAACTACTTAAACCCAAAATAAGCTAAACAACATCATTTAGCACTAAGGAAAAATGACATCGTTTAGCTTGGCCAAGCTAGAGTGGATGGGGCGACGTCTTTTTCCACGTCCACGTGTGTTTCTTTTTTTTTTTTTTTTAAATATTTGCCACGTCGGTAAAGCATGTTGTCAGAA
Source organism: Eucalyptus cladocalyx (assembly GCA_017140615.1). Classification (NCBI taxonomy): domain Eukaryota; kingdom Viridiplantae; phylum Streptophyta; class Magnoliopsida; order Myrtales; family Myrtaceae; genus Eucalyptus; species Eucalyptus cladocalyx. The sequence goes on along the minus strand of CM029516.1, from coordinate 3,692,180 downwards.
AATGCCACATATGCAATTTGGCCGGATTTTCTCGTCGTTGGCACTTAAATGTCACTTTCCAAAGTTTTGGCATTTAAGTGTCCCCCCGTGGCAAGTTTTAGCATTCCAGGTGTTCGTACCTCAAGGAAGTTGTATTGCCTAATATATTTTTTATATATATCAAGTGTACTACTACGATATGGGTTGACATAGAACTTGATAAATGGGTTCCTCATTAGTATGTATCTCTTAATAAAAATCGAAGATGAATTTTGGTGAAAGATATTTCGTCACAATCCAATTTCAGCGAAAAAAAGGGACAATAAGATTTTAAAAAAAAAAAAAAAAAAAAAGAAACTATGCTCTCCATTTCCTTCTCTTCTGTATCTTTGAGTTTTGTTGAAACTTCACAATTCCTTCGTAGTTTTTGGATCACGTCAAAAATCCATAAAGACAACGAGAGAGTTAAAGCTCATTTTCCTCCATAATTCTTTAGTTCACATTTAAAGTCAATGAAAGCAACAAGGGAGTCCAAACTCATTTTGCTTCTTAACTCTATGGTTCAAGTTGAAGGTGCATAAAAGTGGCAAGAGAGTCAAAGCGCTATACTTTTTGGAGTCGCAAAGTTGAATGAACATGTTTCCATTCTTACTAGATTTGGCATTTGCTAGTAGATGTACTATGTCAATGTTACTAGAGCTTATTTATTTCCTGTTATAGTTGAGTGTGTAGATATAGGATGCTACAATGAGCTCTTTCGCTATATTTTTTTTTTTTTGGTAAAGGTAAGAAGTGTAATAGATTTTGCACAAAATTACAAGGGGGGGATGCCTGGCACCAACAAAACGATCACTCACAGAGACAAGAGTCAAGGAAGAGTGAGGGGGTGCCAAGGGATCCAACGGACAACAAAGAAACCCTAAACAAGAAAGACTAAGCTAAAACCAAAACCCTCCATCAAAGAAAGATAGAAGGACTCAAGTCCCGGCTCTGTTGCGTCTTCTGTTCTTCGGGTATCTATCACATGCTTAAAGGTCGACGCCTTATCCTTGATTGCCTTCTGGAGATGCATCTTCATCGCCGGGAGGAATAAAGTCTGGTTTCTGAAAATAATATTGTTGCGCTCCTTCCAAATGATATAGCAAAGGGCTCCAAAGCTAAACCTAGCCAAAGAGTTATAAAAGCTCTTATCCGAGAAGTGCTTCATCGCCCAAACCAGGTTCTCTCGCCATGATTTGTTACGCCACAAAATATTAAACTTAGCAGCCCAGAAGGATGCGAGATTACCCGAAGTTTGGCACGCGAAGAAGAGGTGGTTCATCGAATCAGGCCTACGGGAGCAAAAGGGACAGAGAGCTGCTGGAATCCTGGCGTAGGAGAGGAGCAGGACCTGTGTTGGCAGTCTATTACGAGTAATAAGCCAGAGATGGGTTTGGTACCTCGGCAGTATGGAGGAGCTCCACACGAACAAGGACCAGGGCACAGCATCACCTTTCTCAGAAGCTATTGAGAAACAGCCCGAGGGGTGCCGAATCCACTGAAAACGATCCATTTGCTGGTTAAATTCATGGATGGGATCCCACCAATTGGCCATAATATTAATGACATACCAGCCTAAAGGCGTGGAGAGAGCATCAGCGACAGAGGCATCTCTAGGGATGCCAGAACGGTAGATCTTCTGGTTAGAGAATAGGCGGTTGAGAGGGCCATTAAGATGCCACGGATCAAACCAAAATGACACAGACCTGCCATTGCCAATCCTCCATCTAAAATGCTGCTGATAAATACTACGAAGGCGGAGGAGCTTTTTCCAAGCCCAAGAACTAAAAGTCGGAATAGTAGTTACCCAGAAATTTTTCCGATTTAAGAACATGGAGTGAACCCATTTACACCATAGAGATTCTTTATCCGAAAAGAGTTTCCAAATGTGCTTAAGCATCAAGGCAACATTGTTTTCCTTTAATGAACGAATACCAAGCCCTCCCTCCTCTCTAGGGAGGCAAACATCGCACCAGGCTACTTTGGCCCCGCCTGGACCCAACATCGGCCCCTTCCAAAGGAATTGGCGGAGGATTTTCTCAATTCTATCTAAAACAAAGACATGGCGGGAAGAATACACTTGCCCAAAAGCCTTGAATAGAGTAGAGCACGACTTAATGAGTCTGAAGTCTACCAAAGCAAATGACAGGAATCTATGGGTCCAAGATTGAACGCGAGCTGTTATTGCATTGACCAGCATAACACAATTCGCTTTACCTAGCCTTGCGGATATAACTGGTACTCTAAGGTATCAGAAAGGGAGAGAACCAACCTGGAAGCCAAGTTTGTTCAAGATCCCACTTCGAAGATCAGACGAACCACCAGCTATGAACACTTCACTTTTATTCAGATTCGGCTCCAATCCGCTCCAGCTGGAGAATGAATCAATTCCAGCCTTCAAGAGATCAATAGAGGCCAAGCTAGCTTCCGAGAATAAAAGGACATCATCCGCAAAGAATAGATAGGAGAGCTTGGTCGATTTACATCTCCAGAAAAAACCGAAGCCAGGCCTGCCTGTTTGAATGTCCAATAAACCAGAAAATACTTCCATCACAAGAGTGAATATGTATGGAGACATAGGGTCACCTTGGCGGATACCTCTGCCACTTGCAAAAAATCCATGCAGCTCTCCATTTAAGGATACCGAGAATTTTGGAGAACGAACACAGCTCATAATTCGGTCAATAAAGTGCTAAGGGAAGCCGAAAGCGTGAAGGCAAACTTCAATGAATTCCCAGTTAACTGTATCATATGCTTTCCTAAAATCAACCTTGATTACGCATTTGGGCCGATACGGATCATGGTGAAACCCACTGAACAATTCTTGAGCAACCAAAATGTTATCACTGATATGCCTACCCTTCACGAATGCATTTTGAGGCAAACTAATGATGGATGGCAGCACACGAGATAAACGATTAGCAATCGCTTAGTGATACACTTATAAATAGTGTTACAGCACGCAATAGGCCTGAAGTCATGGACAGTGGAGGCATTGGGGATTTTGGGCACAAGGGCAATAATGGTTGTATTAATTTGCTTCAACAACTCACCTGTTACGAAGAAATCTCTAATCGCCAAGATAACCGAAGCACCAACAACATCCCAAGAGTGTTTGAAGAACTCAACATTGAAACCATCAGGCCCGGGAGCTTTTCCGGTAGCAAGAGAAAACAAAGTATCTTTAATTTCATCATCCGAAATAGGGGCAGATAGAAACCGCACCTGATCCACATCCAGAGTCTGCTTAAGCACTGCTCGGATCTCCTCCATAGTAGGACAGGCGACAGCAGGAGTTGTACTAAGAAGATCACGAAAATGATCAACAAATATCTTCTGGACTTCCAAAGGCTCAACGGTAGTGGTATTTCCATTAGTCACAGATATAATTCTATTTTGAAGGTGACGCTTATTCACAACTTGGTGAAAAATTTTGGTATTAAGGTCCCCATCCTTCAACCAGCGTACCCTGGATTTCTGCCGATAAAACGATTCCTCTTGAAGTCGCAAGTCTGTGAAAACTTGAATCTACTGCTTCTCGGCTTCCGCAAGACGACCATTTGAGGGATCAGCTTGCAATGCATCCTGAGTAGCATGGAGAGCCCGCCCGGCCTCGGCCGTTCTCATAGACAAGTCGAGAAAATGCTTCTTTGTTGAGCTGTTTCAGCTTGCATTTCGAAACGAAGCTTTGCACGAGAGAGTAAACATGGGCGAGCCTTGAATAGGAGAAAGCCAAGCTTCCAAAACCAATGAAAAGAAATCTGGATGGGTCATCCAGAAATTAAAGAACTTAAATGGCTTGGAAGATTTTGGTACCTGCATAACCTTAACAAGCATCAGGGAATGATCTGATATGCCTGGAGCCAAAAAGGATGCTTTCGAATAAGAAAATGTCGAATTCCAGCAGCCATTTACCAACAATCTGTCTATTTTCCTCTGCTTGCGGTTAAGACCAGATGAAGTAGTCCAAGTATACCTATATCCAGTATAACGCAGATCATCTAGGCCCGCTTGGGTCAAACAATCTTTAAATTCGTCGAAAGCCGAGATCCAAGCATTTGAACCACCCACTCTATCCGAAGGGTCACGGATTGCGTTGAAGTCCCCAGCAACAATCCAAGGAGTAGAGGAAAGGATACCACTGGTATGAATAAGATCTTCCCATAGAGGCCTTCTAGACATGAAGCAGTGCTCAGCATAGACTACCGAAAGAAACAGGACCTTACTTGAAATCAGCCAAAGAAGCCTCCCGTGGATGACTTGCTTCGAGGAGGTATTAACCAAAAAATCGACCTCCCGGGGGTTCCAACCCACCCAAATTCTCCCCTTATGGGAATAATTATAGTTATTAACCCACCGCCAACCAGGTAATAAAACAGAGGATACCGAATTAAAAGCGATCGGAGATCTTGGTCTCAATAATATCAACACAAAGCAAAGATTATTGGACCTAACAAAATTCCTGATTTCGGCTTGCTTAATAGGGTTTCCCAATCCCCTAATGTTCCAAACACCAAAATTCATCAAAAAATAGGGAGGGCAAAAAACACTACCTTCGTCTGGGTGGCCTCCTCCTGCTCGACCCCTTATTAGGAACATTAGAGGGATTGGCCATAGAAGAAATCTTCAGCAGGGCCTTTTGAATATGCGGCGTCTTAGGCCGAGGTTGAGAAGTATCCTGGAGGCTTGGCGAACCAGGGGCTGAATCCCCTTCCTCACAAGCATTATCGCTAACAGCCCTTGCATCCTCCTCCAATTCTTCACCGGAAGACAAAGCTGCCACACGGCTTCGACAGCTTAGAGATAGCAAGAGCTAAGGAGTTCCCATCACCTTCCGAGATCTGACCTTCAGGAGCATGTATCTTACTCGGACCATCAGCCATTTTGGCCTTTAAGGTCAGGATTGGAGGAGTAAGTCCTAGCTTCTCCTTATGTCCCTGGAGGTGTTTATTTTTCCTATTGGTGACTTGCTTCCATCCCTCCACCGAGGAGGAAGAGATATTAGGATCTGCAGTAGACGGATCTGCAGAGACTGGATTTGTAGTAGCAGTAATTGGATTTGCAGCAACAACAGATTGAACTGCAGCAACTGGAGGTTGCTTGGTGCCTGCGTTTGCCAGGCAATTATGGCCAAATGCACAGCACTTCTCACATGAATTCGGTCTCCATTCATAAAGCACCTGAACCGAGAAGGCTTTGTCATCCACCCACACCTCAACTTCCTCGCATTTCTCCTGTTTTGCAGAAATTTCAACACATACTCTAGCAAATGATAAACGTTTCATTTTCTCCGTCAAAGGATCTACATACAAGGGCCTCCCTACTGCGCTTGCAATCTCGCTAATTCCTAGAGCTGACCAATACGCAAAGGGTATATTCTTTAGCCAAATCCAGACAGGAACCGAAGATTGAAGATCTTTTTTCAGCTCCATTGTATGATGCCATTGCTTGAGTACTAACGGGATTCGGCTCTTCAAGTGCCCTTCATCCAGTATTTTCTTCCCGAATTCATCATCGTGGGATGATGAAAAAATAGAAACCATCATCATTGGCTAGGACTTCGGACAGTGAGCCCCCAAGCTTTGTTTTAGAGCCATCTCGCAATCTTAAATGGCACATTCTTTCCAATATAATATCCCACCGACAAGAGTTCCATTTCGATCACCAAGAAACTTAGCATTCTCGACAACCGCACTACCGATTTCTTCCCCACCGAAATAGGTGGAGCAAAGCCTAGCTCATATCCTTTAGAGGACAGACTAGCCACATTGACCCATGATCGGGTAAGGGGAGCTCTCGAACTCTCCCGATTCAGATTACCAGGGCATCCTCTATTCCGGCCTTTAGAGGCATATCGCACACGACTTCGACTCCTTGCAATGGGCACCTGGGGTTTGCCCTTACCACTGCCTGAAGGATCAGAGCTCGTCGATGCCATACAGAACACAAACGAAACCGAGCAGCTGAACGCACCAGAACGCTATCGCAGCACAAGGACACCAGCAATATAGGCCATGGCACAGAAAAAAACTTCGGCTAAGATCCTAAGAGGGATGGGACGAAGCTTACCTTCAAAGGAGACGGCCCAGAAGTGGCCGCAAGATCAGCTCGAAGCTCGGCCGGACGAACTCGAACGCACGTAACCCTAATCGCGAGTCGGGAGCTCTCACGATTTAGGACAACCCAACCAAAACGCTTCGGTGAGGATTTGCGGGGGGGAGATGCGAGGAATACCTCCAAGAATCGCGCCAAACGGATCCCCGAAGAGATCGGAATCACTCAAAAACCAAAACGCTCGCTATAGGGAACTAGTCGCCCGGTAGAGAGCATAGATGAACATTGTATATGCAAATCTCCAATGGTCGTATAGCTCTTTTGTTATTTCATATTTGGATAGTACAATAATCATGGATTGATTGATAAAGCTCATTTATTGTTTGAGATTTAGATAGTACAATAATCATGATGATTGATGGAAGTTATCTTCGTTTGTATATTTGTGTTTTTTTAATTATGAATCATGAGAGATTCTGACGATTTTCATTTATGTATTTTCAAGTTTGTACCAAATAATGGATATAATATGATATGAAAGTATATGGTTTTAGTATTGCTATTAACCAAATAGTTGAAAAGACGTAACAAAATATTTTATATATTTTGACTACAACTTCCAATAGCAAAATGTGGCTTTAATGAAGGCTATTGTTGAATTTGGGTTGGCTTGTTTTGATATGAAAAATTAGTTGTTACTTACCATCCCGTGCATTCAATACAAATATTTGGGTCGTGAAAACAAAAGAAAATCCTAAAAGGACGAAGTTGTCAGGTGTTCATTTTGACTATTTACAGTTGAGCATGTGGCACTGTTCATCTTATAGCGTATAAATATGCCTAACTAAAGCAGGACCCCGGAAAATTACCGATATCTGTAAAACTAATTTTAAATAAAACCTTATGATCCCGATCTATCATTCTCAAATAAATACATGCATAATTTGGGATCAATTTGCAAAAACGTAAAGATCGACATACCTCCAACCATTGATGAAAATTTGCAAATGCGGAAAACCCTAAAACCTTGGATGGATTCACGAAACACGATCAATCTACGGATATGGAAACACTAATTATGTATGTCTTGTTCCACTAGCCAATACCCCTCAAATGTATTGTATGTTTTATATAGTAATAGGGTTTAACCTAGACGACTTGATGATTTTTGCCATTTCTTACATTACCGACGTTTTCCATCAAGACCATTATGATAATATATTATTGGGCAAATATCACGTAATGAACGCAGGTAATAAGTAGGCAATAAATCAAATTAATTGGAAATCTAATATTGGGATCACATTTAAAATAATACAATATATTACAACATTCTCCCACTTGATCCCAATATTCTATCATATGAAATGTTAACCCAAACCCACAAAAACTTCTTGCTGAGATAAAAACACATAAATCATGGCGATGAGTCCTCTTAGAGCGAGTATTATCTTCCATGTATCATAATGCATTTCATTAGCTCATATGTGATCAAATAACTAAATGAATAAACCTTATGTTTATTTTAGGTCAATAGTAATGTATACAACTGTATTGAGAAAAACATTGCAAATAAATAAAAGTCTCACAAATTCTTCCATATAATTTTTTTTTTTTTTTACATGATTGGACCAATGCCCATTTTGAATATATGATCCTTATTACTCATTGGCGGCATGCCTTTAATTAAAGAATTAGCTATCATCAATCTCGTGTTTACGTGTTCAATGACCACTTTCTTCTCTTTAACACATTGTCTGATGGCTAAATAATTGATATCGATGTGCTTGCTTCGACCATCACTTTTTTGGTTCTTAGCCAAGAAAATTGTAGCTGAATTGTCGCGAAACATTTTCAATGGCCTAGAAATGGAATCCACAATTGTAAGCCTTGATATGAAACTTTTCAACCACACACCATGTGAGGTGGCCTCAAAATAAGAAACAAACTCTTCCTTCATAGTGGAAGTGGCAACCAAGGTCTGTTTTGCACTCCTCTAAGATACAGCTCTGCCAGCAAACATAAAAATATATCCCAATATTGATTTATAGGAACTAACGCAACCAGCAAAGTCTCAATTCGAGTAACCAACTACCTCCAAGTTGTCTGTCCGTCTATACATAAGCATATGTCCCTTTATCAATCAATCCAGGATTATTGTACTATCCAGATATGAAATAGTGAAAGAGCTCATTGCAACATTCTAGATCCATACATTCAACTATAATAAGAAATAAATAAGCTCCAATTACATCTATGTGGTACATCTACAAGCAAATGCCAAATCTAGTAAGAAAGGAAACATGATCATTCAACTTTGCGACTCCGAAAAGTATAATGCTTTGATTCTCTTGCTGCTTTTGTGCACCTTCAACTTGAACCATAAAGTTAAGGAGTAGAATGAGTTTCGACTCCCTTGCTGCTTTCATTGACTTATAATGTGAACTAAAGAGTTACGGAGGAAAATGAGCTTCAACTCTCTCGTCTTCTTCATAAAGTTTTGACGTGATCCAAAAACTACGAAAGGAATTGTGAAGTTTCAACAAAACTCAGAGATACATAAGAGAAAGAGATGGAGAGCAAAGCTTTCTTTTTCTTTTTTTTCTTTTTCTTTTAAAATCATATTGCCCCTTTTTTCACTGAAATTGGATCATGACGAAATATCTTTCACCCAAATTCATCTTCTATTTTTATTAAGAGTAGAGAAGTTTTGTGGTGATTCCAGAAAAAAGTTGTATCAATGAAACAGAAAAAACACATATACTTCAACAGAATTTAATCAACAATATGATGATATAAAAAGATTTGCCATAATTTAATTGACAACAAAGCACACTGATAAATATACAACATCGAAATTTAATCAATGACGAAATCTGTAAACTACAATTAAAGTATGGAAATTGAAAGATATTTATATAGTAGAAAAGATAAGTTGCATAAAAGAAAAATTAAAGATAAATTTGTAAGAGCATTGAGTTCTTTAATCGATTGATCAGGACCTAAAAAGAATAGGAGAAAAATTGTCCAAAAAGTCCAAAACCTATTATATGGTAGCCAATTCAGTCCTAAACTTGCAGTTGTGTTAATTTAGTTTCAAACTTATTATACGATAGTTAATTCAGTTTCAAACTTTTAATTGTATCAATTTACTCCTAACATTTTAATGATTTACCAATTTAATCCTAAAACTTTTGATAAATTACAGTTCTTCTGACTAATTTTGACAAAAAAAAAAATCAATCCTAGTCTTCCTATGTGACAGGGCTAGTGCTGATGTGAATGATTTTTAAATTTAAAAAAATCAATTTTTTGTTGTTTTTATTGATTTTTCACTTCTTTTCTTGCCTTTCATTTTAAAAAGACTAAAAAATTATCCATGTTAGCCTAGGTGGCGCCACATAGGACGTTTAACGTTGACTGGACCACTAGGTCAACATTCCATGCAAAAATTAGCCGGAAAAACTATATTGTAATGCGTTAAAAGGATTAGGACTAAATTGATGCAATTGAAAAGTTTATGACTGAATTGGCAAAACGTCAAGTGGTTTTTGGACTAAATTAGCATGGAAATTGAAAGATATTTATATAGTGAAAAAGATAAGTTGCAAAAAAATAAAAGTAAAGATAAATTTGCAAGAACATTGAGTTCATTAATTGATTGGTAAGGACTTACAAAGAAAAGGGGGGAAATTGTCCAAAAAGTCCAATATTGTATAGTGGTCAATTTAATCATAAACCTTTCAATTATGTTAATTCAGTCTTAAATTTATTATATGATGGTCAATTTAGTCTAAAACCTTTTAATTGTATCATTTTAGTCCTAACCTTTTAACTATTTACCAATTTAATTCTAAACATTTTGACATATTACGGTTCTTCTTGTTAATTTTGATTGAAAATTGCTAACATGGCAGTCTAGTCAATGCTAGTCTTCCTACCGCACGACTGGTGCTAGCATGAATGATTTTTAAATTTTTTTAAAAAAAAAAGATCTATTTTTTTATTTTTTTTATTGATTTTTTTTTCATTTCTTTTCTTATTTTCCCTTTAAAAAAAATTTAAAAATTGTCCATGTTAGCCCAGGCAGCACCACATAGGATATTCAACTTTGAGTAGACCATTAGATTAGCAATTTTCGGCAAAAAGTAGCCAAAAAAATGAGTGCGTGATACCATAAGTACTAAAATTTGTCACGGGATGACACTTAAGTGTTAAAAGTTCATAAAGATATACTTAAGTGCCAAAATTGGAGAAAAATATATCATTAAGTATTAACAGTGAGAAATTATGATTAAAATATCAATGAGACTTTTTTTGGTGATACAAGTACAAAATGACGTCAATTTGCATGCTAATGTGGCTAAATAAGCCGAAAACAACGCTGTTTTCCTCGAATTTGAATTTTCATATAAATATTAATTAAATTATTTATATAAAAAAAAAAGCGATTGTAGAACTTGTTCAATGAGGGCTGTGCAAGCCCTCGCTGCCGCTACCTTACCATCATTGGGAAGGGCCGATGATGGCCAAGGTCCGGTGACCACAAAGTGGATTGGCGATGAGGGCTTACAAGCTCTCGCCCAAATCTAGGGTGAGGGTCACAGCCCTTCCCTAGATCCAGCAAGGGCTGGAGACCCTCTAGCCATCGCTTAGCCAAGGTTGCCAACCCCTAATCAAGACCCAATGAACCCGGTCAACTCTCCTCCCACCGTCACCGACCTTTCCCGACGATAATGGAGTGGCGGTGACAAGCACAACCCTCACCAAACAAATGCTGCAATCCCTTTTTTTATTTTTAAAATTTAGTTTTAAATTTAATTTAACTAATATAAATTCATATTCAAATAAGATACAAAAAAACCTCATTTTAGCTCTTCTTTATTGACTGAGCTTTCTGACAAACCATGTCAGATTTCCAACACCCTTCGTCAAAGTTGGCACTTAAATGTCTCATTTTTCAAAGAAGTGGTACTTTACCTTTCAAAACTTTTGGCACTTAAGTGCTAAGTATTCCCCAATGCCAAGTTTTGGCACTTACATTGTACTTTTGCCTTGAAAAATCTATATTTACAATGTGTTAAAATATTTAAGACTAAATTTGTGCAATTAAAAATTTTAGGACTGAATTAGCAAATTGTCAAGAGGTTTTTGGAATAAATTAGCGCAATTGAAAGGTTTAGGCCTAAAGCCATTGTACAATAAGTTTATGATTTTTTGGACAATTTTTGCAAGAATACAATGTGGCTATTTATAACCCATAGTAAATGGTTACAATTTTGGGGTCGACCGATATTGACAAGTGCTCCCCAGGGGTTTGCACGACTCTCTGGAGCACGACCAGCATCCATTCATAGGTCATTTATCTTTAGAGGAAGAATACTACATGCTTTTCTTGTATTTCATGACTACCAATGCATTTTGTTGTGGTCAACTTCTAGATGATGAATATTGCATGCTAATACCAAATGATGATGAATCTCATTCACTGCTCCAAATGTAGACCATTAACGATGTTCTCTTCGGGATCATATCGGTTGGCTTGTTCAAATACATGGACCACCTGTCTCCCAATGGTAAAAAAACTAATAGCATTTCCGAACATACACAATGATTTTTGTCGATTCAAAGATGACGAATCTCAGATGACTAAAAATGCTGATTTGCCTTTGTCAGCCGTGCGGGAAGGGACTCTAATAACGGAAGTGGCCATTGTTAACTTGCGAGAACAACAGGGATTGCAGGCGGGTCTCGCTGCTGTTCCTTGTTTCTCTTTTCTTTAATGATCTCACTTCCTTTTTCGCCTTTTAACTGAAGTTGACTGAATCGAGCGTGAAGTGGTATTAACCAGGAACTATCCAACTCGATGAAAGGCAACCCGGGACTGAGGTGGGGCAACAAGTTCGGGATTATCCTCCTCCCTGTTCACTACAGCAGAAGCTGTGGCGACCCTCTCGAGTACCTGAGAAAAGCTAAGTCGATGATTGACCGGAAGAAGAAATCCCTGGAGGCTCACTTCTCCTACAAAATCATGGATATGGCCATGACTTATCCAGGAGCACATGTAAGGATCAGTTTGCGCTTCTGCAATTCGGAAAACAGAACGACAATAAGCTGACAAATGTGCAATCTGTCTCTGTTTTTGCTGATGCAGGTCGCAAGCCTGCTCAACTATAGGATCTGCTGCAACACTACGTTCAGCATCTCAAACGTGTTTGGCTCGCAAGAGGATATCACGTTTGGGGGGGAACCCATCACGTACATAAGGGTGAACATCTCAAGTTTACCCCACGTAAGGCTCCAAAATACTCGCGCCTCATCGTTTTTCTCTTTTCCTTCTTTTTCTGCGGTATCTAGATTGAAATCTTTATTAGGACTGATGTGGGGTGTTTGAGAGGCGATGCATGCAGGCACTCACGATGCACATGGTGAGCTCTGCGGGGAGGGCGGACATGCAATTTCTGGTAGCCAAGGACATTATTCCCGACCCTGATTTTCTGGCCAAGTGCTGTGAGGATGCTTTACTCGAAATGAAAGCAGCAGCTTCTACTGCCTCGAACTCGAAGAAGTAAACAGGGAAACATTCCTGTGAGGTTAGAAGGGGAAAATCTGTATTTTATTCTTATAGATGTGGGATTATACACGAGGAAAAAAAGAATTGATCCCATTTATATGATGTTCTATTGGGACGAGAAAACCATTTTAGGCCATCGATCTGAATTTCGTCTTATGTCTTACTTGATTGATGAAGTTAGTAGGGTGTTGCTTGAGCTCAAGATCCATCCACTCTATGTTGAGCTCCAAGCAATTGAAAAGAGAAATGAAGAGAACAGAGTTGATTGTATGGTAAATAAAGCTAGGTACTCTAAATTTTAAGACGATGGGACAGGTTTATGTTATTTGAATGTCCACTTATGTCTACCTTCGATCACATCACTTTAACACAATTTCTCTATCAATCTTGCACACCTAACATCAAAATTTATTGCTCGCCGTATTTAGTTGGCTTACAACAGCCATGCATTGATGATGGGCGTCGCTCATGGGCGTCCATCCACTCTATGTTGAGCTCCAAGCAATTGAAAAGAGAAATGAAGAGAACAGAGTTGATTGTATGGTAAATAAAGCTAGGTACTCTAAATTTTAAGACGATGGGACAGGTTTATGTTATTTGAATGTCCACTTTTGTCTACCTTCGATCACATCACTTTAACACAATTTCTCTATCAATCTTGCACACCTAACATCAAAATTTATTGCTCGCCATATTTAGTTGGCTTACAACAGCCATGCATTGATGATGGGCGTCTCAACCGCTCATGGGTGTCCATCCACTCTATGTTGAGCTCCAAGCAATTGAAAAGAGAAATGAAGAGAACAGAGTTGATTGTATGGTAAATAAAGCTAGGTACTCTAAATTTTAAGACGATGGGACAGGTTTATGTTATTTGAATGTCCACTTATGTCTACCTTCGATCACATCACTTTAACACAATTTCTCTATCAATCTTGCACACCTAACATCAAAATTTATTGCTCGCCGTATTTAGTTGGCTTACAACAGCCATGCATTGATGATGGGCGTCGCTCATGGGCGTCCATCCACTCTATGTTGAGCTCCAAGCAATTGAAAAGAGAAATGAAGAGAACAGAGTTGATTGTATGGTAAATAAAGCTAGGTACTCTAAATTTTAAGACGATGGGACAGGTTTATGTTATTTGAATGTCCACTTATGTCTACCTTCGATCACATCACTTTAACACAATTTCTCTATCAATCTTGCACACCTAACATCAAAATTTATTGCTCGCCATATTTAGTTGGCTTACAACAGCCATGCATTGATGATGGGCGTCTCAACCGCTCATGGGTGTCCATCCACTCTATGTTGAGCTCCAAGCAATTGAAAAGAGAAATGAAGAGAATAGAGTTGATTGTATGGTAAATAAAGCTAGGTACTCTAAATTTTAAGACGATGGGACAGGTTTATGTTATTTGAATGTCCACTTATGTCTACCTTCGATCACATCACTTTAACACAATTTCTCTATCAATCTTGCACACCTAACATCAAAATTTATTGCTCGCCGTATTTAGTTGGCTTACAACAGCCATGCATTGATGATGGGCGTCGCTCATGGGCGTCCATCCACTCTATGTTGAGCTCCAAGCAATTGAAAAGAGAAATGAAGAGAACAGAGTTGATTGTATGGTAAATAAAGCTAGGTACTCTAAATTTTAAGACGATGGGACAGGTTTATGTTATTTGAATGTCCACTTATGTCTACCTTCGATCACATCACTTTAACACAATTTCTCTATCAATCTTGCACACCTAACATCAAAATTTATTGCTCGCCATATTTAGTTGGCTTACAACAGCCATGCATTGATGATGGGCGTCTCAACCGCTCATGGGTGTCCATCCACTCTATGTTGAGCTCCAAGCAATTGAAAAGAGAAATGAAGAGAATAGAGTTGATTGTATGGTAAATAAAGCTAGGTACTCTAAATTTTAAGACGATGGGACAGGTTTATGTTATTTGAATGTCCACTTATGTCTACCTTCGATCACATCACTTTAACACAATTTCTCTATCAATCTTGCACACCTAACATCAAAATTTATTGCTCGCCGTATTTAGTTGGCTTACAACAGCCATGCATTGATGATGGGCGTCGCTCATGGGCGTCCATCCACTCTATGTTGAGCTCCAAGCAATTGAAAAGAGAAATGAAGAGAACAGAGTTGATTGTATGGTAAATAAAGCTAGGTACTCTAAATTTTAAGACGATGGGACAGGTTTATGTTATTTGAATGTCCACTTATGTCTACCTTCGATCACATCACTTTAACACAATTTCTCTATCAATCTTGCACACCTAACATCAAAATTTATTGCTCGCCGTATTTAGTTGGCTTACAACAGCCATGCATTGATGATGGGCGTCGCTCATGGGCGTCCATCCACTCTATGTTGAGCTCCAAGCAATTGAAAAGAGAAATGAAGAGAACAGAGTTGATTGTATGGTAAATAAAGCTAGGTACTCTAAATTTTAAGACGATGGGACAGGTTTATGTTATTTGAATGTCCACTTATGTCTACCTTCGATCACATCACTTTAACACAATTTCTCTATCAATCTTGCACACCTAACATCAAAATTTATTGCTCGCCATATTTAGTTGGCTTACAACAGCCATGCATTGATGATGGGCGTCTCAACCGCTCATGGGTGTCCATCCACTCTATGTTGAGCTCCAAGCAATTGAAAAGAGAAATGAAGAGAATAGAGTTGATTGTATGGTAAATAAAGCTAGGTACTCTAAATTTTAAGACGATGGGACAGGTTTATGTTATTTGAATGTCCACTTATGTCTACCTTCGATCACATCACTTTAACACAATTTCTCTATCAATCTTGCACAGCTAACATCAAAATTTATTGCTCGCCGTATTTAGTTGGCTTACAATAGCCATGCATTGATGATGGGCGTCTCAACCGCTCATGTATTTATTTATTTTTTTCGATGTGATTGAATGTAGACAAAAGTGGACATTCAAATAGAAGAAATCTGCCCCATTGTTTTAACATTTAATGTACCTAGCTTCATTTGCTGTCAATCTTGCACACCTAATATTAGAAATTATTGATGTCGTATATAGTTGGTTTACACCTAATATTCTGGCCAAACTGATTACATAGCAATTATAATTAAAATTTGGGATAATACCTTAAAAAACCCCAAACTGGTACACTTGTGACAAATTTACCCAAAATTATTATTTTTACAATAAAAAACCCTAAACTGGTAAACTTATGACAAATTTACCTCGACTGATTGTAAAAAACCCTAAACCGGTACATTTATGACAAATTTACCCCAAACTAATTTATTCAACTGCAAAAAACTCTAAACTGGTAAATTTGTGACAAATATACCCTATGCTAAATTGGATTAATACCACAAAAAAAATCATAAAAATTGTAAATTGTGACAAACGGAACGTAAAATCCTAAATTGATATACTGGTTAACTGTCACGTGTCATTTAACTTAATAATTTGAGAATAAAATTTAACAAAAACTAACATAGGGTAAAATTGTCATAAGTGTACCAGTTTGGGATAAATTTGTCAAAAGTATACCAGTTTGGGGTTTTTGGTGGTCAAAAAAATAGTTTGGGGTAAATTTGTCACAAGTGTACCAGTTCAGGGTTTTTTAGGGTATTATCCCTTAAAATTTTAATATGATTTGACACATTTTAAAAAAAATCCAGTCCATGTGGGCGTCCAAAATGACGTCACACAATAATCACTTTTTAAATGAAATTGTCACTGAAGTTATCACTTTTTAATAATGATTGGCACTAAAGTGATCTTTTTTTACTAATGAATGTCACTTAAGTAATCACTTTTAACAATATTTAGCACTCAATTGATCCATATTTATAATTTTTGGCACTCAAACGATCACTCATCAACTTGTCTACACTGCGTCATTTAGGTGTTATATGCTGATTGGCCACGCCAGTAAGCCGCGTAGAATCGAAAATTAATAAAATATGACCACGTTTGATTTCTGGCAACATTGATCAGAGTTGACACTTAAGTAATCGTTTTTTCAAAAAAGTGACACTTACCTTGGTAGAAGATGAACAACGAAGGAGAAAATGAACCCAAATCCCGCAAACTCGAATCTCAGCAATCGTCAACCGTCTCCCAATGACCATTGACTTTGGGCTTACGTCGACCAGAATTTAGAGCAAATGGTGTTGAGAGAGATGAAGAACAGTAGAAACGAAGGAAAGATAGGAAATAGGAATTTGAAAATGTTATCTGCTGACCTTAAAAAGAAAAAATTCGAGAACACTGCAAAGCCAAAACTGGGAAGAGTTGCCTTGGGCTCTAGGCTTAGCCAATGGTGGCTTTGAGTCGAAGTGATCCACAAAAATTTTACCAAAACACTACAATTTGCACTCAAAAGACATTGAAGACCCAAAGTCCTTTCTGAAGCCACTTACGGCCAAAGCTTGTTTTAACAAAAAAATGGGAAAAAAAATAAAACATGTGTATAGTGATTGAGACATCCATCATCAATGCACAACTGTTGTAAACCAACTAAATAGGGAAAAGTGCCAAAAAAAGTTCTAAACCTTTTGTATTTATGCCAATTTAGTCATAACCTTTTTTTTGTGCCAATTTAGTCATAAATATTTTTACTTAGTGCTAATTAAGTCCTTTATGGCAAATTTTGGCCGATCGACATCGGTCGGCTGCGTCGTCTAATCGGTGCTGACATGGACTACTTTTAATAATATTTTAATTTTTTATTCTTTGTTCTTTTTTATTATTATTATTTTTTTTTTATCTTCTCTCCTCCTTCCTTCGGCCGCTAGCCAGACCACGACAATCGGCCAAAGGTGACGGCAGGCGAGGCTTGCCGACCACCTCACCAGTGGCCATGAGGGCAACCTCGCGCTGGGCGACGAGGCTCGACCTTGCCGGATCTGGCGAGGGTCGAGCCTCACCCATGGCCGGTGAGGGCAAGCCTCACCAACATCGCCTAGGCCACGATTCGACGAGGTCGAGCCTCGCCGGCCATGGGCGAGGCTAGACCCTCGCCGGATCCGGTGCGACGCGGCCTCTGCCCGGGCGACGAGGCTTGCCTCGCACTAGGCTAGTGAGGGTCGAGCCTCGCCAGCCTTACGAGAGCCCGCCTCATGCCAGATCTGGTGAGGGTCGAGCCTCGCCCATGGTTGGCAAGGCTCGACCTTGCCGAATCGTGGCTTGGGTGGCGTTGGCGAGGTCAAGCCTCGCCGGCCATGGGCGAGGCTCAACCCTTGCCGAGATCCAGCAAGGGCAAGCCTTGCCACCCAGCACAAGGCTGCCCTTGCGGCCATTAGCAAGGTGGCTAGCAAGCCTCGCCGCCGTCGCCTCTAGCCGATCGCCATGGTCCGCGTAGCCCGAGGAAGGAGGAGAGAAGATAAAAAGAATAAAAAAATATAAAATATTAAAATATTATTAAAAGTTGTCAACATCGCACCGATTATGCCACGTTAGCCGCTTGGCGTCAAATTAGCAAAATCCGGTCAAAATTGGCCGAAAATGACTAAATCAGCACTAAGTAAAAAGGTTTAAAACTAAATTGACACAAACACAAAAGGTTTATGACTTTTTTGGCACTTTTCCCCAACTAAATACGACATCAATAATTTATAATATTAGGTGTGCAAGATTGACAGCAAATGAAGCTAGGTACATTAAATTTTAAAATAATGCGGCAGGTTTCTTCTATTTGAATGTCGACTTTTGTCTACATTCAATCACATCGAAAAAAATTAAATTAAATACATGCAGCGGTTGAGACGTCCATCATCAATGCACGGTTGTTGTAAGCCAACTAAATATGGCAAGAAATAATTTTCGATGTTAGGTGCGCAAGATTGATAGAGAAATTGTGTGTTAAAGTGATATGATCAAAGGTAGACATAAGTGGACATTCAAATAACATAAACCTGTCCCATCGTCTTAAAATTTAGAGTACCTAGCTTTTGTGGCACCCCTCGACGGCCCCCGATCCACTAGAGTCACCACAGTTCACTTTTCCTTTTTCTTTCCCAAATAACAAGTCACTCTGATACCATTTTTAGTTGCAGCGGGTCCATACAACCATAGGGGTTTACATCTTTTATTAACGGTCCCTTGCGCAATTTGCATAACGGAAGCATATCCAACAATTCCCTTCCCTACATTCAGAAATCGATGCACACCTACTAAACATCTTATATAAGTTAAAGCCGGACACGTTTATTTACATAAAGCATATGGACATCTTTAGTCAGTACATCGAAATGCCAATGTTTCTATACTTGGCTATACTTTAAAAGATGACCGACATCTCCTCCCACAATCGTATGCTTAAGGTCCATCAACCAGTGTCGGCGTCCAAAGGTTCCCTCCTTTGCTATCCTTTTCCCCGCGGTCATATCCAACCGCTCAAACCATCTACTAATCTAAAATGTTGGTCCCCAAAAGGGGTGAGTACAACCACTCAGCAAGTAAAGGAATCCAATAACCACTCAATGCATCATACAAATCATACATGCATTGCAGGCGTAACTTACCTTGCAACCATGCGTAATACTATCATGCATCATCATGCCTTATCATCATGCATATCATATCATCATATATCATCATCATTATATCATACATGTCATCCTTATCATGACATCATCACATCACATATTATCATCATCATCATGCATATCATCATGCATATCATATCATGGGTGATCATCATATCACATCACATATCATCATCATCATCATGCATATCATCATGCATATCATACCATGGGTGATCATCATATCACATCACATATCATCATCATCATCATCATCATGCATATCATACCATGGGTGATCATCATATCATATCACATATCATCATCATCATCATGCATATATCATGCATATCATCATGCATATCATACCATGGGTTAATTTTCATCTTTATCTTTAAATTTGATCACCACGTCACCCTTCCTCGATTCATCAATTTTATCTCATATTTTACACTCGCATCCCATGCGAGAAAAACCTCCGAGCATGTATCCAAGATACAACCGGGCATTCGGCCCCCCACATTCCGGGCATCTCGCATCCCAACTAGCATCACGAGGAACCTCCGGGCATGTATCCAAGATACAACCGGACATCCGGCCTTTACCCTTCTAGCCGGGCATCTCGCACCAAAATCCTGGCATCGCGAGGCATTCCCTTCGGGCAAAGACCTCCGACAGGGCTTTCGGAATTATGTATCGACATACCACCAGGCCTCCCCTGGAATTATGTACCGTATACCACCGGGCATCCCGACACTCCCAGGGAATCTCCGGAATTATGCCACTAGGCCACCGAGCATCATCATCCACCACAACCACTTCCTCACTTATCATTTTCCACATTCACCATCCTTTTAATCTCATTATTACATGGCATATGATTCACACATGCATCGCAATTTATGATCATACATACACCAATGTCATATAACAATGCATAATAAATTCAATGGAATTCATGGCCAATAAAATAATCCCTTTTTATTTTATTATTATTTTATTATTATATTTATTTATTTTCATAAATAAATATTAAATTTAATATCTATGATTTTCCCAAAATCATAATATTCAAACAATCACTAAAAAAACCAATAGGATGACAATTTCATACAAAATTCATGGCCAAATTGAATTTCTCATAATTTCACAATTTCCACAAAATAGCACATGATATTCGGATAATGACCAGAATTGCACAGTTTCCAAATAAATTCGATTAAAATACGCATATTGCCTTCAAAAATTACGAAATTTTACAGGGTGATAGCCAACACATTTTCGTGCATTTTTCATGCATAACTCTAAGCCAAATTACTTTTATATTAATTTATACAACCCCACGAAACCTCTGGAACCACTACCGCGTCGTCCAGAATACACTTCTCCGAAATTTTTAGATTTCACCCATCTATTCTCTTTAGTTTCCTCTGAAATTTTAGTATGTTATGTACCAAGGTGTCCTTTACAAGTTTCATGAAGAGATATAGGTCAAATAACCAGATTATAGTCATCATTTAGGTCCTTGAAGTCTCGGGTGTCTCGGAACACATCACCAGAATCATCGTCTTCACGATCTAGTCGATTTACCAAGCTATACTTGTTCTTTTCACTTCAAATTTGAGTATGTTGTATTTTAAGACGTTCCCTACAACTTTCATGAAGAAACTGAAGTGAGATTCGCAACACAAACCAACATGCAACCACAAATCCAACCAAAGGTCAGTAAAATCTTTCCAGATCTGGGGTCTCCGTATAATGAGAGTTTAACCGCTCAAATATCCATTATTTTCCACGAAATTTCAGTATGTTGTATTTTAAGATGTTAGCTACAAATATCATGAAGATATCACAGCCAAAATCGAACTCTAAACATGCATGCAAGCTCTCACAACATTCTGACTCAAACAGTTCATACGAAAATATTCCAGATCTAGCATCTCCGTAGGATGAGGGTTTGACCCCATAAATCTCCATAAGTTTCCACGAAATTTCAGTATGTTATAGTTCAAGATGATAGCTAAAACTTTCATGAAAAAATCGAAGCCAAAATCGGACTCTAAACACACATACAAGCTCAAACAATTTTCTGACTCCAAACAGTTCATGCGAAAACATTGGTGCAAGAGTAGAAAGTGGATTCCCAACTTGCCTCTAGACCTCACGAACAGCACGAGCGGACAGCACACGGCGGCGAACGGGCTCCTTTCTCTCCCTCTCGGCTTCCTCTCTCTCTCGCACGATTCTCTCTCTCTCTCCCTCACTTGGCCGAATGGCTAACCGGCCATTCTCTCTCCTCTTCTTCCCTTTTATATTGCATGCACTCTAGGTTTGCATGAGGGACAAGTGTAATTGTGGAGGAAGGAAAGTGTCCACCATGCTTCACCTCCTCCATGCCACTTGTCCTATTGCATGCATCATGGGCTGGCCACCTCTTCCTTTGGGCCTTAATGGGCCAGTCGAACTCCCTCTTGGGCCGACTAGCTTGGCCCATCAAGCTTAGGCCAAATGGGCTTAAGGCCCATTCGAAAATTAACCCCTTTTTCCCTTCTTTTTTTTTTTTTTTTTTTGAATTCCTTTCTATAATTATTTTTAAATTTCAATTTTCATCTTGGCCAAAGTCTTGGGACATTTTGTTCATTGAAATTTAATTTATAAAGTACATGGCCAAGCATAAATTATTAATCTATCAAATTTAAATTTTCACAATCATATGCACAAATCATCTAATTAAAGACTAATGGCTAAAGCATAAGCCATGGAAATTTTTATCACCTAATTAGGAACTTTAACACACCTCATGACTTGGCTTTGAATTTTGGGATGCCACAGCTTTATTTGCCATACAATCGACTTTGTTCTCTTCATTTCTCTCTTTTCACTTGCTTGGAGCTCAACATAGAGTGGATGGATCTTGAGCTCAAGCAACACCCTACTAACTTCATCAATCAAGTAAGACATAAGAGCAAATTCAGATCGATGGCCTAAAATGGTTCTTCTCATCCCAATAGAACATCATATAAATGGGATCAATTCTTTTTATCCCTTTGTATAATCCCAATCTATAAGAATAAAATACAGATTTTCCCCCCTAACCTCACAGGAATGTTTCCTTGTTTACTTCTTCGAATTCGAGGCAGTAGAAGCTACTGCTTTCATTTCGAGTAAAGCATCCTCAAAGCACTTGGCCAGAAAATCAGGGTCGAGGATGATGTCCTTGGCCACCAGAAATTGCATGTCCGCCCTCCCTGCATAGCTCACCATGTGCATCGTGAGTGCTTGTATACATCGCCTCTCAAACACCCCCACATTAGTCTTGATAAAGATTTCATTCTAGATAACACAGAAAAAGAAGGAAAAGAGAAAAATGATGAGGCGAGTTTTTTGGAGTCCTACGTGGGGTACACTCGAGGCGTTCACCCTTATATAAGTGATGGGGTTGCCCCTAAACGTGTTCTCCTCTCATGGGCTGAACACGTTCGAGATGCTTAACGTGGTGTTGCAGACGATCCTGTAGTTGAGCAGGCTTGCGGCCTGCATCAGCAAAAACAAAGACAAGTTGCGCGTTTGTCAGCTAATTCTCGTTCTGTTTTCTGAATTGCAGAAGCGCAAACTAATCCTTACATGTGCTCCTAGATAAGTCATGACCATATCCCCGATTTTGTAGGAGAAGTGAGCCTTAATCCCGGGTTGCCTTTCATCAAATTGGATAGTTCCTAGTTAATACTGTTAGCTGGGTTCACTCCTATGTGGAGGAAGCCCAATGAGTTGCAAGCCTAAAAAGGGCTTGAGCCCATATAATAAGTTATATGAGGAAATAGGGTTTCTCACTATCTATATAAAAGGAGATAGCAGCAGAAAAGGAAATAGTAATAAGAGAAAAAGAGAAATAAGAAAATATGGGGTTTGGGGCAATATCTGATTTACATCAAGCTGGCGTCGGAGGTCGATTCGTAGTCCGATTGAGCTGAAATTTTGTCAGCATGTTCGTGGCGCAATTTTATCGAATCTGAACGGTTTGATTTTCGTTTGAAGATCCCTACATCAGGTTTTTCGTGGATTGATCAAAACCTGAGTTTTTGGTCAGATTTATCCTTGATCTCTTGTGAAGTTCATGTGTATTGCCAAGAATTATGTTCTTGAGGTGTTTGCTGCTATGTACCTCTAGTATTTGCTAGAGAAGAACAACTTTATTGATAGTGAAGAATTTTCAGGTGGACTCCGGTCCCGTGGTTTTTTTATCTCCTCACATCGAGGAGGTTTTCCACGTAAAAAATCGTCTTGTGTTCGCATGCTTGGTATTTATTTTACTCTACTATATCGATTCCTATTAGGTTTACACAAGATGGGAGATTATTTTATTCCGCTGCGTTGATTCGATATTGTTCGAATTATTACCGTTCTCCCATCGAGTGGTATCGAGCATCGTGTTATTGCTTGATTTTTCTGCCTTGTGTTGAACAATGGAAACGAATATGAGTAGAATGGTTACACCGAATGGTTCGAATTATCATATTTGGAAAGGGAAGATGGAAGATCTTTTATATGTGAAAGATTTTTATTTGCCTGTATTTGCGAGGAGAAACCGAGACTAAAACTGATGTTGAATGGTCTATATTTCATCGTCAAGTGTGTGGTTATATCGGGCGTGGGTAAATGATAATGTTTTGAACCATATTATTGAGGAAACACATGCACGCAGTTTATGGGATAAGCTCGAACAGTTATATGCTCGAAAGACTGGGAATAATAAGTTATTTTTGATAAAACAAATGATGGCTTTGAGATATCATGATGGTACTCATTTGACTGATCATTTAAATTCTTTTCAAGGAATTATAAATCAGTTGGCTGCAATGGGAATCAAGTTTGATGATAAGATACAAGCACTATGGTTGCTTGGTACTTTGCCGGACTCATGGGAGACGTTTCGAACATCTTTGTCTAATTCTGCCCCAGATGGTACAATTACCATGGATTTAGCCAAGAGTAGTATTTTGAATGAAGAGATGAGAAGGAAGACACAGGGATCATCCTCTTCACATTCTGATGCATTGGTTGTTGAGAAAAGGGGGAGAAGTGAGTCTCGAGGTCCGAGAAATAGAGATAAAAGTCGAGACAAAAGCAGAGGTAAGTATAATAAATTTGCTAATGTTGAGTGCCATTATTGTCATCAAGAAGGGACATATTTAGAGGTTTTGTCGCCAGTTAAAAAGGGACAAATAAAAGGAGAAAGGTAAAGAGAAGAAAAGTGATGATGACAGTGATGACAATCGTGTCGCTGCACTTAAGGAATACTTTCTCACTATTTTTGATGGTGATGTGGTAAATTTTGTTTCTCATGAGACCAGTTGGGTAATTAATAGTGGTGCATCCGTTCATGCTACGTCTCGTAGGGATTTCTTTACATCATACAGGTCAGGTGACTTTGGATCTGTGAAGATGGGAAACAATAGACTAGCTCAAGCTATAGGCATCGGTGATGTGTGCCTAGAAACCAGCAATGACACAAGGTTAGTATTAAATAATGTTAAACATATACTTGATATCCGCTTGAATTTGATTTCTACAGGCAAGTTGGATGATGAGGGGTATTGCAAAGACCTTCGCAATGGTCATTGGAAACTTACCAAAGGTTCTCTTGTTATGGCTAGAGGTGAAAAATATTTTTCGTTATACATTATGCGGGCAAAGTTGCCTACGAGACAAAATTAATGCAAGATAGCGAAGATGCAGCTGAGTTATGGCATAAGAGGCTCGACACATCGGTGAGAAGGGTTTGTCAATATTGGCCAAGAAGAAGCTCCTTTCGGATTGAAAAGTTCAGCGCTAAAGAAGTGTGCTCACTTTTTAGCAGGAAAACGAAACAGAGTTGCATTTAAAAGCTCCCCTCCTTCAAGAAAGTCGGTATACTAGATTTAGTGCATTCGATGTTTGCGGTCCTATGAAAACAAAATCACTTGGTGGCTCTCTTTATTTTGTTACCTTCATAGATGATTTTTCAAGGAAAATTTGGATTTATACCTTGAAAACTAAAAATCAAGTGTTATATGCTTTTAAGCAATTTCAGGCTTCAGTTGAGAGACAGACTAGAAAGAAATTGAAATGCATTAAAACTGATAACGAGGGAGAGTATATTGGACCTTTTGATGAATATTGCAGACAACAAGGTATTCGACATCAAAAGACACCTCCCAAGATGCCTCGGTTAAATGGCTTAGCTGAGAGAATGAACAGAACATTGGTTGAAAGGGTAAGATGCTTACTTTCACAGTCAAAGCTACCTGGATCCTTTTGGGGTGAGGCTTTAAATACAGTTGTGCATATATTAAATCTTACTCCATGCGTTCCTTTAGAGTTTGATGTTCCTAATAGAGTTTGGACAGGCAAAGAAGTTTCTTATGATTATTTGCGTGTATTCGGGTGCAAAGCATTTGTGCATATTCCCAAAGATGAGAGGTCTAAACTTGATGTGAAAACACGACAAAGTGCATATTTATTGGTTATGGACAAGATATGCTTGGTTACAAATTTTATGATCCGCTTGAAAAGAAAATTGTAAGAAGCAGAGACGTTGTGTTTATGGAAGATCAAACAATAGAGGATATTGAGAAATCGAAGATGATTTCAACACCACAGTTAATGATAATCTGGTTGATTTAGATCCAGTTCCTCTTACAAATATTCCTACACAAAGGTTGATGAAGAGCAGCATGAAGTCAATGTTCCAAATAACGAACATGTTCCCCGAACATGTTGAGATAGATAATACTATTCCCGAAACAGAGGCTCAATTAGATGTTCCATTGAATGTTCCAGTCCGGAGATCCGTTAGAGACCAACGACCTTCCACCAGGTTTTCTGAAGATGAGTATGTATTATTGATTGATGCAGGTGAACCAGAGTGTTATGCAGAAGCAATAGAAGATGAGTACAAAAGCAATTGGTTCGATGCTATGCGAGATGAGATGCAGTCACTTTATGATAATCATACTTTTGAATTGGTGAAGTTACCTAAAGGTAAACGAGCTTTGAAGAACAAGTGGGTATATAGGTTGAAGCAAGATGAACATACTTTACAACCACGGTACAAAGCTAGATTGGTTGTTAAGGGATTCGGTCAGAAAAAGGGTATTGATTTTGATGATATATTTTCTCCGGTAGTAAAAATGTCTTCTATCCGTGTGGTACTAGGCTTAGCAGCTAGCCTAGATTTAGAAATTGAGCAAATGGATGTTAAAACAGCCTTCATACATGGTGACTTGGAGGAAGAGATATACATGGAACAACCTGAGGGTTTCAAAGCGAAAGGGAAAGAGGATTATGTGTGCAAATTGAAGAAAAGTCTCTATGGCCTAAAACAAGTACCGAGACAGTGGTATAAGAAATTTGCGTCAGTTATGATAGAACAAGGCTATAAGAAGACTTCCTCGGATAACCGTGTGTTTGTCCAAAAATTTTCTGATGGTGACTTTATTATTCTCTTGCTTTATGTTGATGATATGCTGATTGTTGGCAGGAATGCTTTAAGAATTGAGTTATTGAAGAAGCAGTTGAGCAAGTCTTTTGCCATGAAAGACTTGGGCTCGGCGAAGCAGATTCTTGGCATTAGAATTACCCGAGACAGAGATGCTAAGAAGTTATTTTTATCGCAAGAGAAATATATCGAGAAGATCCTTCGAAATTTTACATGGACAAGGCTAAAGTGGTTAGTACTCCTCTTGCTGCCCACTTTAAGTTAAATATGATGCAAAGTCCTACGACCGATAAAGAGAAGAAAGATATGGAAAATGTTCCATATGCTTCAGCTTGTAGGAAGTTTAATGTATGCGATGGTTTGTACACGCCAAGACTTGGCGCACGCAGTTGGCGTTGTTAGTCGCTATTTGTCAAATCCAGGTAGAGAGCACTTGAATGCAGTGAAGTGGATTATGAGGTATCTTCAGGGAACTTCAAATTTGAAACTCAGTTTCGGGACCGGGAAACTTGAGTTAGTTGGATACACAGATTCCGACTTGGCAGGAGATATTGATACTCGTAAATCTACTTCAGTTATTTGATTTCTTTTGCTAGTGAAGCTGTGTCATGGAAGTCAAGATTGCGAAGTGTGTTGCACTTTCTACAACCGAAGTTGAATTTATTGCGTGACTGAAACTAGTAAAGAGATGCTATGGATGAAGAAGTTCTTAGAAGAACTTGGGTTCAAGCAAAAGAGGTATGTGCTATTTTGTGATAATCAAAGCGCAATTCATCTTGGTAAGAATTCATCTTTTCATTCTAGATCGAAACATATTGATATTAGATATCATTGGATAAGGGATATTCTAGATGAAAAGTTGTTGGAACTCGAGAAAATTCATACGGATCATAATGGCTCCGATATGATAACGAAGACTCTACCAAGAGAGAAGCTTGAACATTGCCGTTTGATAGCAGGGATGGTGAATCCCTCCACATTGTCGTGAGGGGGAGATTTGTTAGCTGGGTTCACTCCTATGTTGAGGAAGCCCAATGAGTTGCAAGCCTAAAAAGGGCTTGAGCCCATATAATAAGTTATATGAGGAAATAGGGTTTCTCACTATCTATATAAAAGGAGGTAGCAGCAGAAAAGGAAATAGTAACAAGAGAAAAAGAGAAATAAGAAAATATGGGGTTTGGGGCAATATCTGATTTACATCAAGCTGGCGTCGGAGGTCGATTCGTAGTCCGATTGAGCTGAAATTTTGTCAGCATGTTCGTGGCGCAATTTTATCGAATCTGAACGGTTTGATTTTCATTTGAAGCTCCCTACATCAGGTTTTTCGTGGATTGATCAAAACCTGAGTTTTTGGTCGATTTATCCTTGATCTCTTGTGAAGTTCATGTGTATTGCCAAGAATTATGTTCTTGAGGTGTTTGCTGCTATGTACCTCTAGTATTTGCTAGAGGAGAACAACTTTATTGATAGTGAAGATTTTTCAGGTGGACTCCGGTCCCGTGGTTTTTTTATCTCCTCACATCGATGAGGTTTTCCACGTAAAAAATCGTCTTGTGTTCGCGTGCTTGGTATTTATTTTACTCTACTATATCGATTCCTATTAGGTTTATACAAGAGGGGAGATTATTTTATTCCGCTGCGTTGATTCGATATTGTTCGAATTATTACCGTTCTCCCATCAAATACCAGTGTTGTACTTTAGCTAGCTAGCTAGTACGTCCATGATAGGGTGCGATTGGACCGCACCATTTGGACTTGATACGGTACAATGGAAGGACACCATTTGTAGGGGTGTCGTGAAGACGTATAAAAGCCTCCCAAACACAACCATTGGAATGGTTGGCCATTCATTCGCACCAAATTTTCTCTCTATTTCCATCAAAGAAGATCAAGGCGTTCCATTTCATTTCTGCAAGAACAATCGGCATTTATACCGTGGAAATCAGGTGTTTTCCTTGTGATTGCATCCAAACAAACATGAGGAAGTGTTGTTCGTAATTTATTCGCAATTCAACGTTCGTTCCGAGGCTATTTGCTGTTTGCGCATCGGAATCAGGTAAGTCATCTTCCACCGACTTGAATTCCAACATTAGTATCAGAGCTCGGTCGTGATTTTTGCCTTGTTTTTCATCAATTTTTGTTGATTACCATTTAATATTGAGATCAAGAGATTGTATTCTACACTGTTTGGATCTTTGATAATCGGAATTGACATATGAAAAACTCGAAATTGAACCGGAGCAAAGAACGGGTTAGGGGTCGCGTGCATCCGTGAGGTTTTGGCCGTTTTTTGAATATACAGGGTGAAAGAACTCGTCGAGATGAGTCTGGTGATGGGTCGAGCGCCGCCAGACGCACCTGAAGCGCTGGCGAAGCCAATGCATGTGCCATACGTGCCGGTCGGCAAACCGACACGTGCGCAACGCGCGCCAGCCAGCAAACCAACACGTGGTGACGTCACCATAACGTCACCCAACAGTCGGTAACTGCCGGGATGACGTCATCGATGACGTCACCGCCGGCGACAGTTGGCAAGCCGACGACCCGACCCAACCCGACCGGCGACCTGACCCGACCTGGGATCCGACCCAGTTGACCCAACCCGACTCGACCGTTGACCGGTCAACAGTTGGACTGATCAACTGGTCTGGTGGTCAAACTGGTCAAACCGTTCATCGGTTGGACCAGTCAGACCGGCCAGGAGTCGTTCGGCTCGCTAGCGCGTGCGCCACACGCACCACGCACTCAGGCGTTGCGTGCAAGCTCCAATTGGAGTGTGGTCAGTCCCGTTTGGTTCGTATGAGTGTCCTCTAGACAGTGGTATAATTATTTTATACTTTTTGAATTTTATAAATGTATGAAAATGCGTAGGAAACCCTATGTATGCGTATTTTTTGGGGTCTAATGCAGTTTATTCATTTGTGGCTTATATTTTCTTGTGATTTAGGAAATACAGTAGCTAGCTTGTGTGCAAATGATGTTATATATGCTGTGTAAAGCTTAGTTCAATGATATGATGTATATATTTTAATATACTTGCAATTTTCTAGTTGCTACAAAATTAAAACAATGGTAGGAAATCCATTACATGTTGAATTGTAATTTTGATTATAATTAAAGCATGATTATTGTTTATACGTTGGTTATTATCATGCTATGTTTTTTGTGTTAAGGAAAAATGTAGAAATTACATAATGTCATGTAATTATTTTTCCTAGTGGGAGTTTGTAGGTTGGTAGAATTGAAAGGAGTTATCACCTAGAACTTAAATTTTGTGCAAATTAAACTAATTAATGATAATAGAACAATTGTACATAAAAGTTGATTGGGAACATAGTGAACTTTTGCTTTTGTGTCTTTTGTTGAATTATCATTAATTTAGTTTGTCTTTACTGCAAATTAAATATGTGTGTTACTCTGTATAGTGTGCTAGTATTGATTATGCGATTATTATGTTAATGTGTTATAACAATTGATTATGGCATTGGCATCCAAGACCATTGTGGCTGACCTCAATAAGGGTGAGAAGCTAAATGGTGACAATTATAATATTTGGCACCGAAAAGTTCAGTACATCCTTGAAGAGCAAGAGATTTTGGAAACCCTCAACCATACCATAGATAAATTTGAGCATGGAACTTCATCTCAATATAGGAGAGATCTTGAAGCTTATCAAGCTTGGAAAAAGAAAAATAGCATTACTCGCATCACGTTGTTGAGCTGTATGCAAGATGATTTCATGTCTGAGTTTGAGAGTTATGACAAAGTTCAAGTTATGTGGGTTGCCTTGAAAGATAATTTTTGGGGGTACATCTGCTACTAAGCTGAGGAGACTCACCATCAAGTTTCACACATTCTGAAAACGCCCAAATGTAACGATGAGGCAGCATCTTCGTGAGATGTCAAACATGATTTATGAGCTGAAGTCGGCAGGGCACTCCCTTACTGATGAACAGTAAGTTCATGCTGTTATAAGGTCTCTTCCTGATAATTTGGAGCATATGAAGATCAATATGACGCATAATGAGAACATCATCGCTTTTAATGATATTGCACCTCATTTGGAAGAAAAGGGAATTGTACGACAATTGACTATTCCTGGTACTCCACAACAAAATGAGGTAGCTAAGAGAAGGAATAGAACCCTATTGGAAATGGTTAGGTCTATGATGGCGCAAGCAAATTTACCTATCTTCTATTGGGGAGATGCGTTATTGACTGCTGCCTATATACTTAACCGTGTGCCCTCAAAGTCGGTCACTTCCACCCTTTATGAATTATGGACTGGTAGGAAACCAGACTTGAGTAGTCTACGTCCATGGGGATGTGCAGCTTATGTTCATGATTCTTCCCATAAACATGGCAAATTAAGTCCTAGAGGGAAGAAATGTATCTTTATAAGATATTCCGAACACTTCAAAGGATATGTGTTCATAGGTGAACAAGCCGATAGAAGTGTGACCGAAATGGAGTCACGAGATGTCACATTCTTGGATAACGATTTTCCTAGTAGAGGTGAGATTGATAAGGACTTCCAATTATATGAGATGGAAGATCCTGATAACACACGCACTAATGTTGTAGAGGGAAATGAATATTTACGTTAACACACAAGACCTAGTGAGAGTGTTGCATCGCCTGATGAATTGAATTCAAGAAAAATTCAATTGCATAAAAGTAATCGTAAAAGTATTCCCCATCGTCGTTTTGAAATTGAAGGGGAAGCATTTATGATTACTCAAAAAAACGATGCCGAGCCGAAGACTGTTCAAGAGGCTCTCTCATCCTCTGACAAGGAAGAATGGAGAAAAGCTTTGAAAGATAAGATGGAGTCAATGAGGGCAAACCATGTCTGGGACTTGGTTGATCTACCACCTAATTGTAAGGCCATTGGAAACAAATAGTTCTTTAAGATTGAACCTAAGGCGGATGGATCCATTGAAAAGTATAAGGCTCGCATTGTGGCGAAAGGTTATACTCAACAAGAGGGTATAGACTATGATGAAACTTTTTCACCAGTTGTAAGGTTTGCCTCAATACGCCTTATTCTAGCCATCATTGTACATTTGAACCTTGAATTACATCAAATGGATGTAAAGACGGCATTTCTCAATGGAGAATTAGATAAGGAAATCTATATGAAACAACCAATAGGTTTCATAGCTAAAGGTCAAGAGCATAAAGTTTGCAAGCTTCATCGCTCAATATATGGCCTTAAGCAATCATCTAGACAGTGGTATCTTCGTTTTCATCGAGCAATAATAACATTTGTTTTCACGATGATCGAAGAAGATCACTGTGTATATGTCAAGCGGTCCAAAGATAAATTTGTGATTTTATCACTTTATGTAGACGATATTCTGTTGGCTGGAAATGACAAGGCTTTGGTTATCACCATAAAAGAATGGTTGTCCTTCAATTTTGAGATGAATGACATGGGATAAGCTGCTTATATATTAGGAGTTAAGATTGAAAGAGATCGATCGAAAAAACTCCTTAATTTATCACAAGAGTCTTATATTATGAAGATTCTTGAGTGTTTCAATATGCAGCATTGTAATGCAAGGTAAAGGCCTAAGTACTGAGATGTGTCCTAAGACTCCAGAAGAAATCAATGTGATGGAAACTATTCCTTACGCTAGTGCAGTCGAAAGTTTGATGTATGCTATGATGTGTACTCGACCCGGCATATGTTATGTCGTGGAATTGGTAAGCCGATATCAATCAAATCCTGGTCAAGCACACTGGAAAGCAGTGAGGAGGATCCTGAGATACTTGAAGGGCACAATGGACTATCGACTTTGTTAACAAAGGAATGATTTACGCCTATTAGGTTATTCAGATGCCGATTGAGTTGGAGACCTAGATGAGCGTAAATCAACTTATGGATATGCGTTCTTGCTCAATGGAGGTGCGATTTCTTGGAATAGCAAGAAACAGACATGCACGGCGTTGTCTACGAGGGAGGCAGAATTTACTGCATGTTCTGCCGCAGTGCAAGAAGCAGTATGACTAAAATGTTTCTTAGAAAATTTAGCCACTGTCACTGAAGTTCCAAGACCGGTGACAGTTTATTGCGATAGTCAAGAAGCCATTGCCTATGTAAAAGATTCCAAGTATCATGGAAAGACAAAGCACATTGACATAAAGAATAATTTCATCAGAGATATTATAACGCAGAAAGAAGTGATCCTGCAATACATTTCAACCAATAAAATGGTTGTTGATCCATTTACAAAGGCTATTCCTAGATACATGTTCTTGACCCATAGGATGTCACTAGGATTACGTAGAATGTGATATCTGTTATTGTAGAGGATCATTGGTTTATGTATTTGTGGACAGATGTATTGTACTTGTTTGTTTATTAGTGATTTGATATTTTATCAATAAGTACAAATTCACTATGAGACTAGCACAAACACACATATATTATTGAAAAGTACGTCAGCAGGCAATGATTGGCACACTTACACGAGCTATCGCCTCAAGTGCTGTAGTTAACACATTGAGATGAGACGTTATGTACAAATAAAAGCTGAAGAGCAAGTTTTGGTACATAAAATATGTCGCCTTGATTGGAGTCAGGATGAGGTCTGTGATTTGTTTATTATAAGACCGAACATGATAGTCCCACAATCATGTATGCCTGAAAGATGCCGGATGCGAGTACTTAATTAGGCGCTATAGAAAACGAGCTGATATAGCACTCGGGCTAAACATGAGTACGTGAGAGGCACGTGACGATGTTTAGGCTAAGATCTATATGGTGGATATATTTTATAAATGACATACGCTCTTATAGAAAGAGTAATCCACTATAACATGTAATTCATACTACATGTGCATTTTACGACCAATAAGGGAAGATTAGTAAAATTATCCTTATTTACTCATCGTGTGAGCCCTTGAGGTAATTTGTATTTTTACCTCAATTTTGTGCCCTATGTTACTTCTGACTATGTTCTCAAAGTGAAAGATCAATGTTGCTACTTTAACATGTTACGAGCAATCATGAATAGATATGGCCTATGGGACGTGTCTAGGAAAGCAGTTGTTCTGAAATTGAGAGAGACATGAGTGCGAAGGAAGACTATTGTTGTTTTACATCTATCACGTGTATTTACTGGTCAACCAATTATATCGCCCTATGTGGTTGCGGATGTAATTGTAAATACATGGTATTTTGAGAATAGTCAAGTATAGCCTTTAAGGGATTGGTATACTTGGACTGATGTAACAAAATATGTCTAGGGCACTGTGAGACATCGATTGTTTATATCTTTTCAGGGTTGTAGCAATTATGTCATCCCAGGTGCATAATTGGAGCTCTCAAGTGCAGGTGTACTCACTGGTCGCACGGTTTATTTGCCAGTATGAATTGTTTTGTAAAATTGATGAATGTTGAATGCCTTATAATCTTGATAAAATGCTATCAAGCCCATCATGTCCGAGTGGGAGATGTTCTACTTTAGCTAGCTAGCTAGTACGTCCATGATGGGGTGCGATTAGATCGCACCATTTGGACTTGATACGGTACGATGGAAGGACACCATTTGTAGGGGTGTCATGGAGACATATAAAAGCCTCCTGAACACAACCGTTGGAATAGTTGGCCATTCATTCGCAATAAATTTTCTCTCCATTTCCATCAAAGAAGATCAAGGCGTTCCATTTCATTTTTGCAAGAACGATCGGCATTTACGCCGTGGAAATCAGGTGTTTTCCTTGTGATTGCATCCAGACAAACGTGAGGAAGTGTTGTTCATGATTTGTTCGCAATTCAACGTTCGTTCCGGGGCTATTTGCTGTTTGAGCATCGGAATCAGGTAAGTCGTCTTTCACTAACTTGAATTCCAACAACCACATCACACTTGATTCAGTCAACTTCAGTTAAAAGGAGAAAAAGGAAGTGAGATCGTGAAAGAAAAGAGAAACGAGGAACAGCAGCGAGACTTGCCTGCAATCCCTGTTGTTCTCGCAAGTTAACAATTGCCACTCCCGTTATTCGAGTCCCTTCCCACACAGCTGACAAAGGCAAATCAGCATTTTTAGTCGTCCGAGATTCATCATCTTTGAATCAACAAAAATCAGAGTGTATGTTCGGATGCTATTCGTTTTTTTACAATTGGGAGATTGGTGGTCCATGTATTTGAACAAGCCAACCGATATGATCCCGAAGAGAACATTATTAATGGTCTGCAATTTGCAGCAGTGAATGAGATTCATCATCATTTGGTATTAGCATGGAATATTCATCATCTGGAAGTTGACTACAACAAAATGCATTGGTAGTCATGAAATACAAGAAAAGGATGTAGTATTCTTCCTCTAAAGATAAATGACCTATGAATGGAGTACTGGTCGCACTCAAGATAGTTGTGCAAACCCCTGGCGAGATCAAGATTAGTTGACCCCAGTAGTCATTCGAGTGAACCTGGCCAACCCCCAAAATTGGCAACAGCGCCCGTTAGGGATCTGCAGTTTCTGTTGCTTTTTCTTTATAAGCTTCAACTTTTCTTTTTTTGCATTTTAAATGGGGTTAATACCACGAAAAACCCTAAACTTGTACATCTATAAAAAATTTACTAAAAATTAATTTTTTGACAACCAAAAATCTCAAATTAATATACTTATGACAAATTTATCTTTACTAGTTTTCGTCAAATTTTACTATTAAATTGCCAAGTTGAATAATAGGTGATAGTTAATGAACGTATCAGCTTGTGATTTTATCGTCATTTGTCACAGGTGTACTGATTTTTAATTTTTTATTGGTGTTAATCTATATTAATAAAAACTAACAAAGAGTAAATTTATCACAAATATGTCGATTTAGGGGTTTTGGTGGTTACAAAATTACTTAGGGGTAATTTTCTCATATTTTAAAGTTTTAGTTTTTTAATAAACTTATCACGGTTGTACGCGTTTAGAGTTTTTTGTAATAGTAAACCTTTTAAATATGGTTATTTTTCTATTACTAAAAAAAATTATAAATACGCAACGACTCCATTACATCATCATTCAACCGCTTGTCATACCGTTTTTTAAATGAAAAGTTGAACAAAAATATTAATAGGGATCACATTGGGACAAAAACGTTTGTGTATAAAGTGAAGATTGAACAAATTAGGAAAGTATTGAATCAGCGGTGCTATTATTCTTTTTGGGGGATAAGCACATGGAACTTACCACATTAGCGACTGCTGACTTGACCACCTTCATATCCTCCAGCGAAAACCTCGCCGTGGCTAGCTTCCTCGGCCAGAGTTCCACCCCTGCGCCACCACTCACCGGCGTCGTCCGATCGCTCACCCACATGATCCTCAGCACAAACTCCATTATGAAAACCACCGTGAACCACACCACCTCCAACACCCTCATTACTGCCTTCCACCACTCGCCACCACCGTCGCTTCTCCTCCTCGTTGTTGATGATGAAGGACCGATCGTCGGCAGCACCTCAGGGTCGTCCGCCCACCGGGACCCTGCCATGAACGAGGACATCAGTGAGATGCCGTCACCAAGTGCATGGTGAATCCGTACCACCATGCACTGATGGGCCATCAGGAGGTGGACGTCCCATAGGGGTTTGTCGTCGCCCATGAGCCCTGGCGAGTCAATGGACAGGTCGGCGAGGAACTCGTTGACTGCTGCCTCATCAGAGAGGCCTTCGGCGATAGGGCTGTGGACCGGGACGACATGGCGGTCAATTTCCACGCGGGTCCTCCTCCATTGCTCTCGACCTGCGGAGTCCTGCACCAAGAGGCTGCAGAACCTGGGGTGCATAAACATGGGGCAGCTCTGGATCGCCAACTTGAGGGCGTCCACATAGAGGGGTTGCTTCATGCCAATGGCGCAGTAGATCACCTAGTTCATCTCCTTCTGGAGGAACAGGCGCCCTGCCAGTGTGAGGGGCTCGTCGGAGCTGTTCTCCAGGGACCCCATGCCTGCGTGAAGATCGAAAAGGAGGAAATTTTCAGTACGGATGGAATGGCGGGAGAATGACGACAGTGCCGGATCTTACGAAGTCAGTACTTCTTGAATGGATAAAAACACGAATCAGAATCTAAAGTAGTCTAAAAATCGAAGCTTTTGTTTGTACGGTGGGGAGGGGGGAGGAGTGCGAGAGTGTCCGATTTATAATTTTCAGGCGAGATTGCGCGAGGCTTGGATCTTAGCCTGTGCGAGCATCTTTTCACCAAGCATTTATTAATTCGATGGTTCTTAAAAACAACAGCTAAAAGAGGTTCTAACACTTGCATGAAAAGGTCCATTACACTGTCGACTTGCGAAGAAGTCAGTTTAATGAATCTTTTGCGGGGTAATCAAAGATCAAACCATTCGAAAAAAATCCTAGCTTTTACATTGTTTTGTATATGAATTTCATCAGTCAACTTGTTTCGTATCTCTCATGCCATTCTCTATGTATCTCGAATTTTGTATCCAATGGACCATCTGGATATCAGCAATCTTTCATGTTCCTACTTTAGTTAGGCATATTT
Organism: Eucalyptus cladocalyx; assembly: GCA_017140615.1. NCBI lineage: Eukaryota > Viridiplantae > Streptophyta > Magnoliopsida > Myrtales > Myrtaceae > Eucalyptus > Eucalyptus cladocalyx. The sequence continues at coordinate 3,654,993 of CM029516.1, read as the reverse complement.
ACACGCTATAAGATGAATGGTATAGTGTGCTTGATTGTAAATAGTCAAAATGAAAATTAGACCACCTTGTCCTTTTGTCCCTTAGGATTTTCTTTTGCTTTCAAGACTCAAATTTGCATCGAATGCATGGGATGTTAGGTAACAACTAACTTTTCAAATTAAAAAAAATCAAGCCAACCCAAACTCAACCGTAATCATCATTAAGGTTGCATTTTGCCGTTTTAAGTTTCAGTCAAAATAGGACTAGATAGACTAGGATATAAAATATTTTATTATATCTTATCCACTATTTGATTAATAACAGTAATAAATTTAGATACTTTCATACCATATTATATACATTATTTGGTGCAAACCTGAAAATACACAAATGGAGATGGTAAGAATCTTTCTTGATTCACAGTTGAAAAAACACAAATATACAAATGAAGATAACTTTCATCAATTATCGTGATTATTATACTATCTAAATCTTAAATCATAAATGAGCTTTATCAATCAATCCATGATTATTGCACTATCTAAATATGAAATAGCAAAAGAGCTCATTGCAACATTCTAGATCCACACATTCAACCATGACAAGAAATGAACAAACTCTAGTAACATTGATGCGATAGATCTGCCAGCAAATGCCAAATCTAGTAAGAAATAAAATATGATCCTTCAACTTCGCGACACTGAAAAGTATAGTGCTTTGACTCTCTTGTTACTTTTGTGCACCTTTAACTTGAACCATAGAGTTATGGAGTAGAATGAGTTTTGACTCTCTTGGTTCTTTCATTGACTTTTGACGTGAACCAAAGAGTTATAGGGGAAAATGAGCTTCAACTCTCTCGTCGTCCTCATGAAGTTTTAACGTGATCCAAAAACCTATGAAGGAATTGTGAAGTTTCAACAAAATTGAGAGGTATGGAAGAGAAGGAGACGAAGAGCGTAGGTTTTTTAAAAAATTAATCTCATTGCCCCTTCTTTCAATCGAAATTGGATCATCAAATATCTTTCACCGAAATTCGTCTTCAATTTTTATTAAGCAGAGACAAGTTTTGTGGTGATTCCAAACAAACGTTGTATCAATGGAACATAAGAAATATATACACTTTTACAGAATTTAATCAACAATATGATGACATAAGAAGCTTTGCCAAAATTTAATTGACAACAAAGTGCAGTGACAAAAGATACAACATTAGAATTTAATCAATGACAAAGATCTGTAAAGTATAGTTAAAGTACAAAAATTGAAAGATATCTATATAGCAGAAAAGATAAGTTGCAAAATAGTAAAAAATAAAGATAAATTTGCAAGAACATTGAGTTCTTTAATTGATTGATCAAGATTTACAAAGAATGGAAGGGGAAGAATTGTCCAAAAAGTCTTACACCTATTGTACAGTGGCCAATTTAGTCATGAACATTTCAATTGTGTTAATTTAGCATTAAACTTATTGTACAACGGTCAATTCTGTCCGAAACCTTTTAATTGTATCAATTTAGTCCCAACCTTTTGACAATTTACTAATTTAATCATAAGCCTTCTTACAAATAACAGTTCTTCTAGCCAATTATGAATGGGATTCACTAACGTCGCGATCTAGTCAATATTAGTCTTCATAAGTGGTGTAGCTGGCACCGGTGTGAATGATTTTTAAATTTAAAAAAAAAAGTCAATTTTATTATTTTTATTGTTTTTTTCATTTCTTTTCTTGCTTTTCCTATCCAAAAAAAAAAAATCAAAAATTGTTCATGTTAGCCTAGGCTGTGCCATGTAGGACAACATTCACTGGACCGCTACATCAATAATTTATGGCCAAAGTTAGTCGGGAAGACAACATTGGCAATGCATTAAAAGGTTTAGGAGTAAATTAGTAAATTGTTAAAGGATTTTTAACTAAATTGGCATAATTGAAAAAATTTAAGCCTGAATTGGCAAATTATTAAGAAGTTTTTGGACTAAATTAGTACAATCGAAATGTTTAAGGCTAAAGCCATTATACAATAAATTTATGACTTTCTGATCAATTTTTCCAAGAATATGGTGTGGCTATTTATGACCCATATATTTATGACCCATAGTCAACCGTTACAATTTTGGAATTAAATAAAATAAATAAGGACAGTTACAATACGTTGTACTATTCACTAACCCCTATAGTCTAGAACACTTATCCACATGAAGTTATAAATTCCCTAAATTATTTACAACAAAACATGACTGCAGGGTTATATGACATTGAGATGTCCTGCATGCTGGGATGCCCCAGGAGTATTCGAGAGATGAAGTAAATAAAATGGGGCATGCTCATTAATTTACATTTATGCATGTTGATAAAGATCCAAATAATATTGATGCATCAAAAAAAGGCCTCGGGAATGTTCGGGAGATGAAATAAATAAGATGGGGCATGCTCATTAATATACATTTATGCATGTTGATAAAGACCCAAATGGTATTGATGCATCAAAAAATTATATGCCATACGTGTGCATTGAGTAGATAATGACCATGCATTCGTGTTAGATACTTATAAAGAAAGTAGGGTGTATGCTTATGTCTTGATTATGCTGCTCCGATTGTTTGTGAGTGTTATGCTAGGGTGGGTGCGAAGGTGAACTCCTATTTTAAATTTAGATATTTCACTTACCAGGCTTCAGCTCATTCCTTTATCTTTCAGACGTGTAGAACAACCACACCCCACCACTGCTTTTTGGAGCCCTTGCAGACATTGAGTATGATTATGAGGAGGTTGTATTGCCTAATATAGTTTTTACGTAGACCAAGTGCACTACTACGATGTGGGTCAACATAAGACTTAATCGCATAGAAAATTAGGGATTAATTTTTAAACCCTAGCCCAAAAATAATTTTTACTAAATTGCATCGCGTATCAACATTAGGAATATTTGTATCACTGCTGGTAATTTTTTAAATTTTTCCCAAAAAAATATCATGAAAAAGAAAAGGAAATAAGAAAATAAGAAACTATTATTATTATTATTGAAAATTATGATCATAAAAGAAAAAAAAAAAAAAGAGGAAAATCAAATAGGGCTGGGTAAGGGGTTGGGCTTGCCCGGCGTTCCTCCTCCTCCTCCTCCTCTTCTTCTTTCTCCCTTTCTCTTTTCTTTACGTGGGCCAGCCCACCTCTCTTTTCTCTATCTCCTTTTCGTGCATAGCCCGGCCCATATCCCTTTATTTCAGCCCGACCCACACGCAAGTCATCTTCCCCCCTCACGCCAGCCACACTTCTGCAAAAGAGGGAAGGAAAGAAACGTACAAACCAGAGAATGAGGCAGAGGATTGCGAGGACGGGCGAGCTGGCGATGGCAAAAGTAAGGCACGCCGGTTGCTAGCCATAAAAAAGGAGAGAGGCGAGAGAGAGGGGAGGTCCTTTAGCGGGAGTCCAAGGGAGAGAGAGACCGAGAAGGGGAGAGATCTGAAGGGAGAAAGCAACCGAGAGAGGGCGAGCCCGAAAGAAAGGAGTCCACCGACCGTCCGGCCATGCCCGAAGCTCGTTCGACGGCTCCCGGACGCACCCCCAGGCCTGTTGTCCCTATTTTCCTCAAGTTGCATCCAAGGTAAGCCGTGAGCTTGAGTCTTGTTTGTCTTCTCTCGGGCACGTCACAGCTCCAAGGATTCTAGCTCGGAGGAACGCAAGGCAACTAGACCTGGTCCGATCTATAGAGCTCGCCCCTCATTCGCCGCCCCTGAGCCGGATAAGGAACACCATCGACGGCCCTCACCGTGCCCCGTTTCTACACCTGGTTTCTGGTTTGTTGAACCAGACCACCGTGCCCATTTCATGTGAGTCCCCACCTTCATTTATGATATATCTTGCTGTTGTTGGATCATTGTCTGCTCATTGTCATGCGTCCCGGTCCTTGTGTGAAACTCCATCGTGCTCTTGTCCGTTCCTCAGATAGCGTATCCGACATGTTCAAGCAAAGCATCCTCAAAGCACTTTGCCAGAAAATCAGGGTCGGGGATGATGTCCTCGACCACCAGAGTCTGCATGTCCACCCTCCCCGCATAGCTCACCACGTGCATCGTGAGCACCTGCATGCATCGCATCTCAAACATCCCACATCAGTCCTGATAAAGATTCGATTCTAGATACGGCAGACAAGAAGGAAAAAGGAAAAACGATGAGGATTTGGAGCCTTACGTGAGGTAAACTCGAAGAGGTCACCCGTACGTACGTAATGGGGTTGCCCATGACCGCGATCTCCTCTTGCGGGCCGAGCATGTTCAAGATAGTGAAGGAGGTGTTGCAGATGATCCTGTAGTTGAGCAGAATCGTGATCTGCATCAGCAAATAACCAGACAAATTGCGAGATTGTCAGCTTATTCTCATTCTGTTTTCCTGTTTCCCGAATTGCAGAAGCTTCAACTGATCCTTACACGTGCTCCTATATAAGTCATGACGATATCCCCGATTCTGTAGGGGAAGTGAGCCTCCAGGGACTTCTTCTTCCGGCCGATCATGGACTTCGCTTTTCTCAGGTATTCGAGAGGGTCCCGAGCTTCTGCGGTAGTGAACGGGGAGGAGGAGAATCCCGAACTTGTTGCCCCACCGCAGTACCAGGTTGCGTTGGATCAAATTGGATAGTTCCTGATTAATACCAAACCCACACTCCAATTCAATCAACTTCAGTTAGAAGGCAATAAACAGTGAGACTCACCAGCAATCCGGGTTGTTCTCGCAGATTAACCATCGCCAATCCGGTTATGCGAGTCCCTTCCCGCACAGCTGACAAAGGTCAATAAGCATTTTAGTCAGGCGAGATTCGTCGCCTTTGAATTGACAAAAATCGAGTGAATTGTCGGAAATGCTATTCCCTTTTTACCATTAGGAGATCGGTGGTCCAAGTACTTGAACAAGCCGGCCGATATGATCCCGAAGAGAACATCATTAGAATCTTGCGTGATAAAATTTACTGTTTCTCGATTTCTCTGTTTCTCAGTTCGGAGCAGGTTTGGAAACAATCCGTTTGGTGACGTTAATCTGATTTCTCATTTACAAAACATTTCTATTCCGGAAATAGAAATCGAAGAAATCGTGTTCTAAATTTTTAGGCTTTTCCGGTTTCGAAATAGAAATAGAAAATTTTTTTTCTCAACTTTTCAATTTAGTCCAAAATATTTTAGATCACTAATATTGAAATAGAAATAGAAATAGAAATAGTTAATTTAGTCCAAAATATTTTAATAATTTTTTAATATAATCATTTCAATCAATATTGATTGAAAATCTTAACCATTGGGCCAAATGGTGGGAATTGAATGGACAAGGCTTCATTTGTTGCACGCAAGAGATTTCACGCATGGTAATAGTCAACTTGCCACATTCATATCTAACGAGTCTTTCTTCACCTACTTCTTCCGTAAGACGCCGCACAAACGGCTCTATCTAGCTAACTATTTTTTTATTCATAAACTTCATATTGAGACGGTAAAAAGGGGTCAAATCATTAGGGTTTCATCTGATTTTTCTTTTATAAGGAAAATAGATCTAATAAGGAATCTGTTGTTCTTGTAAGAGTGTTGATAAAAATACAGATTTTGATAATAAATTTTTAAATAATCCTAGTGTTGATAATTTTGAAAAAAATTGGTGACGATTTTTTAACATGGTGAGGATTTTTTTAACAAAATTTGGAAAGAAATTGGAATTAGACTTGAAGTTAGGACTTTTTTAGGAGATTAGACTATTATAATCATGGCTATCATTAGACTTATTTGATTAATGTGAAATCAATTTCGGCAAAAACATAACGACATATTCACTACAATTGAATTTCAATTGATTTTTTTTTGCCACGTAATTTATTTTTCGAAAGAAAATATTACGTAATACGAAACGTAAACACATGTAATAGGAAATTCCATGAAATTGTATTTTCAACTTTTGTAATGTATTAGTATTATTTCGACTATTATTTTGTATTTGAGGATTTCCTATGTTGTTTTAGTATTATTTCGACTATTATTTTGTATTTGAGGATTTCCTATGTTGTCATCTAATCAATTTCTATTCCTAGAAATTAAAATTTTATTCTGTTATTAAACGGATTTTTGTTCCAGAAATAGAAATTTTAAGTCATTATCAAACGAGTTTCTTTGCTCAGAAACTTGTCCGGGGAATAGAAATCAAGAAATCAATTTACGTAACGAAATCAATTTACGGAATAGAAATTTTGTCATGCGCGCCCTTAATGGTCCGCATTTGAAGCAATAAAAGATATTCATCATCATTTGGAATTAGCATGGAATCAAAATACATTGATAGTCGTAAAATAAAAGAAAAGCATGTAGAATTCTTCTTTTCAAGATAAATGACAAATTTAGTATTAGTTTTTTTTTTTTTTTATATCTAGGAACCACCATACAGCCGGAAGCCGGCGATGCAAACCTAGAGGGCACTAGTGTGGGGACCCACCACCCATGGCACCCCACTAAAGTCACGCATCATGACGAGTTAGGGAATCGAACGTTGGCCATAACCTCGGCCTTGCGTGTGGCCAATGTTTGATTCCACCAAGTTGGCCACCACGGGGTGGGTCAAATTTAGTATTAGTTGCACTCTCCAAAGTTGTACAAATGCTCACGATGCTCGCCAATCGGAGTGAGCATGGTCCAAGTGGGTGGTTCTCACGTTAGATCTGAGAACAGCTCACTAAGGACCAATTTCAAAAATTAAAATTGAAATCTTGCCATTAGTTTCATAGACCTATCCGGGAACTGGATCGCCGGTCTGGTCTGATACTCGGGTGAATCCATAGAATTGGTCCCCAATCCCTATAAAATTGCATTCATCAATTACTATTATGGTGAACCTAGTTTCTATTTAAAGCAGCAAAGCTTGTTCGGCCTTATATTTAGGTTGAATTGCTATTAATTCTAATTAAGAATTGAAAACTATAGGGCAGAACGAATAGATAACGTAAATTTTTTGAAGATGGTGTGGTTGTCTTAGGATTTCTTGACATTGGAAACATATAGAGAATTAGACTACATGTTAGAAGTCCTAACTTTCATAGAAGTTAAAACATTAATCGCTTGATCTATCTTTTTTCAACATTAACCTAATTTAATCATGGAATGGCTAAGGAGAGACATAATTATCTCCAATCAGTTCTCTCATTCCTCTATGTTTATTTACTTTGTTTTGGTTGATAAAGCAAGTAGATAGATTATTAGAATGCAAAAGAAAAAGTAGGGGAGTTAATACACACCGAAGAGACAAAATTAGTAATAATGTCCAGTAACTACAAATATACATGTATGTACATATATATTTGATTGAAGAACTATAATAGTAATTGAGGTGAAATTTCTTTCTTTAAATATATATAAACCGATTCAATCCAGGTAGGTAAGCCATGGGTTCCATGCCTAGAATCAGGAATCGGACCGATACTCGCCGATTCCATTAAATTGGAACCAAGAATCGGATTGCCCCCATGGGAACCGCCAGTTTTGATCCGGTTTGATTCTGGGTTATCCAGACAGTTTCTAGTTCTTTTGCACACCCCTACTCACTAGGGTTAGTTGACTCCAGGGGTCATTCGAGCAATCTTGACCGACCCCTGAGATTAGCATCAACGCTTGCTTGCTGATAATCTGTGGTATCTATTTCTTTGTCCTTTTAAGCTTCAACTTTTTTTATTTTCTGCAATTTTTAAATAAGATTGTTTCGTGTTACTAAAAAAATTACAAAAACATGCCCCGTCTTCATCACATCATCATTTAACGGCGATTTAATGGATGTTGCACTTTTTTTTTTTTTTTTAATGAAAGTATTAATTTGAACAAAAATATGATAGGGATGGCATTGAAAAAAAAATGGCGTATAACGTCAAGATTGAACAAGTGAGAAAAGCATTGAATCCGTGGTGCTAAAATTGTTTCTGGGCGATAAGCACATGAAAGTTTAGAATTTATCGCGTTAGCAACCGCTAACTTAACCACTTTCATGTCCTCCAGTCGAAACCTCGCCGTAGCCAGCTTCCTCGGCTAGAGTTCCACCCCTGCGCCGCCGCCGCTCACTGGCGTCTTCCAATCACTTGCCCATATGCTCCGCAGCACAAACTCCGCTACGAAGACCAACTTGAACCGCGCCACCCCCAACACCCTCTCTACCGCCTTCCACCACTCGCCGCTGCTGCCCCTCCTCCTCTCAGCCGACAACAGAGGATCGATCGTGGGCAGCGCCTCGATTGTCCACCCGCTAGCACAATGCCAGGAACATCGACATCAGCGAGATCCCATCACCCAGGGCGTGGTGGATCCGGAACACCAGGCACCGGTGGGCCATCGGGAGGTGGATATTACACGGTGGCTTGTCGTCACCCGAAGCCCCCGAGTAGATGGACAGTTGGCGAGGTACTTGTTGATCTTGCTGCCTCATCGGACGGGCTGTCGGCAACGGGCCATGGACCACACGACATGCTGGTCGATGTCCACACGGGTCCTCCTCCAATGCTCCTGGCCCACACAGTCCCGCACCATGAGGCTGCAGAACAGGGGGTGCTTCATGTTGTTACTGATCAAAAACGATAATCTAGAAACAGAAAACCAAAAGCTATATTTTTGAGTGAGGAAGAGAAGCACAGAGAAAACATAGCACAAACTTGCGTACGTCAGTTTTCGGGATAAGTACACTAATGGTGCCATAAGTTGTGTACGGCGCTTACTTTGGTGCCAAAAGTTTCCGTCGGATCACTTAAGTGCCAAAAAATTTGAAAAACGCTCACTTTGGTGTCAACTCCGACGAAATTGGCCGGAAATCCAATGTGGCCTTTTTTTATAAATTTTTGACACCGACGTGGCTCGTCGGAGAGCCAAGTCAGCATCTAAACACCAAAACGACGCCGTTTGGCATCTTTCCCCCAACTTTGAAACCCTAATCCCCAAATTAAGAGAGAGGGAAGCTCGTCTTCATGTCTTCTTCTTCCTCAAAGACCCACACCAGCAACGGCACCGGCACGACACCGCGAACGGCACCGGCGGACACCGGCCTTTAATTACACCAAAGAACGCACCAGCGAGATGAGTGCACCGAACCCCTTCGACCCATCTTCTTCCTCCTCCTCCTCTGCCCTCGCCTTCGATTTTTCCTGCAACAATTTCAGTCTCTCCTCGCTCACCTGGTCGAGTAACTACAATGGTGGCTGAGTGATGGTGGCTGAGCAGCAACGGTGGCCGAGCGACGGCAGGCGAACGACGATGGCCGAGCGGCGGAAACCCTAATTTTTCCCCATGTGAGCTAAACGGCGTCGTTTCCATAAAGCCATCCATTTAGGACAGCAAAAGGACGTCGTTTTCTTAAGGAGGACCGAAAACAACATCATTTAAAGGCCTATCGATTTTTTTAAAAAAAAAATCATTTTGGCCGGAATCTTTCGCCGGAGGCCGGAATCTTTTGCCGGTGGCACCAAAGTGAGCGTTTTTCCTCCAATTTGGCACTTAAGTGATCCGACGGAAACTTTTGGCACCAAAGTGAGCGCTGTATACAACTTATGGCACCATTAGTGTACTTATCCCTCAGTTTTCTAAGGAAACTGTTAAGTACAAGACAACTTATACAAGAACAAAAACTGCTCACAAACCACACACACGGGCAGCATATAACTGCACCTAAACGTGTTAATTCACATCCTAGAAAATAGCAAAAAACACTAAATACGTAACTAAATGAACTTGCTGTTTTTTTAATAAAAAAACAAAGTAAAATAGAGAAAAAATAGAACAGAAAATAGAGTAAATAAAAAGAAAACAGCAACTGAGACATTATTAATCTAACAAACTCGTCCTTGGATCGATTCTTCTTTGCATACTCCAATTTTCTTTCTTAATACTTCAAATCTTCCAGCTTTAAGTGGTTTTGTGAACATGTCTGCAAGCTGATCTTCAGATCTGCAATAGACCAACTTAACTTCGCCACTTTGTTGCACCTCACACAGAAAGAAAAATTTGACTTTGAAATGCTTGGTTTTGCCATGAAAAACTGGATTCTATGATATTGCTAAGGCAGCCTGATTATCCACATTAACTTCAATGCAATTACTAGAATTCAACCACAAATCCTTCATTATCTTCTTTAGCCACAAAGCTTGATTTGCAGCTGCGCAAAGAGTGCTATAAACTCAGCCTCGATGTGGACCGAGCTACAATCTCTTGCTTTTTGGAACACCAGGAGAAACAAGCAGAACCAAGATTGAAACAATACCCAGACGTATTTTTCATGTCATCCACTGAACCAGCCCAGTCACTATCAGAAAAACCTTGCAAATTAAACTTCTGACCTTTATTAAACTTCACACCAAAGAACAATGTTCCTTTGAGATATCTCAATACCCTTTTTGCTGCAATGAAATGTAACTGACTAGGACTACTCATAAACCTGGATAAAACATTCACAGCAAATAGAATATCTGGTATGGTTGCTGTAAGATACATAAGACAGCCAATTAGACTTCTATACATAGAAGCATCTACTGCATCTGTTCCATCATTCTTCTGCAGCTTCTCTTTAGCAACCATAGGAGTGCTTACACTTCGACAATCTTCCATCTGAAACTTCTTTAAAATTTCCTTCATGTATTTTTTTCCGATAGATAAAGATCTCATATGAAGCCTGTTTGACTTCCAGACCCAAAAAATAAGACATCTTTCCCAAGTCTGACATCTCAAAAATTGCAAATAAATCTTGCTTCACCTTCTCTATCAATTCCATATCATTCCCCATCACTAAAAGATCATCTACATAAAGTGACAGAATTACAACACTGTGATTCACCTTCTTGACATAAAGAGTGAATTCACTTAAGCTTTTTACGAAGCCAAAATCCTGCAAATATCAATCTATCTTCCCATACCAAGCTCTTGGAGCCTGCTTCAATCCATATAGAGCTTTCTTCAACCTGTATACACTCTCTTCTTGCCCTTTGATACTAAAGCCTTCAGGTTGTTCAACAAAAATCTCCTCCTCAAGCTCTCCATTTAGAAATGCAGACTTGACATCTAACTGAAATATAGGCCATCCCTTCTCTGCTGCAATAGCTAACAATAACCTTATTGTATCAAGTCGTGTAACAGGAGCAAACGTTTCAAAATAGTCTACTCCCCATATTTGTACATAGCCTTTCACCACTAGTCTAGCTTTGTGTTTATTGACAGAACCATCAGGATTAAGTTTTGTTCTAAACACCCACTTAACCACAATCACATTCTTATCAGATGGTCTGTCAACAAGCTCTCATGTGTGGTTTTTCTGGATCATTGCAATCTCCTCCTGCATTGCTGCAATCCACCTCTGATCCTCCTTAGCTTCCACAAAGTTAGATGGTTCGAGCATTGCCACATTGCTTCTTTCATAGATTTCAACAAGTGACCTTGTGCCTCTCACCGGTAAATCATCCACACTGTCTTCCAATCCTTCTATAATTTTATCAACCTCTACATCTGTTGCAGGTTGTTTTTCAAACTGTTGCTGTTCTGCACTCTTTACTTCCATCCAATTCCATTCATCTTCCTCTAGAAAAACAACATCTCTGCTTACAGTCACCTTTCCTGTCATAGGGTGAAAAATCCTATAAGCCTTTGATTGAAGACTATACCCGATGAAGATTCCAAGCTCAGCTCTTTTATTCAACCTGTCCCTCTTGACCTGAGGAACATGAGTGTAACACAAACACCCAAAAACCTTCAAATTTTTTATATAAGGTTTAACACCATACCAGACTTCAAAAGGTGTTGACCTCTCTAAGGCCTTTGTGGGCAATCTGTTCAACAGGAACACTGCAGTATTATCTGCTTCAGCCCAAAACTTCTTAGGCAACATCTTCTCTTGCATCATACATCTGGCCATCTCCATAAAACTTCTGTTTTTCCTCTCACTAACTCCATTCTGTTGAGGTGAATAGGGAGCAGTGAACTGCTGCACAATTCCTGCTTGCTCACAATTCAACTTAAACTTATGAGCAGTATATTCAGAACCATTATCAGACCTGAGCATTTTAATTTTCTTCACACTATGATTCTCAACTAAGGCTTTAAACTTCACAAACACATCAGCAACTTCAGACTTGGCTCGCAGAAAATAAATCCAACTCATCTTAGTCATATCATCAGTGAAGGTAATGAAATACCTGCTACCATTGAGAGAAGATTCAGACATAGGTCCACATAAATCTGTGTGGACTAATTGTAGCTTCTCACATGCTCTCCAACCTCCTCTTTTGAAAGGAAATCTGGCTTGCTTGCCAAGAAGACAAGTTTTGCACCGGAAATTCCTCCTCCAAACTTGGCAAGTCATCTCGCCAAGCTATTTCTCTGCATAAACAACATGCTCTTCCTGTGAACATGCCCAAGTCTTTTATACCATATCTCTGCATTTTCTTCTTTGCACTTTAAAACCATTTGTTACATTTCTTGTGGCTTGAACATGAAACTCTTGTCCTCCATTGGAATTCTTAGCACTTCTTTGCTATCTGCATTATTAATAAGACATTCCTTCCCTTTGAACTTCACTTTATAACCCTTCTCAACTAGTTAAGCAACACTTAACAAATTATGGTCAATATTTGGCACAAAGAGAACATCACTGATCAGCTTCACCTCCTGATTTCCTTCAATAGCCACTGTACCCTTCCCTTGCACTTCGATATACTGTCCGTTGCCAATTCTAACTCTGGACCTGACTGACCTGTCTAGACTCCTAAACAGCTTCGAATTGCTAGTCATATGATTGATACAGCCACTATCCACCAGCCATGCATCATTCCCAACAAAAGATTCAGAAAAAGTAGCTACAAACAAATGTTCTTCCTCAGTTTCATTCACTGCTACCTGGGCTTTTCCTGCTTGTTGGTAATTTTTTTCTTTGCAGATGGCTTCCATGTGACCCAACTTGTTACATCTTCTGCATCTAGCATCAGGCTTTCTCCAACATCTAAAAAACCAATGATTAATTCCACCACAGTATTGACCAGGCTTTTTGTTCATCTTCCATTTGCTAGACCCACCAGAATTTCCTTCTTTCGCTACAAACTTGGAGTCACCGGCATTTTCTCTAGACTGAATCCATTTCTTCCCTTTGCCTCCATCATTTGACTTCACTCTAGCTTGCAGCACACCCTCTACAAAGTCTTCTCTTCTCATCAGTCTTCTGTGCTCCTGTGCTTGCAGAGCATTTAACAATTCTGCAAGCTTTATATCAGGTAAATCTCTTGTGTTTTCCAGAGACTCTATGGTGGCTTCGAACTTCTCTAGAAGAGACACCAGGATCTTCTGAACAAGCCTTTCATCCTTCAAGTCAGTCCCTAAAACTCTGATTTTATCAGCTATCCCAACCAACCTATCAGAGTACTCCTTCACTGACTCTGAATCCTTCATTTGCTGTCTCTCAAACTCCCTCAAGAGATTCAGCACCTTCATGCCTCTTATCTTCTCATCTCCCTCGTATTCATCCTTCAAGAAATCTCATATGGCCTTTGCAGAGTCACACTTCATAATTCTGGTAAAGATGGTAGGCGAGACAGCAGCATACAGGCAAGATTTTTCCTTGGCTTTTCTTGTGGTTCTCTCTTTATGAAGTTTGATTTGATTCATGGTCGGATTATCTGGAAGTGGAGCAACTTCATAATCATCCTCTACAGCTTCCCACAGATCATGACCCTCCAAAAATGCTGTCATCTTAACAGTCCATGCTTGATAATTCTCTCCAGGTAAATACATCGGAGAAGCCATCGCAGAGAAACCACTCGACCGTCTCCATCACCCTTTAACTTCTTTACACTTCGATACTTGCTTCACTTCACAATCCCTCAATATCATTAAATGCTCTGATACCACTGTTGTTACTGATCAAAAACGATAATCTAGAAACAGAAAACCAGAAGCTATATTTTTGAGTGAGGAAGAGAAGCACAGAGAAAACAGAGCACAAACTTGCGTACGTCAGTTTTCTAAGGAAACTGTCAAGTACAAGACAACTTATACAAGAACAAAAACTGCTTACAAACCACACACACGTGCAGCATATAACTGCACCTAAACGTGTTAATTCACATCCTAGAAAATAGCAAAAAACACTAAATATGTAACTAAATGAACTTGCTGTTTTTTTAATAAAAAAACAGAGTAAAACAGAGGGAAAAAAAAAACAGAACAGAAAACAGAGTAAATAAAAAGAAAACAGCAACTGAGACATTATTAATCTAACACTTCACCATTAGGGAGCTCCGGATTGCCACCTTGAGGGCGTCGATGTCGAGGGGGTGCTTCACACCGACAACGCAGTAGATCACGCAGTCCATCTCCTTCTGGAGGAACAGGCACCCCGCCGGCATCAAGGGCTCGTCGGGGCCGTTCTCCGGCGACCCCATGCCCGCACGAGGATCGAGGAGGGGATCACTGGTACGGTTGGGGACGGCGATGAAACCACAGCAGCAGCGCTGGCTCGTACGAAGTCAGAACTTCTCAAACGAGTAAAAACACGAATCGGAATCTAAATAGGTAGTCCCAAAATCGAAACTTTTGTGTGTTTCTTGAGCGAAGAACCGATCAATCGGACTTTCACTTTTGTGGGTGAGTGGCGGGGAAGGGGGAGGAGTGTGGGAGTGTTGGATTTGGAATTTTCCAGCGAGATTGCGTGAGGCTTCCGTGTACGGCTTCTGGCTGGAAGAAGAGACGGAGAGAACATATCCAGATGCGGTTTTGTCTCGACGTAGCGAGGGGCGCTGGTGCGAGATAGCGAGCATCGACGAGTAGGGCTCTTCTTTGACTCGATTGGTTTCGGCTCCTAAGGATCATCTTTTCGCCGAGCATTTCTTGACTTGATTCGATGGTCTCTTTCTGGTAAGGAAACGGCAGCTGAGAGGCTCTTAAATTAATGTGAAAAAAGTCGATTACATCGTGAGCAACGCGAACAAATCTGTTTTATATTGGTTTTTTTGTATATGAATTTCGGAATTCAAACTTGTTCCAGATCTCGTGTCTTTCTCTTTGTATATTGAGTATTGTAGCTGCTGGACCATCTGCACATCAGCAAATTTTCGTGTTCCTACTTTAGTTAGGCATATCTATT
Organism: Eucalyptus cladocalyx; assembly: GCA_017140615.1. NCBI lineage: Eukaryota > Viridiplantae > Streptophyta > Magnoliopsida > Myrtales > Myrtaceae > Eucalyptus > Eucalyptus cladocalyx. Next base: position 3,639,901 of record CM029516.1, on the reverse strand, counting down.
GACACCTAAATTTTGGCGACCCGTTTAGTCATTTATCGTATTAAAAAATTAGAGATTAATTTTATCCCTAAAAAAAATAGTTAATCGCATAGTATATAGTTTTAGGCACATTTATTTTTTATTTGCATTTACATTAGGCCGGTGAAAAATTGGTTCAAATAAATGATTTAGGACTTTAATTTGGTGAATTAGACTAAACCCACGAAAGAAGTAAATCGGCCCAAGCCCGTGTCCTCGGAAAGATTTTACGGATTTATTTGTGCGAGATTTCAAATTTTAGAAGAATCCTCTTGCAACCCTAAATCGTATCCAAAGCAAATATTACATTTGGAAAAATGAATTTTTGTGGATACGGATTTGGAAAAATTAAAACCCTAACTTGTAGCCTATAAATAGATTAGGTTCGTAGGGTTTGGGGTGAAGGCCACACGTTGAGAGAATAGATAGAGTGGAGGATCCAATAAGAGAATAGAAACCGAAGTTCTTTCTGCTCCTGGGGTCCCAATTCCGAGATCGCTCCATCACCGCCTCTGACCACTAGCCATAATTGTTGCTGCTAGACATCCACGCTGTACCTGCACCGCGACGGCCCCCTCTTGGCCGAGCTCTTCCCTTTCACTACACCGAATCTCTTTCTGTTTTGCAGGTTCTCGAATAAGCAGCACTGAGTTTTTTCTACCGTGCCGTGAGCCATGACATCACTGCCGTTGTCGAGCTGAGACCAGTTCACTGTGAGACTATCCCGGTGAACATCTGAGCATCCTCCTCACCGTCAGCCCATGCTTGTCCAGCGGGCACCAAGCCTCCATCAAGAAGTCCCCATAGTGAGTTGTTCCTTCCCTGGCCGAGAATTACTGGATCAGCCGGCTTTGCCGAGCAACCCGTAATCAGAGTCCCATCGTCGTTCCACCACGGATTCCCTATCGATGAAGCTGCTGCAGCACTGAGACCAAACCGAGGAGATCATCAAGCTATCAAGGGAGTTATCAATTCTCAATAAAAATTCCACTTTTCTTTCTCTATGGTCACGTAAGAGGGGCACATAAAGGACAAATAAAAAAGGAATAAAAAGATCACTTTCTTTTTCTTTGCAGGCCATTCACTTTCTTTTTCTTCGCGGGCCATTCACGTAGGCTGGTGAAGTCTTGCTGCTAGGCTTTCAGCGAGGACTTTCTTTCCTTGTAATTTTTGTGTTGCAGGTCATCTCCTCGTCTTTTGGAGAAAGACATGAGAAGCCTTTCCTAAGTGTCGACCCCTGCATTGCATGACAACCCGCTAACTGTGGTGCCAATCACGGGCCACCACTGGCCGCCTCCCACCTCATCATCGACGAGCACACCTTCAAACATCGAGACTTATTTTGGCTTTTGGTCAAAGCGGTGGAAGTTGTCTCATATTGCATGGTGAATTTTGGAGAACTGCCCGTGAATTCTTGAGAAAGAAATATAAGTGGGTTCAAGGGCAAGATACGATCGCGACTTTGGAGTTCTCAGTTGAGATTACTTGGCCCAACAAAAGCACCAAAATTCGTTGGCAATCATCGAGGAATCTGGGTGTTCAACAATTGCAACACCCTTGTGCGCCGTTCGAAGCTGCTGCTGTCCATATCTGCTGCCCAACACGTGCCTGGTTTCCTGGTGCTCGTGAAGAGCCGACGTCTGAAACTAAACCGTGGATAGCACCATCCTCACCGCAAAGCCACCCGGAGCTCCTGCAGTGTCGAGTCATCTACAGAGCCCAGGTGAGCCTGCTGCAGCCACAACGTCCCTCCGAGACCAAGCTGCTGTCCCCAACCCGAGCCAACTCCCGTGCAGCCTGTTAAGCCATCCAGAGTTCCAAGCGATGACGGTGAGATGCGGCCCAAGCTCGAACCTGGCGGTGCGAAACCGTGATGTGATGTAGCTGACCTCGACGTCAGTTGGAACTCTGGCTAAGACTTTCGGAGCATTTGAAAGTGGCCGCTACCGCTGATCTTGGGACGTGTCATTCAAGCGAATTGTCTCATCGTGCTAAGAAGCATCAACTCGAATTTCGATCCGCAAGCCTCGCTGGCTTGCGCCACTTATCTAACAGCCCGTGGTGTATACGATTGACAGTCCGATTTTATGCTCGAAATACGACTCGCAAGCTCGAAATACGACTCGCAATCGCACGGAAGAATCGCCAATATGATCTCACGTTTGAGATACAATTCGTGATTTTATTTAAAAATTGGCCAATCCGATCTCATGCGCGAGATACGATTCGTCAATTTATTTCCAAAATGGACATGGATGATATCTTGTCTGATTTGTTGCCATGCTATTCTTAATGTCTTATTTTGATTGCTTCCGTAAAAGAAAGGAAAAATCCAAAAAATCTGAGTTAGATTAGGTTCATTTTAGAATATTCATCGAATTATGGCATTCTTTGCACGTCATTGCATATTAGGATAGATCGCATGCTTATTAAGAAACTAAAAATTATGTGCACGTCATATAGCATTGGGTTCATGAAATGCACGTCATTTAGTGATTATTTATAGGTTCATTTAATTAGAAATTGCTTGTCATTAAGATTAAGTCATTTTGGTTAATTTAGATCGCATATTTAATTATTGCATTACCTTACTCATGTCATGTAGTTTAGTCATATTGTCATGCCATATCACTTCATGTTAAATTAGTAGCATGCATTGCATGATTCTCATTAAATAAAGTGAAAACAACAATTGAGTGATTGTGTGTTAATTAGAAACCATATCTGGAGTTGTTTATGTGGATTTTAATTTAACATCGCAGATGCTTTCGTTGCTTGGAGGTAAGTTTTTTCAATTTATTTATTATTTATCTGGGTGTTAAATTGGTGGTTTGTATACGTGCATGATAAACTCACATGTTAGATTAATAAATTTAAAATCTATTCAAGTTGCTTGCCAGACATTTTTGAAAATAAAAGAGAAGAGTACACTAAGTCCCCAAACTCATAATCTCTGGTTCGTAGGAGTAAAGTAAATCTCCCGTTACTTTACTTGGGTTTCTAATCGACCCACCAAAAATAGATTAGTGGCAACTCCTAATTGAAAAATCATTTGCATATTATAAACTTGAACCTGAGTTGCGAATTGGTATGGGCTTAGGAGAGCTCGAGTTAAGTTTAGGCTTAACAATCCATTAGCCAAACCCTAGGTGGTTCACACCTGAAAAAATTAGTCGCGACAATATCTTTCTTTTTTTCTTTTTTGGGTCAATTAGTCAGGCATATATATACACTAAAGACGATACTACGTGCTCAATTGTGAATAGTCAAAATGAAGATTTGGACCACCTCATCCTTTCTTCCCTTAAAATTTAATTTGGTTTTCGGAACTCGAATTTGTCTTGGATGCATGGGACATTAGGTAATAGCTAACTTTTCAAATCCATGAGATTGAGCCAACCCAAACTCAACAGTAGCCATCACTTAAGCTGCATTTGTTCGTTTTGATTTAGAGTTAGAATAGAACTTGATAGGATATGATATAAAATGTTTTGCTATGTCCTATCCACTATTTGATGAATCGTAATAATAAAACCAAATACTTTCATATCATTTAATGAACCTAAAAATAGACAAACGAATATGGTAAAAATCTCTCACGATTCATAGCTAAAAATCACAAATGTACAAACAAAAATAACATCTTTTAATTAATCCATTAATATTGTACTTTCTAATCTTAACAAGTAAAGGAGCTCCATCAATGAAAATTATTGTACTATCTATATCCAAAACAACATTTTAGATCCCACGTTTGACAAAGTTCAACAAAAAAGACACAATGTCAAAATTTAATCGACGATGACGACCAAACTATATTGATTGTCATACATAAGTTTAAGATTAAATTAACATAATTGAAAGATGTATAACTGAATTGGTTACTGTACAATAGGTTTTGGACTTTTTGGACAAGTTTCCCCCGTATTCTTTGTAAGTCTTGATCAATCAATTAAAGAACTCAATATTCTTTTAAATTTATCTTATTTTTACTATTTTGCAACTTATCTTTTCCGCTATATAAATATCTTTCAATTTCCGTACTTTAATTGTAGTTTATGTATCTTTGTAGTTGATTAAATTCCTATGTTGTATCTCTATCACTGCACTTTGTTGTCAAATAAATTCTGGCAAGCTTTTTATTTCATCATATCATTGATTAAATTCCGTTGAAGTATATGTGTTTCTTGTGTTCCTTTGATAAAATATTTGTCTAGAATCACCACAAAAGTTGTCTCCTCTTAAATAAAACTAAAAGATGAATTTTGATGAAAGATATTTCATCAACAATCCAAATTCAGCGAAAAAAGGGGCAACGAGATTTTAAAAAAAAAAAAACTACGCTCTTTGTCTCCTTCTCTTCTATATCTCTGAATTCTATTGAAACTTCACGATTCTTTCGTAGTTTTTTGGATTACATCAAAACTCCATGAAGACGATGAGAGAGTTGAAGCTTATTTTCCTCCATAAATTTCTGGTTCATGTCAAAAGTCAACGAAAGTAGCAAAAGAGTCGAAACTCATTCTGCTCTATAACTTTAAGTTGAAGGTGCACGAAAGTGGCGAGAAAGTTGAAGTACTATATTTTTCGGAGTTGAGAAGTTGAAATGATTATGTTTTCTTTCTTACAGATTTGGCATTTGCTAGCAAATGTACCGTATCGATGTTATGGAGCTTGTTTATTTCTTAATATAGTTGAATGTGTGGATCTGAAATGATGTAATGAGCTCTTTTGCTATTTCATATTTAGATAGTACAATAATCATGGATTGATTTATAAAGCTCATTTCCCGTTTAAGATTTAGATGGTACTAATTATGATGATTGATGGAGGTTATCTTCGTCTCTACATTTGTGTTTTTTCAGCTGTGAATAGTGAAAGATTCTTACCATTTTCATTTGTATATTTTGCAGTTTGCACTAAATAATGGACATAATATGATATGAAAGTATCTAATTTTATTACTGCAATTAATCAAATAATGAATAAGATATAGCAAAATAATTTATATCTTAGTCTATCCAATCCTATTTTGACTAAAACTTTAAATAGCAAAATGCAGCTTTAATGATGGCTATTGTTGAGTTTGGGTTCGCTTGCTTTCATTGATTTGAAAAGTTAGTTGTTACTTAACATCCCATGCATCCAAGACAAATCTGAGTTTTGAAAACAAACAAAAATACCTAGGGACAAAAGGACGAGGTGGTCCAATCTTCATTTTGACTATTTACAATTGAGGACGTGGTACAATTCATCTTATAACGTATAAATATGCCTAACTGTTAAAAATTGATCCATTTTTAGAAAATTCTAGACTACACTAGACTACACAAGACAAAAAAAGTTGGCAGAAACAAACCGGCAAAAAGCAAGCCTCGAAGACTCTCAAACGCTGAAGAATTTTCTGGTACATGGGCAGCAGAACACGTGGACAGCAAAAAGGCCAAAGAAAAGTCAACAAAAGCTGCTGAGATTAGAAAAATGAAGAAAAATGAAGAAGTCCCTAGAAGATCCGTAGAAGTCGCACAAGCAGCAAGTTTGTAATATTATATTACTTTTTGTACTCAATGTCAGTGAAGGAAAGGCAGTGCTCACGCCTATAAATAGGGGTGTGGTGTCTGTTTTAGGTAGCAGAAAAACCAGAAAACACTCCCTTCTCTTGTAATATCAACTTCCATAATAAAAGTTCATTTTTTACCTATACTCCCTTGCCATTGTAGTCCACTCTTATTCACATACACACTTGCACAAACACTCACGCCTCTGCAAAAACGCCAACAGTGGTATCAGAGCCATGTCTTTGGTTGGTGTTGGGCATTTGTCCTACCTACCCACTCCTAAAACTATCTTTCCAAATACCCACTAATAAACCATGGCCAACTCTACCTCATCCTCATTTCCCATCCCCATTTTTTATGGGAACAACTATGACTTTTGAAGCATAAAAATGACTACATTCTTGATGGCCCAAGACTTATGGGACATCGTGGAAAAAAGGTTGTGAGGTTCCGCCAGAAGGTGCAAGTGTTTTGAAGGATCAACTACAAAAGGATGCAAGGGCGCTATACTTTATCCAGCAAGCACTCTTGGAAACCGTATTTCCGAGAATAATTGGAGCAAGGATTGCAAAAGGGGCTTGGGATATACTACGAGAAGAATTTCAAAGATTGGAAAAGGTACGCACTATTCGCCTTCAAACTCTAAGAAGAGATTTTGAAAATTCTAAAATGAAAAATTATGAGACCATACAAGAATATTGTTGAAAATTAAAGGAACTCATTAATCAAATGAGAGCCTATGGAGATGGGATAACTGATCAAAGGGTTGTTGAGAAAATATTGGTGTCACTTACCAAAAAATACAACTCCATAGTTACAACTATAGAAGGAACTAAGGACTTGACTACCCTATCAATAAGTGAATTAATTGGTTCTCTAGAAGCACATGAGAAAAGACTAATGGCACAAGATGAAGATTCAGTTGAAAGTGCCTTTCAGTCTAAAGTAAATATACGGTCTCATCAAACTAAAAATGGTGGAAGGAGCTCATGGAAAAGCAAAAGAGGAGGAGAAATTATAAAAAAAGGAAAATTATCCACCTTGTGGTATTTGCAAGAAAACAAATCATTTGGAGAAGGATTGTTGGTTTAAAAATAAAAAACAATGCCGCTTTTCTAAAAGATATGGCCACGTAGAAAAAGATTGTCGCTCGAAAACAAATAATCGAGCAAACTATGTAGAAAAAAAAAGAAAGTGAAGAGAATACATTCTACGCAGGCCAAGCGGCAAATGACAATAAAAGTGAAACATGGTACATTGATAGTGGGTGTAGCAATCACATGACAGGGGACGAATCTATATTCACTGATATTGATGTCAAAGGAAAAGGCACCATCACCGTGGAAACAAATAAAGGCCCAAAATATATACATAATGTATATCTAGTCCCTCATCTTGCACAAAATCTCTTAAGTGTGGGCCAAATGATACAAAGTGGATATTCTCTATATTTTAATAGAGATACCTGCATTATCTATGATAAATATAAAAATATCATTGCCTCTGTTAAGATGAAAAATAACAATTTTCCTATTCAATGGAAATATGTCAAAGATATAGCCATGAAAGCTCAACTTGATGATTCATGGCTATGGCATCGAAGATTTGGCCACTTCAATTTTGCTGGGCTAAAAATTCTCCATCAGAAAAATATGATGAGGGATTTTCCAGCCATCACAGAAATTTCAGATGTTTGTGAAGGCTGTCTCCTTGGAAAACAACAGAGACAGTCCTTCCCATATGGAGTTGCATGGAAAGCTAAGGAGCCATTGGAACCTGTCCACACGGACGTGTGCGGTCCGATGAGGACACCTACACCCAGTCAAAATAAATATTTCATCCTATGCATTGATGATTATACAAGAATGACGTGGGTATACTTTCTTCGAGAAAGATCTAAGGTTTTCTCTATCTTCAGAAAATTCAAGAACCACGTCAAGAATCAAAGTGGCCAAAGAATCAAAGTCCTAAGGAGTGACAGAGGCACATAATACAATTCAAAGGAGTTTAATAAATTTTGTGAAGATGAAGGAGTCCATCATCAACTAACTATTGGCTACGCCCCAGAACAAAATGGAGTAGTTGAAAGAAAAAATAGAACCATCATAGAGATGACAAGGTCCATGCTAAAGGAGAAAGACCTTCCCAACACTTTCTGGGTACAAGCAGTTTATACTGCTGTATACCTACTAAACAGGTCTCCAACTAAAGTTGTACAAAATAAAACTCTAGTTGAAGCATTGAGTGGACTGAAGCCTTTAGCAAAGCATCTCAAAGTGTTTGGATGCATATGCTACATCCACATCCCTGCTCAAAAAATGAGTAAGCTAGATGAAAAGACAGAAAAAGGAATATTCCTTGGCTGCAGTGACCAATCAAAAGGCTATCGGGTTTACAATCTAAGAACCAAGAAGCTTATGATTAGTCGAGACGTCGAGTTCGACGAGAATGCTACCTAGAATTGGGAGGATGAGAAGATCGAGAAGAAGTACATCACCTTGTCACACATACCTGCTCAAGAGGAGTCAATGTCACAAGAAGAATGAGAAGTACCGGATTCCACTCCTCACGACATAACTCCACCAAGCTTTCCAAGAGTAACGCAAGAAGAATCTACTCCAGTGTCTCCAATACTAAGGGTGAAAGCACTTAGAAGAATTTACGACACATGCAACTTTGCTATTTTGGAACCAGAAAACTACGAACAAGCATCCAAAGATGAAGTCTGGATAAAAGCCATGGAGGAAGAGATCAAGATGATCGAGAAAAATGAAACTTGGGAGCTTGTTGATCGACCCAAAGATAAAGAGATCATTGGCGTCAAGTGGGTTTACAAGACAAAGCTCAACGTGGATGGATCAATCCAAAATCATAAAGCAAGGCTTGTGGCAAAAGGATACTTGCAACAATCAGGTATTGACTATACTGAAACTTTCGCTCCTGTTGCTCACCTTGATGCTATCGGAGCACTCATTGCTTTAGCAGCTCAAAAAGAATGGAAGATTCATCAACTTGATGTAAAATCAGCATTTCTAAATGGATACATTCAAAAAGAAATTTATGTAGCTCAACCAGAAGGCTTTACTGTCAAAGATAATGAAGAAAAAGTCTTAAAGCTTAAGAAGGCCCTATATGGGTTAAAACAAGCACCACGAGCATGGTATAGTAGGATTGATGAATACTTCATCAAGCAAGGATTCAAGAGGAGCATGAGTGAGCCAACGCTCTACATCAAGACCCAAGGTAATTCTAACACACTTATTGTCTCTTTATATGTAGATGATCTCATATATACAAGAAACAATGAGACAATGATCCGAGAATTTAAAGAAGAAATGATGAAGACATTCGAGATGACGGATTTGGGCTTGATGAACTATTTCATTGGTATTGAAGTCAATCAAGATGAAGGAATTTTCATCTCACAAAAGAAATATACCATGAACCTCCTGAAGAAATTCAAGATTAACTATTGCAAAGCAGTTTCAACTCCGCTCATGACAAATGATAAACTATTGAAGGAAGATGGAGCAAAAAAAGTTGACGCCACCCTCTACAGAAGCCTAATTGGGAGTCTACTATATCTTACTGCTACATGGCCAGATATTATGTATGCGACAAGTTTACTGTCATGATTCATGCAAAGTCCAAGTTAAATTCACTTTGGAGCTGCTAAGAGAATTATCAGATATCTACGAGGAACTATAGATTACGGCATTTGGTATCGCCCAAGTGCAAACGCCAAGCTCATCGGCTACACTGATAGCGACTGGGCTGGTTCAGCTGATGATAGGAAAAGTACTACTAGCTATGCCTTCACATTGGGTTCTACAATATTCTCATGGGCATCCAAAAAACAAGACTCAGTAGTACAGTCTACTGCCGAAGCAGAATACATCATAGCTGCTACGACCGCCGGTCAAGCAATATGGCTATGAAGAATTCTAGAAGACATTAGAGAAGCACAAATGGAATCAACTCTAATATTTTGCAACAATAAGTCCGTAATCGCTATATCAAAGAATCCAGTATTTCATGGAAGAACCGAACATATCGACATCAAATATCACTTCATATGAGAGGCGCAAAATAACAAAGAGATCGAGCTGAAATATTGCAAAATCGAGGAACAAGTAACGGACATCTTCACTAAAGTACTATCGCAAGCCAAGTTCGAGACATTGCAGGAAATACTCGAAGTATCACAAAAATGAATTAAGGAGGAATGTTAAAAATTGATCCATTTTTAGAAAATTCTAGACTACACTAAACTACACAAGACAGAAAAAGTTGGCGGAAACAAACCGGCAAAAAGCAAGCCTCGAAGACTCTCAAACGCTGGAGAATTTTCTGGTACGTGGGCAGCAGATCACGTGGACAGCAAAAAGGCCAAAGAAAAGTCAACAAAAGCTGCTGAGATTAGAAAAATGAAGAAGTCCCCAGAAGATCCGTAGAAGTCGCACAAGCAGCAAGTTTGTAATATTATATTACTTTTTGTACTCAATGTCGGTGAAGGAAAGGCAGTGGTCACGCCTATAAATAGGGGTGTGGTGTCTGTTTTAGGTAGCAGAAAAACCAGAAAACACTCCCCTCTCTTGTAATATCAACTTCCATAATAAAAGTTCCTTTTTTATCTATACTCCCTTGTCATTGTAGTCCACTCTTATTCACATACACACTTGCACAAACACTTGCGCCTCTGCAAAAACACCAACACTAACTAAAGCAGTAACACAAAAGATTGCCAATATCCAGATGGTCCATTGGATAGAAAATTCGAGATGCAAAGAGAGTGACATAAGAGATATGGAACAAGTTTGACTTAATGAAATTCATATACAAAACAGTGGGAAAGCTGGAATCTTTTTGAATGGTTTGATCTTTGATTACCCCGCAAAAGGTTCATAAAGAAAATTCGTTCGCATGCCGACGATTTAGGTGTTACAGCCTCTTTTAGCTGTCGTTTTTAGAAAGGGCCCGTCGAATTAATAAATGCTTGGCGAAATGATGCTCTCTACGCACCAGGCAGCGCCTCTCGCGGCGTGAAGAGAAACCGCATGTATATATCTTTTCTCCGTCTTTGCTTCCTGCTAAAGTCTCTCAACAGGTGCAGCCAACATATTCTCAGGCGTATGCCAGAAAGCCTCACGCAATCTCGCCTGAAAATTCCAAATCCAACACTCTCGCACTCCTCCTTCCCCTTTCCCCACCTCACGGACAAAAGTTTCGATTAATAGACTACTCCTTTAGATTCGAATTCGTGTTTTTATCCATTCAAGAAGTATTGGCTTCACACGAGCCGCCGACACTGTCGTTATTCTCTCGCCATCCCAACCGCATTGAAGATTCCCTCCTTTTCGATCTTCACGCAGGCATGGGGTCCCCGGAGAACAGCTTCCACGAGCTCCTGATACCAGCAGGGCGCCTGTTCCTCCAGAAGGAGATGAACCAGGTGATCTACTGTGCCATCGGCATGAAGCAACCCCTCAATGTCAACACCCTCAAGTCGGCGGGCATCGACAATCCAGAGCTCCCCCATGTTTACGCAACCCAAGTTGTGCAGCCTCATGGTGCGGGAATCGGCAGGCCGAGAGCACTGGAGGAGGACTCATGGACATTGACCGCCATGTGTCCCGGTCCACGGCCCCATCACCGAAGGCCTCTCTGACGAAGCAATGGTCAACAAGTACCTTGCCGACCTGTCCACCGACTCGCCGGGGCTCCTTGGCGACGACAAGCCCCTGTGAGACGTCCACCTCCTGATGGCCCACTAGTGCATGGTGTTATGGATCCACCACGCACTTGGCGACGGGATCTCACTAGTTTCGTCTTTCCTAGTAGGGTCCCAACAGGTGGACGACCCCGAGGCACTGCCGACAATCGGTCCTCCGTCGTCAGCAGAGTGGGGTGGCAGTGGCGGCAAATGGTGGAAGGCGGTAGTGAGGATGTTGGAGGTGGTGTGGTTCACGGTGGTTTTTGTAGTGGAGTTCGTGCTGAGGATCATGTGGGTGAGCGATCGGAGGATGCTGGTGAGCGGCGACGCAGGGCTGGAACTCTGGCCGAGGAAGCTGGCCATGGCGAGGTTTCGGCTGGAGGACATGAAAGTGGTCAAGTTGGCGACTCGGCGGTCCCTAATGCAGTAAGTTCTAAAGTTCTATCTCGTGTTTATCGCCCAAACAGAATAATGGCACCTCGGATTCAATACTTTTCTAATTTGTTCAATCTTCACTTTGTACACATTATTTTTTTCAATGGGATCTCTACTAATATTTTTCTTCAAATTAAATTTTCCGGTAAAAAAAGGATGACAAGTCGTTAAATCGCGGTTCATTGATGATATGGTGGAGAAATGGCATTTTTTTTTAATTTCTTTTTAGTGACGCAAAACAATCATATATAAAATACAGAAAATAAGGAAAGTTCAAATACAGATTCCGGAAATTCTCAGCAAGCGTTTTTTGTCGATTCCGTGGGCTGGCCGGGATTGTTCGAATGACCCCCGCGAGTGCTCGCCCGAGTTTGCACGAATCTCTTGGCTGGGATTTCTTCCAGCCGCTCGCCCACATGCTCCGCAGCATGAACTCCACTACGAAGACCACCGTGAACCACATCACCCCTAACACCCTCACTGCGGCCTTCCACCAGTCACTACCGCCGCCCCTCCTCCTCTTAACCGACAACGGAGGAGCAATCGTTTGCAGTGCCTCGGGGTCGTCAACCCGCCAGCATGATGCCAGGAACATTGACATCAGCGAGATCCCGTCGTCCAGGGCATGGTGGATCCGGAACACCAGGCATCGGTTGGGCAACAGGAGGTGGACGTCCCACAGGGGCTTGTCGTTGCCCAGGAGCCTCGATGAGTCAGTGGACAGGTCAACAAGGTACTCGTTGACAGCCGCCTCATCAGAGAGGCCTTCGGCGATGGGGCCGTGGACTAGGACGACATGACGGTCAATGTCCACGTGGATCCTCCTCCAGTGCTTTCGGCTGTGGAGTCCTGCACCATGAGGCTGCAGAACCTTGGGTGCGCAAACATGGGGCAGCTCTGGATCGCCGACTTGAGGGCGTTGACGTTGAGGGGTTGCTTCATGCCGATGACACAGTAGATCACCTGGTTCATCTCCTTTTGGAGGAAGAGGCGCCCCGCCGGTGTGAGGGGCTCGTCGGAGCCGTTCTCCAGGGACCCCATGCCTGCGTGACGATCGAAAAGGAGGGAATCTTCAGTACGGATGGGATGCCAGGAGAATGACTGACAGTACCGGATCGTACGAAGTCAGTTCTTCTTGAATGGATAAAAACACGAATCAGAATCTAAAGGAGTAGTCTGAAAATCGAAACTTTATCGGTTCCCAAAATTGGAAACCGTGGACTGGACCGTTGGTCTTAGGACCGAGAACCGGACTGGACCATCGATTCCAGTCCGATCCGTCCGGTCCACAAGAATTGGCACTTTCTTTTTTCACTAACAAATTACCATTCAATAAAGAATAATCATGCTCCGGATTGATCAATCAAATTCGTTTTCCGAGCAATCTAATAAAACTAATCACACATGCTTCCACGTTCAAAATATTCAAACTTTCACTTGTGTGAATATCAATCATAGTTTATGTGTTTCATGCTTAATTTTAAGCATAAAACCCATGAACAACGTGATTAAAGGTTGTGCTTGGCTTCGGTTTTATAGACAATCTCTCTTATATACTTTGAATGTTTAGTCGATATGAGACTTTTTAAGGCTTGAAGTGCCTTGTCGTTTGCAAGTGAGGGCAGCAAGAGAGAGAGTGTGAGCATGAGGAGAGTTTTTTCTATAAATAAAGAGTAACAACAAGAGTTTTGATGATCTCTTGGCCACATAAGAGGTTGTTACCTAAATTGCAATTCCGATTGCAATAAGTTTCATATATAATATTCATATATTATATGTGTTTATATATTATATGAATATAAATTATATATAAAAAAATTTTGGTCCGGTCCGATCGGTCCGGTCGGTCCGGTTCCCACCTTGGAACCGGGAACCGGACCAACCGGCCGCCGGTTCCAAGATTAGGAACCAGGAATCGGACCGCCGACCGTGGGAACCGCCCAAAACCAGCCAGTCCGGTCCGGTTCGGTCCGGTCCTGGTTCGGGCGGTTTCCGTTGCACACCCCTACCTGTGGTGAGGAAGGGGAAGGAGTGCGAGAGTGTCCGATTTGTAATTTTCAGGCGAGATTGCGCGAGGCTCTGGCATATATGGATTTTAGCCCCAGCCAGCATCTTTTCGCCAAGCATTTATTAATTCGATGATTCTCCTAGAATCTCTCCCATGCTTCAAACAATGATTCATCATTCATTTGCATAAAATTAGTAATATCGTCATGCATTTTTGCAGACTTTGCAGGTGGAACTTACCAATAAATTTTTGAGCCATATCATTCCACGTAGTGATCCTTGGCCAGACCTTTAGTGACCCTTGGTCACCCTCATCAACTGCTGGGAACCGTCGACAAGGAGAGCATAACTGTTAAGTGAACCATCAAAACAGTGACCAAATCTGGAACTTAGATATGAAGAAGAGGGTAAGTACACTAAAAATGCCAAAAGTTGTGTACGGCGCTCATTTTGTCATTTTGGTACCAAAGTTTTCGCCGACTCACTTAAGTACCAAATTGGAGAAAAAAATGATCACTTAAGTGCCTCTAGCAAGATATTCTAGCCAAATTGATTACATGGCAGTTATAATTAAAATTTTAATATGAGTTGACACATTTAAAAAAAAAAAAAATCCAATCCACGTGGGTGTCCAAAATGACATCGCACAATAATCACCTTTTAAATGAAATTATCATTGAAATGATCACTTTTTATCAACGATTGGCACTAAAGTGATCTTTTTTTACTAACGGCTAGCACTGAAGTAATCACTTTTAACAATAATTAACACTCAATTGATCCATATATATATAATTTTTGGCACTTAAATGATCACTCATCAATTTGTCTACATGGCATCGTTTAGGTGTTAAATGCTAATTGGTCACGCCAGTAAGCCACGTAGATTCAAAAAATTAATGAAATATGACCGCGTTGGATTTTCGACAATATTGATCGGAGTTGACACTTAAGTGATCATTTATTTTAAGTGACACGTGATCCAAAAAAATTTGGTATCACAGTGAGCGCCGTACATAACTTTTGGCATTTCTAGTGTATTTACCTCGGTAGAAGATGAACAACGAGGGAGAAAATGAACCCAAATCGTGCAAACTCAAATCTCGGCAATGTCAACTGTCTCCCAATAACCATTGACTTTGGCCTTACTTCGACCGGAATTCAAAGCGAATGGTGTTGAGAGAGACGAAGAACAATAAATCGAGGGAAATATAGGAAATAGGTATTCGAAAATGTTATCTGCTGACCTTAAAAAGAAAAAAATCGAGAACACTGCAAAGCAAAAAACTGGGAGGAGTTGCCTTGGGCTCTAGGCTTAGCCAATGGTAGCTTTGAGTCAAAGTGATTTACAAAATTTTACCAAAACACTACAATTTTCACTCAAAAGACATTGAAGACCCAAAGTCCCTTTGAAGCCACATACGGCCAAAGCTTGTTTTAACAAAAAACGGGAAAAAGAATAAAACATGTGTAGTGTGGTTGAGACATCCATCATCAATGCACAACGGTTGTAAACCAACTAAATACGACCGCAATAATTTCTAATATTAGGTGTGCAAGATTGACGGCAAATGAAACTAGGTACATTAAATTTTAAAACAATGGGGCAGGTTTCTTCTATTTGAATGTCCACTTTTATCTACATTCAATCACATAAAAAAAAAAATTAAATACATGCAATGGTTGAGACGTCCATCATCAATGCACGGCTGTTGTAAGTCAACTAAATACGGCGAGCAATAATTTTCGATGTCAAGTGCGCAAGATTGATAGAGAAATTGTGTGTTAAATTGATGTGATCAAAGGTAGGCATAAGTGGACATTCAAAGAACATAAACCTGTCCCATCATCTTAAAATTTAGTGTACCTAGCTTTATTTGCCATACAATTGACTTTGTTTTCTTCATTTCTCTTTTCAATTGCTTGGAGCTCAACATAGAGTGGATGGATCCTGAGCTTGAGCAACACCCTACTAACTTCATCAATCAAGTAAGACATAAGACGAAATTTGGATCGATGGCCTAAAATGGTTCTTCTCGTCCCAATAGAACATCATATAAATGGGATCAATTCTTTTTATCCCCGTGTATAATCCCACATCTATAAGAATAAAATACAGATTTTCCCCTCCTAACCCCACAGGAATGTTTCCCTGTTTACTTCTTCGAGTTCAAGGTAGTAGAAGCTGCTGCTTTCATTTCGAGTAAAGCATCCTCAAAGCACTTGGCCAGAAAATCAGGGTCGCGGATGATGTCCTTGGCCACCAGAAATTGCATGTCCGCCCTCCCCGCATAGCTCATCATGTGCATCGTGAGTGCCTACATGCATCGCCTCTCAAACACCCCACATCAGTCTTGATAAAGATTTCATTCTAGATATCGCAGATGATGAGGTGCGAGAATTTTGGAGCCTTACATGGGGTAAACTCAAGACGTTCGCCCTTATGTATGTGATGGGGTTCCCCCCAAACATGATCTCCTCTCGTGGGCCGAACACGTTCGAGATGCTGAACGTGGTGTTGCAAAGGATCCTGTAGTTGAGCAGGCTTGCAACCTGCATCAGCAAAAATAGAGAGATTGCGCATTTGTCAGCTTATTGTCATTCTGTTTTCTGAATTGGAGAAGCGCGAACTGATCCTTACATGTGCTCCTAAAAAAGTCATGGCCATATCCCCGATTTTGTAGGAGAAGTGAGCCTCCAGGGATTTCTTCTTCCGGTTCATCATCGACTTAGCTTTTCTCAGGTATTCGAGAGGGTCGCCACAGCTTCTGCTGCAGTGAACGGGGAGGAGGATAATCCCGAACTTGTTGCCCCACCTCAGTCCCGCGTTGCCTTTCATCAAATGGATAGGTCCTGGTTAATACCACATCACACTTGATTCAGTCAACTTCAGTTAAAAGGCGAAAAAGGAAGTGAGATCATGAAAGAAAAGAGGAACGAGGAACAGCAGCGAGACCCGCCTGCAATCCCTGTTGTTCTCGCAAGTTAACAACCGCCACTCCCGTTATTCGAGTCCCTTCCCACACGGCTTACAAATGCAAATGAGCATTTTTAGCCTTCGGAGATTTGTCATCTTTGAATCGACAAAAATCAGTGTATGTTCGAAAATGCTATTCGTTTTTTACCATTGGGAGACTGGTGGTCGATGTATTTGAACAAGCCGACTGATATGATCCCAAAGAGAACATCGTTAATGGTCTGCATTTGGAGCAGTGAATGAGATCCATCATCATTTAGTATTAGCATAGAATATTCATCATCTTGAAGTTGACTACAACAAAATGCATTGGTAGTCATGAAATACAAGAAAAGCATGTAGTATTCTTCCTCTAAAGATAAATGGCCAATGAATGGAGTACTGGTCGCGCTTGAGAGAGTCGTGCAAACCCCTGGCGAGCACTTGTCAAGATCAGTCGACCCCGGCGGTCATTCGAGCGAACCCGGCCAGCCCCCGAAATTGGCAACACTGCCTGTAGGGGATCTGTGGTTTCTGTTGCTCTTTCTTTATAAGCTTCAACTTTTCTTATTTTTTGCATTTTAAATGGGGTTAATACCATGAAAAACCCTAAACTTGTACACCTATAACAAATTTACTATAAATTAATTTTTTGACAACCAAAAATCTCAAATTAATACGCCTATCTTTATCAATTTCCGTTAAATTTTACTATCAAATTGCCAAATTGAATGATAGGTGATAGTTGATGAATACACCAGTTTGTCACGGGTGTACTAATTTGTGATTTTTTTCTTGGTGTTAATCCAATTTAATGAAAACTAATATATAGTAAATTTATCACAAATGCGTTAATTTAGGGGTTTTGGTGGTTAAAAAATTACTTAGGGGTAATTTTCTCATAGTTTAAAGTTTTAGTTTTTTAGTAAATTTATCATAGTTATACGCATTTAGAGTTTTTCGTAATAGTAAGAGCATGTTTGTTAAAAACAATTTATGTTCCTCAAAACAAAAATTTCTATTCTTTTGTTCTAGAGAACGAAAAATGAATAGAAAATGAATAGAAATGTGTTTGGTAAAACTTTTATTCCCAATAACAAAAAATCTATTTTTTTGTTCTCGGGAATATATTTGAAACAGAAATAAGAAATAGAAAAAAATAGTTTCTTGTTCCTGGAAACAATTTCTAAAATCAATTTTTCTCTCTCTTATTTTCTCTTCTCTTTTCTTCTTCTTCTTCTTCCTTTTGGCCGGTCACCAACGTTAGCCATGGTCAGCGGCGACGACCAACCAAACAAGGGCTGGTGACCTCAAAAGAGCATCGCCGACTCGGGAGATGCCTAGCCACAGCAATGCTCATCGGCTCGGGCCTCGCCATTGCTAGGCAAGGCATGGCTAGGCAAGCTCGGCCTCGCTAGATCTAGGCAAGCTTGGCCTTGCCAGATCTAAGTGAGGTTGACCATGCCCAGCCAAGGCGAGACCGAGCCTTGCCGGCCGGCGCAAGGCTTGGCCTTGCCAGGCCAGGGCGAGGCCGACCTCGCGCTACCTGGCAAGGTCGAGCCTCGCCACGAGGCCACCGGCGAGGCTCCGACGAGCTCACCGGACCTTGCCCAGCTAGTTGTTGGCTGCCAGCCACAAAGGAGGAAGACGGGAAAAAAAAAAAAAAAAAAAAAGAAGAAAAGGAAAAATATAATAAAAATATTTAAAAATTAAAAGAAATAACAAAATTATACAATTTTACCAAACGCATTTTTGTCCCGGGAATAGAAATTTTTTACAATTACCAAGCACATTCTTATACTCAAAAATTGTTCCTGGGAATATTAAAAAAAAAAATCATTTATCATCAAAAATTGTTTCCCGGAATAAAATCATTACCAAACGCACCCTAAACCTTTTAAATATGGTTATTTTTCTGTTACTAAAAAAAATTCTATATACGCAACGACTCCATTACATCATCATTCAACCACTTGTCATACCTTTTTTTAAATGAAAAGTTTAATTTGAACAAAAATATTAATAGGGATTACATTGGGAAAAAAAAATTATGTATAAAGTGAAGATTGAACAAATTAGGAAAGTCTTGAATCAGCGGTGCTTTTGTTCTTTTTGGGCGATAAACACATGGAACTTACCGCATTAGCGACTGCCGACTTGACCACCTTCATATCCTCCAGCGAAAACCTAACCGTGGCCAGCTTCCTCAGCCAGAGTTCCACCCCTGCGCCACCACTCACCGGCGTCGTTCGATCGCTCACCCACATGGTCCTCAGCACACACTCCACTACAAAAATCACCGTGAACCACACTACCTCCAACACCCTCACTACTGCCTTCCACCACTCGCCGCCACTGTCGCTTCTCCTCCTCGTTGTTGAAGATGGAGGACCGATCGTCGTCAGCGCCCGGGGTCGTCCACCCGCCGGGACCCTACCAGGAACGAGGAAATCAGTGAGATCCCGTCACCAAGTGCATGGTGAATCCGTAACACCATGCACTGATGGGCCATCAGGAGGTGGACGTCCCATAGGGGCTTGTCGTCGCCCATGAGCCCCGGCGAGTCAGTGGACAAGTCGGTGAGGAACTCGTTGACTGCTGCCTCGTCAGAGAGGCCTTCGGCAACGGGGCCGTGGACCGGGATGACATGGCGGTCAATTTCCACGCGCGTCCTCCTCCAGTGCTCTTGACCTGCGGAGTCCCGCACCAAGTGGATGCAGAACCTGGGGTGCATATGCACGGGGCAACTCTGGATCGCCAACTTGAGGGCGTCCACATCGAGGGGTTGCTTCATGCCAATGGCGCAGGAGATCACCTGGTTCATCTCCTTCTGGAGGAACAGGCACCCTTCCGGTGTGAGGGGCTCGTCGGAGCCGTTCTCCAGGGACCCCATGCCTGCGTGAAGATCGAAAAGGAGGGAATTTTCAGTACGGATGGAATGGCCGGAGAATGACGACAGTGCCGGATCTTACGAAGTCAGTACTTCTTGAATGGATAAAAACACGAATCAGAATCTGAAGAAGTAGTCTAAAAATCAAAGCTTTTGTTTGTATGGCGGGGTGGGTGGAGGAATGCGAGAGTGTCCGATTTATAATTTTCAGGCGAGATTGCATGAGGGTCTGGCATTTATGGATCTTAAACTGCACGTGCTTGATTGTAAATAGTCAAAATGAAGATAGACCACCTTGTCCTTTTGTCCCTTAAGATTTTCTTTTGCTTTCAAGACTCAAATTTGCATCGAATGAATGGGACGTTAGGTAACAACTAACTTTTCAAATTAAAAAAATCAAGCCAACCGAAACTCAACCGTAATCATCATTAAGGCTGCATTTTGCCATTTTAAGTTTCAGCCAAAATAGGACTAGATAGACTAAAATATAAAATATTTTGCTATATCTTATCCACTATTTGATTAATAACAGTAAAAATTTAGAGACTTGCATACCATATTATATACATTATTTGGTGCAAACCTGAAAATACATAAATGGAGATGGTAAGAACCTTTCACGATTCATAGCTGAAAAAACACAAATGTATAGACGGAGATAACTTCCATCAATTATCGTGATTATTGTACTATCTAAATCTTAAATCGTAAATGAGCTTTATCAATCAATCCATGATTATTGCACTATCTAAATATGAAATAGCAAAAGAGCTCATTGCAGCATTCTAGATCCACACATTCAACTATAATAAGAAATTAACAAACTCTAGTAACATCGATGCGGTAGATTTGCCAGTGAATGCCAAATCTAGTAAGAAAGAAAATATAATCATTCAACTTCGCAACACTAAAAAGTATAGTGCTTTGACTCTCTTGTTACTCTTTTGCACCTTTAACTTGAACCATAGAGTTATGGAGCAGAATGAGTTTCGAGTCTCTTGCTGCTTTCGTTGACTTTTGACGTGAACCAAAGAGTTATAGAGGAAAATGAGCTTCAACTCTCTCGTCGACCTCATGAAGTTTTAACCTGATCCAAAAAGCTATGAAGGAATCATGAAGTTTCAACAAAATTGAGAGATATAGAAGAGAAGGAGACGAAGAGCGTAGTTTTTTTTAAAAAAAAATTAATCTCATTGCCCCTTTTTTCAATCAAAATTGGATCGTCGACAAAATATCTTTCACCGAAATTCGTCTTCGATTTTTATTAAGCGGAGACAAGTTTTGTGGTGATTCGAAACAAATGTTGTATCAATGGAACATAAGAAATGTATACACTTTTACGGAATTTAATCAACGATATGATGACATAAGAAGCTTTGCTAGAATTTAATTGACAACAAAGTACAGTGACAAAGATACAACATTAGAATTTAATCAATGACAAAGATCTGTAAACTACAATTAAAGTACAAAAATTGAAAGATATCTATACAGCGGAAAAGATAAGTTGCAGAATAGTAAAAATAAAGATAAATTTGCAAGAACGTTGAGTTCTTTAAATTGATCAAGATTTACAAAGAATGGGAAGGGGGAATTGTCCAAAATGTCTTACACCTATTGTACATTGGCCAATTCAGTCATGAATTATGTTTTGAATTTTTGAAGTGTTGCTTGTTTATAAACTGTTTTGCATGTATTCTTTCCACCGCACTACACTTTAGCACATACGACCTACTACCGAACCTAGGTCGCACATGATTTCTTAAAATGGCATATTCCAACTACAATCATGTAGAATAAGTCACCCATCTCAACCCCAAAATTTCATTCTTGATGTCAAGAGTTAAGACCCCGGTCAATAATCACGCGATATAAGTCGACTCTTTGACAAAACTGGAGTCATGGGAATCCCAACCTAACTGCCATCATTTCGATTCAATCCACTACTCTTATGGCCTCATTTTGAAGCCGTCTAGAGTAAAATTGAACCATATCCCATGGAATTGAAAAAAAAAAAACCAACGAGAAAAGTTTCCACCCACCGTAAGTATTATTTTTCTTTTTATGTGCTCACTTTTTTATTGAACTTTCATTTTGAAATTCGTAGAGATCAATCTAATGCCCTCAATAATGCGGACTTATAATTAAAAAAAAAAAATTGGCAAGCACTCTTGATAATGAACCTTCAATATAAATGTCAAGTCTCTTTGATCTAGCCCTACTAATTAGATGCTTTTGTCTAAATATTCAATTATGGGCTC
Organism: Eucalyptus cladocalyx; assembly: GCA_017140615.1. Taxonomy (NCBI): domain Eukaryota; kingdom Viridiplantae; phylum Streptophyta; class Magnoliopsida; order Myrtales; family Myrtaceae; genus Eucalyptus; species Eucalyptus cladocalyx. The sequence goes on along the minus strand of CM029516.1, from coordinate 3,618,063 downwards.
AAAATCACATTTTATATGGAAATTCTTTCAAGTCAAGATTATAGTTTAGGGCACAAAAATTGACCATCAAATTCTTTCTTTTTCACATTCTCGGATTGAAATTTAAATGATATTTTGTGTATAGATTTCTCAAAATAGAAGTCACCTCATTTTTGCAGGAGTAAAATCACAAATCAATCTTTCAAAAATCAATGCCACTTTTGTATATAAAACTTTTAGAATAGAGTGGACTTTCTATTGATAGCTATTGATCAATTTTTTAATGATGCCTTCTCTTACGACAAATCTTGACGAAATACCAAAATCCCATAATGGGGACTATGGGGCCAAGAAAAATAGTTTTCACATATACCAAATGTACTACTACGATATGAGTCAATGTAAGACTTGCTAAATAGGTTCCTCATCAGTATGTAGCCCGGTACACAATCATCAATGGTGATTGGCTGGACCGCTTAAAGGCTTTGATGTTCCTCCTGATTACATTGTAGAGGAGCCGACGTTGGGGGAGGTTATCGATCATTGGATGTTGGATTGATATTGTACAGGTAGGCTTTTGAGAGCGAGGGTATGGTAGTGGAGATAAGAGTTACCAAACCCTTGCGAGGTATTTTATATTATGAGGTCTTTGTAAGTGATGCATACATACGTTGATAAGTACGCGAAGTAATTATATGACTTGTTTAATTTTTATTTTATTTTTTGTGTTTTCGCTTGTGAATAAATTAATGAGAAGGAAATAAATACGACACATGTAACGCTTGGTGTACCTAGGGTGTCACAAGGGTCTGAGATGCGAGGTGAAAGTGAGAGGCCTACGACGCGAGAGTGAGAACTAAGGCCTAAGGCAAGTTGAGAGAGCAAGGCAAGAGCCTCCCAAAAGTGAGAGGGAGGCAATCTAAGGCGAGAAGTGAGGAGGGCCAAGAGAGAAGGTGAGAGACGTGGGAGAGTCAAGAGTTGTGAGACTGAGAAGCCTAGGGTTTTGCTTGTTGCCTCTATTAGCTTTACTCTTTAGCTTAGAGAAATAATTGCCCTGAAAAAAAAAATTATATATATATTAACTATCTAGTCAGGCCTGTTCTACACAAGGAATTGAGAACCAAACCTCATATTCCTAGTTTCAAATTTTGGGAATCGAGAACCACCCAGAACAGGTTAGTTCGGTCCGGTTCTTGAGTTGGACTGGACCAATGTTCACCCCTATCTATGTCTTTGTGTCAATTGCTCGTTGTCGATGATTTTGCCAAACAACTTATGAAATCTTGATAAAAACTCTTGTTGACGATTGATGTTGTCAATGACTTCCTAAGCGTGTTATCATCTCTCTTTAATTTGTCAATTGTTTTGTTCATTGTTGACCAAATTCTACTATTATTTAAGTCTAATGCTTGCGGATAATAACCAAAAAGTTGGTCAATTTTTGGTGTCCACACCCTCCTTCAAGAATTAGAAAACTTATTTTCAAGTTTGAATTTGTACATTGCAAATCTGGGGTCTTTTACTTCATTATCATTTACTTTTTTAATTATTATTTGTCACTCTTTAAATTTTTTCTATTCTATTTATTTTTTAATCTCTTCCATCATCACTTAATAAAATTTATTAAATAATAAATTGTACTAATATATCCAAGATATGTAATAAATAGAAATACAATTATACACATACAAATCCAGTTCTCTTTCGATATGTCCTTAAAAAGTTATGATTCAGATGAATTCTTCCCCCACCTAACGAAGAGATTTCAATTGAATTTCACATTTGAAATTGAGAATAATTTTGTAAAGAAATAGCCCACTTGTTTCTTGAGAAGAGATGGGAAATATGCTCAATATCGTTTCATTAATAAGTTATTGTTTGAAGAAACCCCCAACTTCAATTGGTATTTTTATTAATAATTTTTAGTTGTTTTGAATTTTATGTTTTATATTAGAAATCAAATATTATTTTTATTTTTATTTTATTAATATAAGAATTTTTTATTCAAGAAAAATAGTTTTTTTTACTATAGATGTAAAACATCACATCCACATTTATCCCATCTTCTTGTGAGATATTTTTATCCAGTCATATCCCTCCTATTATCTAACTTTATCTTGCATCAAATAGGACTCAAACATCTAATAAGATATATTTTATATTACCATGACTTTTATCTAGACTAACAAACATTCTCTTACTTGTTACATCACTCTCGAGATAATTCCTTAAATGCATATAAGGCCAGATCGCTGGAAAGGGCAAAGAAATACTTGCTATAGTTTTGTCTATATCAAAATTCCAATGAGATTTGTTAAATCAAAATTTCATGTTAAGAATTGATTGCAAATCAGCCAAATCATTATATATATATATATATAAAGCCAAGTCATTTCTAAACCATCACGAAATAATTAGATATGTTATCAGTATAAGAATATCAAATCACAAGAATTCAATTCATTCGATCCCAAATTTACTCATAATAAATTCAATTAAAACCACGAGGACAATTTTTTTACATTGTCCTTGAACTTACTAATGATGTTTTAGAAGACAAGCCTATCAGATAATGATTACGTGTGCAAAGGAAACTCTCATAAGGCCGTACTTATATTGAGCTTGGTCCGCGGCCATATATGAGGCTGGATCAGCGTCATGCAACAATCGAACTGTCGAAGAAGCCACAACACCAAGGGTTGCACGACCTCGGCAATCTAGACCCTCGCGAACCCATATGCTCGGCAACCAAGACCCGCAATCGATGACCCAAACGCCCAAACCCAGACCCCTTGGCGACCCTTGGCCACCCTCATCAAACGTTGGGAACCATTGGTGAGCCGAGCACAACCATTAAGTGAAACGTTTAAAACAATGATCGAATCTGGAACTTAGATGGGAAGAAGATGAACAGCGAGGGAGAAGATGAACCCAAATCCCGCAAACTCGAATCTCGGCTATGGTCAAGCATGTCCCGCTGACCATTGACTCTGGGCTCACGTCGACCGGAATCAGGAGTGACTGGTGCTGAGAGAGACGAAGAACATTAAGTATGAGGGAAAGACAGGAAATAAGAATCCGAAAATGCTATCTACTGACCCCAAGAAAATTTTTCGAGAACACTGCAAAGCCAAAACAACGAGGAACTGCCTTGGGCTCTAGGCTTAGCCAATGGTAGCTTTGAAGTGATCCACAAAAATTTTACCAAAACACTACAATTTTCACTCAAAAGACATTGAAGACCCAAAGTCCCTTCTGACAACGTACAGCCTAAGCTTGTTTTGAAAAAAATATGGAAAAAATAAAATAAAATATGCATAGAACCGTTGAGACATCCATTATCAATACACGAATGTTGTAAACCAATTAAATATGACGAGCAATAACTTCCAATGTAAAGTGTGCAAAATTGATATATAATTTTCGACCGTCACACGGCGAATAAAGCTAGGTACATTAAATTTTAAAACAATAGGACAGGTTTCTTTTATTTAAATGTCCACTTTTGTCTAGATTTTATCACATCAAAAAGATAAAATAAAATATGCGTGCAGCGGTTGAGGCATCCATCATCAATGCACAACTATTGTAAACTAACTAAATATGACGAGCAATAATTTTCAATGTTTGAGTGTGCAAGATTGATATATAAATTGTGTGCTAAAGTGATGTGATCAAATCAGGGCCATCAAATGAGTGGGTCAAGTTGGGTTTGAGTTGGGTCCAAAATGGTTCGACCCATATTGACTCATTCAATCTATTTTGACCCATTTTCATGCAATATAAATTTGATAATACAAACCCAACTCGAGTCATACCCGACCCAACTCATATTATTGAAACACATTAATATTTAACTCAATTTAGATTAATCCACTTCCACCCACTTAATTCACTTTAAGCACTTCATATATATGTTAGAAGAAAAACTTCACATCAAATTCAAAAAGTAAATTAAACAATAAAAAATTAGCAAATAAAATAAAAATAGAAAAAACCTTGAACTAAACCTAAAAAACTTATTTCTTATGATATTTAGATAAACAAAATGATATAGCTAAAACATTTTCATGCAATATAAATTTAATGGACAATTTTTATAATTTTTTTAAAAAATCGAAATTTTAATTATTTTAATTATTTTCTACTTTTTTAAAAATCGAATTTGTAATTATTTTTATTTAATATATATATATATATATATATTTAGTTATTTCTTTATCTTTTATTTTTCTTTTTCTTCTTCTTCAAGCGACTAGCGACTGGCCATAAGGCGAGCTCGAGGCTCGCTAGATCAATGAGGCTCAAGCCCGACCCATCATCAACAAGATCGAGCTTGCTCGACGCTAGCAAACTTGAGTCTCAATTCGAGCCTCACTAGTGATTGGCAAGCTCAGGCCTTAGCACACTTTGCAACAACCGATGACTAAGGAAGGAGGAAGAAGTAAGGAAAAAAAAAAGGAAAGAAAAAGGAAAAAGAAAATTGAAATATACAAAATAATTCTAATTTCTATTTTTATTTTTAAAAAATCTATAAAGTTAAAGGGAGAAAGAGAGAGTGAGGCTTGGGTTGAAAATGAGTTCTAAGTCTAACTCATTTAAAATCAATTTCCAACCCATTTATCTTAAGCTTTCAATTTTTAAATCCTTGTAAGACATAAGACAAAATTCGAGAAAAATGGTTCTTTTGTCCCGATAGAACATCATATAGGTGGGATCAATTTTCTTTTTTTTTAATATTTTGATAATCACACATGTATAAGAATAAAACGTTTCTAACATCACAGGAATGTTTAGTTTACTTCTTCGATATTTGCAGAGAAATCTTTTAATTTTTGAAAGTCTAACAAGACTTTCTAATCACCAGATATTTCAGCACTCAAGACTCAAAACTTAAGCCTCAAGACTATTCTCATTGACAGTCTTTCTGATCCAGTGACGAAGGAAATCCAGAGCCGAAGTATATGGTTGAGGATTTAATCCTATCCTCTGGAGAAGATCTCTTGGTTGGATAAATATAACGGATTCTTTTGTTCGTATCTAGATCAATTGAAGATCCGATGGTCAACGAAATATTCTTGGAATGTTCTATTCTTGGAAACCAAGATCCTGATTGTATGGGCGAACATGATTGATGGGCTATCGTCAGGTTCCTTTAATAGCTCGAATGATCTTCTTAATTGATTCCGTCCAATGGGTAGATTGGAGGAATTCCTTTGGTAAGTGCCAACGGTATGATGGCATAAAGGAGTATAAAAATGAAGACGTTCTAGTTGTGTTTGTAACGTGATCGATAGAGAAATTCCAGAGTCTGAAGCACCTTGATTATTAGTCGATTCATTCTGAGCGAAATTGTATACACAGAGAGTGTCTATACTTGGTGATACCTTGAGCAAGTGTGGTAGATCATCTACACCTAGAAATCAAGGAAGATCAACGCTGTAACATCTCTTTGTTCATAGTGGAATCTAGCCAATTGGCTGTCAGTGCAGAAGAGTGGACGTAGGCTTGAATCAAGCTAAACCACTATAAACCACGTGTTCAATTCTCTCTTTCCTTTACTCAATCTTACGTTGACTATTATTTGTCGCAAATCCTTCAACTGTCTAAGTATTGTGCAATCATCAAGAAAAATCTTTTATATACCTATTCACCCCCCTCTAGGTACTCGTACTAGCTATATCAATTGGTATTAGAGCTCGTGTTCTTACTTTATTTGAAGTGTTTTACTTCAGAGTAAAAGATCCATGGCTAGTATGCTAGCACCAGGGCTGGTGGAAGGGCAAAGCAATGCCAGACCACCCTACTTTGATGGAAATGATTACAACATCTGGAATAACAAGATGAAAGCTTTCCTACGATCAAAGGATCCTCTGGAATGGGACGTTGTGGAAAGAGGAATCACTCTTACTGCTGCGTCAGTCTCTGAAAGAGGGAAAGAAATTGTTGAAACCAGCGAAATGACTCAGGAAGAGATAAACAAGAGACAAGCACTCGATGCAAAAGTAATTTACTCTTTATATTGTGTTTTGTCACCAACTGAATATAACAGAATATCTTCTTGTGTTACAGCAAAAGAAGTATGGGACAGATTACATATCACCTATGAAGGAACAGATCGAGTAAAGGAGACCATAATTAACATTCTCCTCGGTCAATATGAAGCCTTCAAAATGAAACCAGGAGAATCTATAACTGACATGTTTAGTCGTTTTATAGATATTGTCAATGGTCTTGAGAATCAATGTCAAAAAATTTCTGATCCCATGAAGGTGAACAAGTTACTGCGTGGACTCTCCAAGGATTGGAATCATATAAAGACTTCAATAAGAGAGACGCAAAGAATTATGCCACTATCTGTCGACGAGCTGATTGGAACTCTTCAGTCTTATGAAGTGGAACGAATTAATGAAGACGAAGATCCAAGAGGTAAGAAATCCATTGCATTAAAATCAAATGATGATTATGATGATACAAATTCAGGAGATGATTTGGACGATGAGGAGCTTGCTCTCATGATAAGAAGATTCAGAAAATTGAATAGAAAAGGTAGAAGGTTCAACTCAAAGAAAAAAAGTTTCCAAAGACAGCAGACCAAGTCTGTTGATGATGAGGAACCAAACAAAGATGTAGTTTGCTTCGAATGCAAGAAAAATGGACACATCAGACCCAACTGTCCTTTTCTGAAGAAGAAAAGAGGAAAAGCTGAAAAGTTTCGAAAAGCTCTCAAAGCCGAAATCTGGAGTGATACAGAGTGTGAAAAAGTGATAATGAATATATTCATGCCAACATATGTTTGATGGCACATTCGACTCGGACTTAGATTTGGATCGACTCGAACGGTGAATTTGAGGTAAGTGATTTTAAAATTCCTGTCAAAGTCTCTAAATACATTGATGAACTGTGTTTTAGTCTTAAGACTTCTCTCAAAGAATTTCCGAACTTAAAAAGGAAAACTCAGCTCTAAAACAAAAGGAAAACATTTTAGAAGAAAGAGTTAAAAGTTTAGACTTGAATGTTTCTACTCTTAAAGAAAAAGAAGATAATCTTTTCAAAGAAAATGTTTTTTTTAAAAATGACTTATCAAATATTTCAAAGAAATTTTCGATAGGATCCGAAAAACTTGAAAAAGTTCTTTCAGTTCAAAGACCTTACTTCAATAAGTCTGGTCTAGGTATGACAACAGAAACAATTCCCTTGATTGATTTTCCTAAAGTAAAAGAAAGAATTAAGAAAAGACTGTCGAGAGAGGCTTACAAAAATCATTTCAAGAAAGTTTTTGTAAAGTCTGTAGGTCGAAATGCTCTAAGGTGTTCAAAGTGTAATAGTCAGGATCACTTTGAAAAAGAGTGTCCTATGGTTTGGAAGCCTGTTAAGAAAGTATGGCCTAATAATGTTTATCCTACTAACACCAAAGGACCCAAGAAAATTTGGGTACCAAAGAAAGCTTGAGACTCTCTTTTAAATGCAGGTCTCCGTCAAGAAAAAGGTAAAGTGGTATCTTGACAGCGGATGTTCAAGACACATGACAGGAGACTCAAATTGCTTCATAAAGCTTGTTCAAGTAAATGGTGGAAATGTTTCATTTGGAGGAAACGGCAAAGGAAGCATTGTGGGATTTGGAACTGTGAAAATTGGAAATCTCACAATAAACAATGTTTCTCTAGTGGAAGGACTCAACTATAACCTTCTCAAAGATTAGCCAATTGTGTGATACTGGTTTCAAGATCTCCTTTCAAGAAGGAATATGCTCGGAATCGGTAAAGACTCTACTCAATCTTTCATGGGTCAAGACATGGAAATATCTACCTCTTAGACATGAAACTAAATGAATCGCAATGCCTAATCTCAATTCAAGATGAAGCAAGCTTATGGCATAGAAAGCTTGGTCATGTCAACATGAAGCAATTAGCCAAAATCTCATCAAAGCAGCTTGTTCGAGGTCTACCCAAATTACCATACCAAAAGTCCGATCCATGCACACCATGTATTCTGGGAAAGCAGGTAAGAAATTCATTTAAGCCAATAAATCATGTCTCTACTAATCATGTACTACAGTTGCTGCATATGGATCTCTTCGGACCAACCAGAACCCAGAGTATTGGAGGTAAGAAATATTGCCTAGTAATTGTGGACGATTACTCCCGTTTTACTTGGGTATATTTCCTTGCAAGTAAGTCAGAAACCTTTTCGTATTAAAAATTTGCTAAAAATGTTCAAAATGAAAAATGATGTGTTATCTCAAGTATAAGAACAGATCATGGAGGTGAATTTGAAAATCAAGATTTTACAAAATTGTGTGATGAATCTGGATTTAAGCATGTGTTCTCTTCTCCATACACTCCTCAACAAAATGGAGTTGTGGAAAGAAAGAATAGATCTCTTCAAGAAATGGCTAGAACTCTTTTAATTGAAAGTAAAATTTCTTCACGATTTTGGGCTGAAGTCGTTTTTCAACAGCATGCTATATCATCAATAGAGTCTTCCTAAGACCTATTCTAGAGAAAACCCCTTATGAATTATTCAAAGGTAAGAAGCCCATTGTTTCATACTTTCATGTGTTCGGTTGCAAATGCTTTATATTGAAAAATGCAAAAGATCGAGTTGGTAAGTTTGAAGAAAGATCGATGAAGGCATCTTCCTTGGATATTCTACATCAAGCAAAGCCTACGAGTCTATAACAAGAAGAGCCAATCTGTGGAGGAGTCAATGAATGTCAAATTTCAAGACTCTACGCAAGATGAATCCAATCGACTCGGTATGAAGAGTCTCGAACTCGCTCCGCACCTTCCAAAGCTTACAACTCAAGAAGTATCTCAGACTCTAGAAGACCAACATCAAGATGTTCATGAAGATTCAAATAAAGAAAGAAATCATCATCTAGATAAATCAATCAGTAACTGGAAGCATAAGTCCAGTCATCCCAAAGATCTCATTATCGGCGAAATTAATGAAGGAATTCGCACCAGATCCAAAAGACGTGAAGAGTTTAGTGCTATGGCTCTCATTTTTGAAATTGAACCAAAAAGCATAGAAGAAGCTTTATCTGATGAAAGCTGGATCGAAGCTATGCAAGAAGAGCTCAGACAATTCAACATTAATGATGTCTGGGAATTGACATCTAAACCAAAAGGTAAAACTGTTATTGGAGCCAAATGGGTGTTCAAAAACAAGATGAATGAAAAAGGAAAAGTCGTACGAAATAAAGCAAGACTCGTGGCCAAAGGATATACGCAAGAAGAAGGAATAGACTATGATGAGACTTACGCTCATGTAGCAAGGTTAGAAGCTATTCGACTATTACTTGCATTTGCTTGTTATAAAAATTTCAGGTTATTCCAAATGGACGTCAAAAGTGCTTTCCTAAATGGATTTATCCAAGAGGAAGTATATGTGGAACAACCACCTGGGTTTGAAGACCCAAAGAAGCCAGACTCAGTCTTCAGACTGAAAAAGGCCTTGTATGGTTTAAAGCAAGCACCTCGAGCTTGGTACGACAGACTAAGTAAGTTCTTATTACATAATGGTTTTGTCAAAGGTAAAGTAGATACTACTTTATTTATCAAAAAGGAAAACAAAAGCTTTTTACTTGTTCAAATATATGTGGATGATATTATTTTTGGATCCTCTAATGAAAGTCTATGCAAGAAATTTTCTAAATCTATGCAGGATGAGTTTGAAATGAGTATGATGGGAGAATTAACATTCTTTCTTGGTCTTCAAGTAAAGCAATTGAAGGAAGGAACTTTCATTTACCAAGAAAAATATGCTAATGATCTTGTCAAAAGGTTTGGATTGGAAAATTGCAAAAAGACTAATATACCAATGTCAAGTTCTTTGAAGATAGACAAAGATGAAGAAGGGAAGAAAGTTGATCAAAAGCTGTACAGGGAGCATCATTGGTTCACTTCTTTATCTTACGCTTCTAGACCCGACATTTTGTTGAGTGTTTTCATATGTGCTAGGTTTCAATCAGATCCTAGAGAATCCCATCTCAGTGCTGCAAAACGTATCATTAAATACGTTGCTTCATCTTCAAGCATCGGTCTTTGGTATCCTAAGAAGGGAGACTTTAATCTTCTGGGATATTCAGATGCAGATCTGGCCGGCTGCAGAGTCGATAGAAAGAGTACTTCAGGAACTTGCCAGTTGCTTGGAAGCAGGACAGTGTCTTTGTTTTCAAGGAAACAAAGCACTGTGGCTCTCTCAACAACAAAAGCAGAGTATGTAGCTCTTGGAAGCTGTTGTTCGCAAATTCTATGGATAAAACAACAGCTACAAGACTTTGGGATTGAAGACTCATGCACATAAATCAAATGTGACAACACCAGCGCAATCAATCTCACCAAAAATCCAATCATTCATTCAAGAGCAAAGCATATAGAGATTCGACATCACTTCATTAGAGATCATATTCAAAATGGAGAAATCTCGATTCAATTTGTTGATTCAAAAAGTCAACTAGCGGATATATTCACAAAGCCTTTGGAGAAAAATCAATTCGATTTTATCCGTTCTAGACTCAACATTTTGAAGCTCGAAGAAGTTAAAGTCTAGAGACTCTCCAACATTCAGACTCTAATCTCTCAGACTCTAAATCCTCAGACTCAGACATTGATGGCTATAGACTGTAAGTTGCTATTTTATCTAAACGTATTATTCGAAAAGGTACGATCTCTCGTTCGATTATTTTATAGTCTCCGTGAAAAACGAAATCTTGTCTTTTCAAAAGGATTAATTTTGGCAGTTAATGATTTTAAAAAGAAGTGTTCGTACACTTTCCTTGTGCCGATTGAACTTCCCTTTTTCAAAACTGAGTTATATATATACAGTTTTCTTTTTCATCCAATCTTCAAAACCCTAAAAGGCATTCTCCTCCCAATCCGGTTTCTACTTCGTGTTCATCTTCGAGAAAGTTGTCATCTTTTCTTGGGAAAGCAAGTAAAGGAATCTTTCAGCGACAAGGAAGGATGTCTTCTTCGAGGAAGTCTTCAAGAATCGCGAACAGGGGACCACAGAGAATGAAGGAGGGACCTACCCATTTCGATCTCACCGAAGAGGAAGAATTATCAAGTCAGCAACAGAGCCCGATTCACTCTCCACCACGTCACTCAACGCCATCTACCCCATAAGGTGCGGGTCAACAACCGGAGGAAGAGATAATCGAGGACGCAGACCCTGTAAGAGTCCAAAAACCCTCTTATATTTACAAACTCTACCGTGCGTTGAAAAGTACTGGGACTCCGTTGAACTACGTGGATGATTTTCTTAAAGATAAGAATTATGGGAATGAGTATATCTTTCTGAGAAAAATGGAGGATTTGGGAATTGCTCCCAAGGGAAAGGTTGAGGAAGCACTTGCAAACATTCCAAGTGACCCTCGTACGTCGGGACCAAATCCGACTGATGGGAATGATGATGATAAAATGTTCAGTGATTTTCAACCTAGAATGGGTGTTGCTGCAAGGGTGAAGGGAAAAAGGATGGAGTTGTTTAAATCGAAGGAACAGGAGAATTTGTTCTTCAGACTGCTGAAACGAGGGGTGATAAACCCTAGGAGTGTTGATTTCGATTTCTTGGATGCTATTAATTTGAACTTAAGGGAGAAGTTTAATCTGTTTCAACTGGAACATTTTTGCACTGATACCACAGATGGATATGCGCAATTAACAGCATACTTCTATTCGAATCTTAGCTTCTTAGATGCGAATAGAATATCATTCAGTGTTAGAGACCAAGACCATGTGGTAGACGTGGACATGTTGGCGGACATAATTGGAATTGAACGAGGACGCTATAAACCAATCAAAGTCTCAGTTGCTCGTGCCTCATTGGAACTTGTCAAAGATAGAGATGTAGAGGGAATAATCATCTATTCAAGGATGCGTGCAATCAATATCGTGCTGCACAAAATTGTGATCAATTGCATCAGGCCCAAGTCTACATCAAAGACTGATGTGTCTAATTCAGAGGCAAAATTGATGTATGCGATTAACTCAGGGATGAAGTTCTCTCTTCCTCACACTATTCTCTTTCACATTTACAGAGCAATGTCAAAGGACAAGGGACAATTGCCTTACCCAGGTCTGGTGACCAAGATCTTCAGACACATGAATATTGAACCGCCACATACACTTTGTGTTCGACCGTGTGATAAGATGGTGGTAGGTTTAAAGATGTTGACGAAGATGCATCTGAAAGAACTTTCCAAGGCAATGGAGAAATTCAGAGTGAAGACTCCAGTACCGTCTGCTTCAAAGAGAAAAGGGAAGGAGGCCATTGGTGCCCCATCCAAAAAGAAGAAAACTCTCATCTTGGAGGATGAAGATGAGGAGGAAGATCTCACAATCACTGCCTTGATAAGGACCAGACGTTCTGTACCTCAATCGACAGAACTTCAGAAGAAACAAAGAGAAGAAGAGGAGCAAGCCAAGAACAAAGAAGAAGAAGAAGAAGAAGACCAGCGAGAGAAGGAGAAAGAAGCTGAAGAAGAAGAAGAAGAAGAAGAAGAGAAAGAAAAGTCTGCAGCTGAATCTGGAGAGAAGGGGAATCAAGATACAAAAGAGCATGATCATCACTCTTCCCCTTTTGAGGTCCTAGAGACAGGGGGAGTTGGCGAGCAAGAAAGGTCCACACCTCATGCTGCCAATAGTGAAGGTCTAAGACAATCTCCAGCAGATCCAAAAGAGTTTCAGGCTTCTCAATTGCCTGAAGAAGGACACGATACGTCAACACCAAATCTGCAAGATTATACAGAAGCGCCATCATCTGCATTCACTCCATCCGAGAAAGCAAATGCAAGTACACGACGGACAATTCTGCAGATTTTCATCATATTCTTGATGTTCTTTTGGAAATGCGGGGCCAAATCTATGCTCTGGACTGTGAAATTCAAGCCATGAAGAATGCTGGACAAGCATCTTCGGTTACCTTGGAGGACAAAATGAAAGACCTAGCTCTACAACTTCAAGCCAATGCCAAAGGAGAGGAGGCAGCTCATCTAAGGGAAGACTTGAAGAGGCCAGAAGGCATAGTCTAGTCCATGGGAGATTTCCAGATCGTGCGCATTCCCAAGCAAACCTGACTCCTTTCTCACCTTTTTTAATGATGACAAAAAGGGGGAGAAGCAATTTGAACCAACCAACTTTAAACTTTGACTTTAAATTTGTTTTTGTGGTTATGTTTGTTTTTTAGTATGACTTGACTTGAGTGAACTTGAATTTGACTGAATTGGCTGTGGATTTTGATGCTTGACTATTTGCATTTATATCAAGTGTTGTCATATGGTATTACTCATGAAAGACTAACCAATTTTCTGTGGATGCAGAGTCTGGTTGTTTTATTAATCTTTATGAGATAGCCATATTGCTTGAGAAATGTTTTTGCAAGTCAAAGTTGTTCAAATCTACATAAAATTTTGTCACCATCAAAAAGGGGGAGATTGTTGGAGAAATCTTTCCAGAATATTTTGAAGATGACAAAACGTTTCTATTAGTTTAGTCTGGATATTTGCAGACCGTCTGTTTAAAGTCTGAAGACTTTCTGATCACCAAACTCAAGACTCAAGACTCAAGACTCACGACTCAAGACTATTCTCATTGACAGTCTTTCTGATCCAGTGACGAAGGAAATCTAGAGCCGAAGTATATGGTTGAGGATTTAATCCTATCCTCTTGGATAAACATATCGGATTCTTTTATTTGTATCTAGATCAATTGAAGATCCGGTGGTTGACGAAATATTCTTGGAATGTTCTATTCTTGGAAACCAAGATCCTGAATGTATGGGTGAACATGATTGATGGGCTATCGTCAGGTTCCTTTAATAGCTCGAATGATCTTCTTAATTGATTCCGTCCAACGGGTAGATTGGAGGAATTCCTTTGGTAAGTGCCAACGGTATGATGGCATAAAGGAGTATAAAAAGGAAGACGTTCTAGTTGTGTTTGTAACGTGATCGATAGAGAAATTCCAGAGTCATCTACACCTAGAAGCACCTTGATTATTAGTCGATTCATTTTGAGCGAAATTGTATACACAAGAGAGTGTCTATACTTGGTGATACCTTGAGCAAGTGTGGTAGATCATCTACACCTAGAAATCAAGGAAGATCAACGCACTGTAACATCTCTTTGTTCATAGTGGAATCCAGCCAATTGGCTGTCGTGTGTTGCAGAAAATCCTGAGTGGACGTAGGCTTGAATCAAGCAGAAGCCTGAACCACTATAAATCGCATGTTCAATTCTCTCTTTCCTTTACTCAATCTTACGTTGATTATTATTTGTCGCAAATCCTTCAACTTATTTGTCTAAGTATTGTGCAATCATCAAGAAAAATCTTTTATATACCTATTCACTTCCCGGCCGCCCGTGCAATCGGCAATGACTCTTGCTGGGAATTTGCGGTATCTGTTTCTCTTTCCTTTTAAGTCTCAACTTTTTTCATTTACTGCATTTTTTAATATGATTGTTTTGTGTTACTAAACAAAATTAAATTTAAAAAAAAAAAAAAAAAAAACACAGCACGTCTCCACCACATCATCAATTAACGGCGATTTAAGGGCATGTCATACCATTTTTAATGGAAAAATTAATTTGAACAAAAATGCTGATAGAGATCACATTGAAAAAAATATGTGGATAAAGTCAAGATTGAACAAATTAGAAAAATATTGAATCTAACGTGCTATTATTCTTTTTGGGCCATAAATATGTAATAGAACTTTAGAATTGACCGCATTAGCGACCGCTGACTTGACCACTTTCATGTCCTCCAGCCGAAACCTCGCCGTGGCTAGCTTCCTCGGCCAGAGTTCCACCCCTGCGCGGCCGTTGACCAGCGTCTTCCGATCGCTCACCCACATGCTCCGCAGAACGAACTCCACTACGAAGACCAACGTGAACCACACCACCCCCAACACCCTCTCTACCGCCTTCCACCACTCAACGCTGCCGCTAGCCCTCCTCTTAGCCAATAGGGGAGGACTGATCGTCGGCAACGCCTCAGGGTCGTCCACCCACCGACACGATGCCAAGAACATCGACATTAGCAAGATCCCGTCACCGAGTGCGTGATGGATCCGGAACACTAGGCACCGATGGGCCATCAGGAGGTGGACGTGCCACAGGAGCTTATCGTTGCCTAGGAGCCTCAGCGAGTCGGTGGAAAGGTCGGGGAGGTACTCATTGACCGCTACCTCATCAGAGAGGTCGTCGACGACTGGGCCATGGACCACGACGACGTGGTGGTCCATGTCCACACGGGTCCTCCTCCAGTGCTCCCGGCCCATAGAGTCCCACGCCATGAGGCTGCAAAACCTAGGGTGCTTCACCATGAGGGAGCTTTGGATCGCCGACTTGAGGACGTCGACATCGAGGGGGTGCTTCATGCCGACGACATAGTAGATCACCTAGTTCATCACCTTCTGGAGGAACAGGTGCCCTGTCGGAGTCAGGGGCTCGTCGAGCCTAATCTCTAGCGACCACATGCCCACGCGAAGATCAAGAAGGAGGGGATCTCCACAGCTGCTAAAATGTATAAATTCCCATGAAACCAATACCTCGAACATCAAATAATTCACACATAATAATATTACTTAAAGGCATCTCATTTTATTTTATTTTTATATATTTCTAGTTCTCTAACAGCGATCATATGAAACTACGTAGGAGCATACATCTTTAAAAAGTATGGGTCAACAAAATCCAGATTATTTATTTCTTAGCTGTAGTTTTGATGGCATCAAAACGGCCACCTGCCTCTACGTCATGATAATGATGTTAAATAATTGCCATGTTTTCATCTGGAATACATCTCCTTATAACCCGGCCTACACATATTTTAAATAAGAAAGGTTCTTCCCAAAAATAATTTTTAATATCATAAAAGAATTTTTTTCTTCAGTTGATATGATAATTTAAAGAAGATGAACATTACTTACCAAATAATTCACAAAGTCAGCATACTAGGGAATTTTTGTGGATTTGACTGGAAAAATTTTCTCTTAGGGAGCTCTTCCAAAATTGGTCTTATCTTTTTCTTTGAATTCCAAATTCTTGACAAGTGATCCGCAATTAAAATTTAAGTCCGCTTCTTATCTTTGATTTCCAAATCAATCTTGCAACAATAGAATCCACCTGATCAACCGGGGTTTTCATTCTTTCTTTTCAAGCAAATATTTAAGGGCAGAGTAGTCATAATAAACTATAACTTTTGAGCCAATTAAATAACAAAGAAATTTATTAAAAGCAAAAACTACTACCAAAAGTTTCTTTTTCATTGTTGAATAATTCAATTGTACACACGACAAGGTTCAACTGGTATAGTAAATGGTTTGAAAAACTCATTTTTCATTTGTCACAGAATAACTCCCACTATAGAATCGCTAGTATCACACATCGGCTCAAAAGGTAAATCTCAATATGATGCTACCATAATTGGTGCCGATAGTAACTTCTCCTTTAAAGTGTTAAAAGCATGTACACATTTGTCAAAAAAAATTAAATAGAACATCTTTTACCAAAAAATTAGAAAGAGGTTTAACAAATTTTTGAAAAATCTTTTATAGACCGCCTTTGTAGAATCTTGCGTGCCCCAAAAATTCTCTAACAAGTTTCGTAGATGTTGGTGGAGGCAATATTGTAATGACTTCCACTTTGGCTCAATCGACTTCTTTTCCATTTCTAGAAATCTTATAATCACCACCTCCATCAGTTTGAAGGGCCTTGATCTTACAATTGAAATATTATTCCATTTGGAATTTAAATTGCACAAAAGTAGATAGTGCATCAGATTTCACAATAAGTGGGAAAAGCCATGTATATCCACTATAAGCATCTAAAAATGATCTAATAACGAAAACCATTAACTGAAATAACGAGAGATGGTCTCCATAGATCAGAATAAAGTATTTCCAAAGGAGCATTACAAATAGTTGATGATCTAGTAAAGGGAAGACGACGCGACTTGCCTGAGTGACATGATTCACAGAAACTAGATGAGGAAGACGGAGATATCGGCAAGTCATGCTTTAAAATAACTAAAAAAATAATGGGAGCAGTTGGATGACCCAAGCACTCATGCCAAATAGAAGCAGAAACTCATTCACCAATAAAGCAGGTTGGAGTGGTGGTGATTTATTTGATTGCAGAGGGACCTTATTGGTGGTATGTGCATTATTAAGATAATAAAGTCCATTCTTATCCTGGCCTTTGAGTAGGAGGTTCCTCGAGGATCAATCCTTAACACAATAAAAAGCAGCATGAAATTCAAATACCACATCGTTGTTTTTGGTAAATTGAGAGACTGATAATAGATTCTTCTTGATAGAGGAAACATGATAAATATTTCGTAGTTTAAAAGAACTAGTAGGAGAATGTAAGATGGAAGAACCAATATATGATATTTGTAAACCTAACCCATCTGTTGTACGGATTATTAAAAATGTCAATGCCCAAATATAATTCAAGTCTCAATCACTTAGACCTAGAGAAACATTAAGTGACACAAAGCCATCCATGCAGAAGCAATTAAGATATCGAGGGGAGAATGAAAAGAGAAGGGCTCACCAGGGAGGATATTGGCAATGATCTCCGCATCGGTGGGGGGTCTCTTGCCTCAACCTCACAAATTCAGGGGATACTCCATCTCTAGGTCCTGTGGAAGTACACCTCCTGAGTCAAGTACAAAAGAGCACCGACAGTAACCACGATGCAATCATCACAAAACACACAAAAATAATTATCATCGTGTAACTCTCCTAAGAGTCATCATGCCAAAAACAAACACACCTCAATGACGACGACAAAGAGCCCCCATACTAACGATTGCATACTAATAGAATGGTGCTTGCATACTAAGCCCGGTTCACTTAATTGGTACAATGTGAAGCACCAAGCTTGTATTAAAACCCATTCGCAGTCTGCCATGACTAGCATCACTTAACGTACCTAATGTACCGATTTAGTAGACTCGTCTTAGCATACCTAGCATTGCTCTATGAAACCATCCAAGGTCATAACTTTGTCGGCAAAATCAATCGAAACATCTAACTGCATTTCGAATACTAAAATGGCCAAGGGCTAGCACGCCGCCACACATTTTGCACTACTGAACACCAACTAGGAACGGCCGCTGCACAGGGCCAATTCATCCCAAAAGGTTTATAGTCGCAGTTCAATTACTTGGATAAGCAAAGCTTGAAAAGGGTGACAAATTCAGTTCAACAGGAGTTGAACGCGAAGTCACTGTAGAGAGAGAGAGAGAGAGAGAGAGTCACCCGCTGATCCTCGGGCACGCACCCATCTCTCACTTTGGTCGATTTAATAGCAACGTCCTAGGACGCATTACCGACCTTTTTTTAATTTAATACGCATGCAGAAGCATATAAACAATCCCCAGACAATAAAACAATGGGATAAGAAAGTGGGATTTCAAATTTAAACTTTGAAAACAACCACGCTTATATACATTGCCAATCATAGTGCAAATATATACAAGTCGAATGGTTAAGTCAAGTTTAAACTACAAGTTCCTAAAATAGAGTCTGCAAAATGGAATCGACTTACATCAAAAGAGAATTGCCCTATGACTAATTAGTTCAATAGGATCATCAATTGTTCAGGCTTCCCCTTCTACATTTCGGACCTCCAGTCCTTCACTAATGCCATCTAAGGACCTTAAATGGTTTTTTAATAACCAATGAGACAACGTCTTAACAAGTTCTACATCTTAAGACCCGATTAGGAAATCAATACACTCTAGAGGCTGCCTAAGCACAACACGAGTCAGAAGGCTTACCTTGGCCTCAGTTCCTTTCTGCAAGTCAGTTTAATTCATAATTACTAATAGACATAACACCCAATCAAATCAGATCAAATCATTGATCAATCGACATAGTCGATTACATGTCAACAAGACCACTCTTAGGTCATTTCAATCATTCAGTCTCAATTCTTATTCACGGCTCAGCGAGCATAGCCTACCAAATTCTTGGTTATAAATCCTAGTCCCAAGGACACGACTTATCTTTAGGGGGTAATCATGGCCTAATGGCAACTTTTCTATATTTGGTGGTAATTATGGCCACATCTGACAACTTTTCTAGGTTTAGTGGCATCACGGCTCCACTCAAAAATTTTAGATTTAGTGGCATCACGGCCCCACTCGGCAATTTAAGACTTAGTGGAATCATGGCCCTATAGGGATAATTTATACTTAATAGAATCATAGCCCCACTCGGTAATTTTAAACTTAGTGGAATCACGACCCCATCTGGCAAATTTTCTAGGCTTGGTGGCATCACGGCCTCACCTGGCAAATTTTCTAGATATGGTGGCATCACAACCCCACCTGGCAATTATCTAGACTTAATGGCATCATGGCCTCACCTGAAAAATTTAAATCCAAATCACAACCTCATGTGGTTATTTTCCCTTCAAATACCGACATTTTCCAATTTTGGGATAAATTCCCATAATCACCAATTTTACTCAAATTTCATAATCCAATGCTCAATTAAATAAATAGAGAACACCACTTTATCGAGCACGAGATTCCATTTCGTCGGCTATTCCACCTAATTTCCGGAAAATAAATAAATAAATAAATAAATATGGAAATAATAAATAATTGCAATAAATCCAACTTAGGCCCGTTATAGCCTAATTGGAAGCCGAGATAGGCCCGGAAAATTACCGAGACTCATTTAATAAATAGTATGACCTATTTCCTTGCTAACTACACTATCCATTTGGCTAACATGCATTAATAAGTTTCTAATTTAATTACCCTAATCTAATCTATCCACCTAATTGCACTTAATTAAATCTAATCAAACCCTAAACATCATTAACCAACTAATAAGGGATTAGTGAGAAAAACTTGATTAAAAGCAAAGACCGGTTCACTGCGACGGCGGCTGAACTTGAGCTCGCGATGACACCCACTGCTTGGACTGGGCCTAAAACTTGGCCTAACAAATCTCAACCCAAATTGAGATTTGTTACTGACTTGGACTGGGCTTGATCTGGGCTTGGGCCTACTTTTTGGACCGACAGGCTGAATTGCCGGGCTTCAAGAAACAGGGCTGCTGCACTTGAAATTGAAGACGGGCTTGAAACTTGGGCTGAACAATTGCAAGCTGGGCCGAAATTGGGCTGACTTCACAGGCTGAAGAGCACACGGCTAGGCTCACTTGATGGGCTGAACAGCTCAAGCTGCTGGGCTAACTTTCATGGGCTTTTCTGGACTAAAGATGGCTGAGCAATTAGTTGGCTTGGGCTGTTGTAGAAAAACGAGGCAGAGAGAGACGATCGTGGGCCTGCTGCTGTGGGCCAGAGGTGGACGAAGAGAGCTGCAGCGTGGCGTCACGGGCGTGGCAGAGTCGAAGCTGGAATTGCTTCGGTTGAGAGGAAACCGATGAAATTGGGGCAACTGGCGGGCGGAAGTGAAGCCGTGGACGCGTCGATGGGATGATGGAGTCAACAGCAGGGGTTTCCGTTGGGCTTGACTTGGTGGGAAAAGATGAGCCGACGCAAGCAGCTGAATTGGAGAATCGGTGGACTTGCTGGGTTGACTTTATGCGGCCAAGACGAAGACACGAAGGAAGGAACAGCAACGTCCGAGAGCTGGCTAGCGTCCACGCGGATGCTTGCTCGAGTCTTCGGTGTTGAGGAGTTTGACCGAGGGAGACAGAGATTGGTGGTGAAAGCGTGCTGCAGAGAAATCGGTGGGGTGTGGGCGGCAGAAACTGAAGAAGAACAGGCTGGCAAATCTTGGAAGGAAAGAAATTGAGAGAGCAGCAAAAACAACACCCGGCTGAGAGAGAAAGAGCTTGGCGTGAGAGAGAGAGAGAGACAGAGGCGGCGAAGTGGGGATGCAGCTAGCAAGCTTGCCAAAGAAGCCGTAGGTGGGGAAAAATTCGGTGGGAAAAAATTCCACAAACCTTAGCCACCCCCATTAATTACTTTGTCTCCTATTACTTTCCGACAAGAATATCCCATAAATTATCCAATTTGAAGCCAAAATTCCAGCCCTCTTCCTAGGATCCGAATTTCACTCTCTTGGCCTCAATTTCGTCACAAATTCCCCAAATCGACATATGAAGTGATCTTCCATAAAAATCTCAAACTTGATGGAATTTCTCTAAAAGACAAGACGACTTCCTATAATTGAATCATCACATGCTCAAACATTCGATTTCCGAAACCGAATTCAATTTCGTGGTTAAAATCGACCGAACATGATTATAATATGATCCAACCAATTAGGTAGCTTTTAGGGATTTTACTGCGGTTATATCCCTTAACAGCTTCACCCAATAGATTGGTTAACTCGTGAGTGATTAGCTCCGATAAAAAGGACCATAGGTGCGTCGACGAAATGCCATTTCATTTTATCGAGAGAGAGAGGACGACGGACTTAGGGGCTAAGGTGGTGGCCGCGAGTGCTCAGCCGAAATTGTGGTGGCTGGGGATGGTGGAGTGCGGCCGCGGAGACTACAGCAGTCGTTGCTATGCGACGCGAAGTGCGGCTGCAGTCACCACGGAGCCATCGGTCTATGGCGGCGCCGATGGGGCTTTCGAGGCGGCAGTCGATGGTCGGTGGCGGAGGAACGAAGGACTTTGGCAAGAGCGTTTGGCGATTGCAATTTCACTCTATGCTTTCTGGGGGGAAATGTGGGTATTCAGAAAATGGAGGGGTGGAAAATCGGTTAAATAAAATGCATGAAAATTTGAGGAATTCTAAATTTTTACAGTAGAGAAATTAAAAGATGCATTATCTGTGCAAAAAATAAAATACCAGTTAATTTTATCATGAAAAATTGACGAATGACGTACACAAAAATAATAATTACAAATAAGTAGTCATCCCTTTTTATAAGAATGGAAACTTTTAAGAAAAATTAACACGTTTTAACACAATTATGTAGCAAAATTGAAAACAACACCATTTAGAAGTACATATATTTCATTATTTAATTTAACCAACATGTGATGTTTTTCAATGACACGACTTGATAGAGATACTAAAACCAAACTATGATATGTAAATATGAAGTCTCAATCCTATTTGTCTAATATGGAGATTTGTATACATTATTTGGACCTTTTTAACATACGATAAACCTAATATCATAATATATTTTTATAGATGGAGTAATTTGTATGAAATAAATATATATATATATATATATATATATATATATATATGTAATGTTTGTAGTATAACGTAATGTTTCCAGTAATCTTCTTCATCTTAACAGGGATTTAGTTGATGCAATAAAACCATTGACGACTTTAGTCTATCGATTAGAATCCTCAAAGTTAGGGGGCTGGAAATGAAAATACTCTAAAGATAATGAATAGACAATAATTGAATTTTGCGTGTATTTAAAAGCTCCAAATCGTGGATCCAATGATACAAATCAAAATGATGAATCGTATTTCTTATTTTTTCATGAAATTTTTAACTAATAGTTGAAATTATCCTTAAAAAATATAATAGTTGAGCTTAAAGAAATGATTATGGAATAGTTTTTACTATATTGTAAGAATAACAAAAAATTAAATAACAAGCAATTATAAATTATTATGAGGCCCCCCACTCTTCAGAGAATTTGTACCTCACACTATGTTGTTACTCTCACAGTAGTTCAAAGACAATTATGTTGGTAAAAACCTTTAACTCCAGAGTTCTATCATAAGAGACTATGCTGGTGTAAAAGATACAAGTGACTCATTCGCGAGCAACCAGGACCACCTGTTTCCCAACATTGCGGCCGGAAAACAGCCCGACTAGGGCCGCCGGACCGCTCTCGAGCCCTTCGACAGTGTCTTCAATATATACAATCCTTCCCTCTTTAGTGGGGGGCAAAACCATCTCCAGGAACTTCGGGTAGAGATGATAATAATCAAGCACATTGAAACCTTCCATTCGAACTCGCTTCGCGATGAGTTGCATCAGGTTGTGCACGCCTTTGGGCTGCTCAAGGTTGTACTGCGAGATCATTCCACATACCGCGATTCGACCATGAAGCTTCATGTTGAGTAGCACCGCATCCAACGTCTTTCCCCCGACATTTTCAAAGTAGATGTCAATCCCCTCAGGGAAGTATCTGAAAGATTTCGAGATGGAAAACCGTCAGCTCAAGTCGGATTCGCGCTCGTGCGCATACATGTAAGGTGTTTGATAAGCTCGATCGTCATTAGTGTGTTCCAAACTAACCTTTTCAGTGCTGCATCCAGATTTGATTCTTCCTTGTAGTTGAAAGCTTCATCGAATCCGAGCTTGTTCTTCAGCAAGTCGACCTATTTTGCGGAAATGAAAGAGGAAATGAAGAGATTAGTTAACAGAGGGAGTACTTCTGCATTTATTTTAGCAGATTGATGAGGATATACATCCGACACGGCGATCCTTGCAGATGCTAAATGTGATCGGAAAACCAAATTAGCGCCATGTTGAGGGGGGATGTTCCCTAAACAACTGTCATTCGAGGAAATTCAATATGTCGGACAAATGTGAGAAGATTACCTTTTCTTTGCTGCCGGCACTGCCAACAACATAGCAACCGAACAACTTCGCAAGCTGGCCAACAAGCTGACCAACCGCCCCTGATGCGGCCGATATAAAAACAGTTTCTCCTTTCTTAGGAGAGCATAACTCAATAAACCCGGCATAAGCAGTCAGGCCTGGCATGCCTGCAGAGTTCAGGTTTGTAGAAACTAGACTGAGCGTCAAAATTTTGCCAAAGCTAAAAAGCAAGAGCGCTACGGCTACGGCTAACTATCATGAGACAACGTTACTTATCCAGAAGAGAAGCTATCAAGAAGTTCCTGAATTACACACTCGTTGCATAATTCAATCAACTAACAGTGCTGCAGAACTTGCGATAGAACTGTCGAAAGTGTGCATCAACTGGAAGACTTGGAGCGAAAAATATAGTTCATTAACATTGAAGGAGCAGATACGTTAGATGATTGAAGAGTGTACCCAAAAGACCGGTGTAGTAAGAGAGAGGAACATCGGTGTGTTCGATCTTAAAGCAAGTCTCTGGCGAGGAAAGTAGACTGTACTCCTCCCATCCTGTGAGGCCCCAAACCAAATCGCCTTTCTTGAAATTCGGATGCCCAGATTCCAGGATTCTCGCCACTCCAAGTCCAGTAACAGGCTGCACAGATGTGTTGACACATGGTAACGCATTTGGTGAACATGAACTTCGAATCAATTCATCAGAATCACAAGCACAATGCTTACAGAGCCGTGTTCAATGTTGTTTCGTTTCAAACAATTATGTACTTCTTTGTTCTATACCCTGTGCAAGCTACTTTCATCAGTCATCATCCTAACACAGTGAATGGAAGTGATGAAAGCAAGCCGTGTTGGCTTGTTAAATGTGATTTTATCCGACCGCCCAATTGCAAAACGTGAAAGCTTCTCTACCTACGAGCATAAACTCGGTTCTTTGAATTCACCAAATCCTCCAACACATTTTTCAGGAACTATTGGGACACAATTAGAGCAATGGGTATGCTTTCAAAGACGCCTCGAATCGGGTCATACCTC
Organism: Eucalyptus cladocalyx; assembly: GCA_017140615.1. Classification (NCBI taxonomy): domain Eukaryota; kingdom Viridiplantae; phylum Streptophyta; class Magnoliopsida; order Myrtales; family Myrtaceae; genus Eucalyptus; species Eucalyptus cladocalyx. Next base: position 3,593,521 of record CM029516.1, on the reverse strand, counting down.
AGAGATTACAAGAACTCAACCCATAAACAAGAATAGGAGATAAAGAAAGAAACAATCCTTTGATAGAATCACAGTTGTGACAGAAATGCAACGTATAACCAGTCCTGAAATACTATTTAGCCAGCGCGAGAATCAACAATCCAAGAACAGTAGCAAGCAAAAGCATGCAAAGTCAAATTCTCAGAAACCAATGTAAAACGACACAAATTTTCACAAGGAACAAAACAAAAAGAAGAGTTGAGCCGAGCTCACCGAACCAGGTTGGAAGGAGGGGATATAGCTCTCAGCCGGGTCGGTGAGCTTCCGCATACGGCCCCTCATGTAAGGATCACAGGAGAGGTAGAGATTCTTCACCAGCACTCCCTTGGAGCCTTCGGCGACAGCACTCGTCAGTTCAATGGTCGACTCCGTCACCTCCATGTCTGACTCTTTGGGGAAGGCTCCCTTCGCAAGAAAGTCCCTGAATATCACCTGCTTGTTTCTCATCCTTTCTTCTCTTTGCTTCTCTCTCCTCTCGACGGAAGGCGCGAAAGATCCAAGAAAGCTAAAAACTCAGGAGAGGTGCGGGGTTTTGGAGCGTCTCTATATGCAGAGATGGAGTGATGTTTCTCAGCTGTGATGGGGTGGAAATACCAAGACCCTATAGACCAGATATTGGCAATATTGGCGAGATTTGCTCTCCTATTCAAGGAAAGGATAGATTATGGGCAAATCTCTGTATTAATAGTTTTTCTATTTTTGAAATTTCCCATTTTTGTTGCGTGGACCTTGTATACAAATTGCAGAAGAATGTTATGACAAAAATAAGAAAGTCAAGAGTTTTGTCCGAGGACGTGGGCACATTGCTGAACCTCGTAATCCTTATGTTCTTTTCTGATTGCCTTACTAAAATTCAACAACAGACAAGTCTCGCAACAAGAATCGGCACATGGCAATGATGCTAGGTAAAGCAAGAACCTGACAAACTCACGCATCAAGCAAACAAACCAAGCAAGTGCAGCCACTCATGCATCAGATCAACACAGAAGAGCAGGCGTTCATGCTCGGTTTGACCGCCTCAGCCTGCCAAGAAACTTCAAAAACCCCAGAAAAAGACGACGACAATGACGTCGGGCGTCCACTGTCAACCCGCAAACAGATAGCGTTCATACTGTCTGAGCCACGTCTGCACGATATCATCCACGCATTGCTTCATAAAGAAGACAACAAGATGGATTTTTTTATGAAGATCGTTTTCCCGAATGGGGTTGCCATCTTGGACAGATTCAACCCTCCAGTCTTTATCACTGTCGATCGACTTCATTGAGACGATCAAGTCCATTGCATGATGTTAATATCTTCCTCCACAGATTCAACCCTCCAGTCTTTATCACTGTCGATCGACTTCAATGAGACGATCAAGTCCATTGCATGATGTTAATATCTTCCTCCACGTCACAGATTCAACCCCTAGTGTTTAACCCCCATTAAGTGATTTTCTGCCAACATTGTGAGATAGACTTAATTAGTAAGACGTGAAAATATTTATGACCCAATTAGCACAATTAAAAGAATTATGGTTGAATTCGCAAAAGTGCAATAAATCTATGACTTTTTCGTAATTTTCTCGAATTCAATTTAGTATGTATACAATACTTTATGTAATGATTGTTCCATTTTGTCTCTCTTTCTCTAAACTCAGGTTAATTACTCGAAAAATTCAAGGTAGCCTAGCCTAGCACGAAACCACCTTATTTTATGCATGCACCAAACTTATTATGAATGATGTTTTCTCCTTGAGCTTTTGGGCCGGAACCAATTATTCTTCACGAGCGTGAATCTATAACCAAGAAAAGATGAACTTTTAAAAAGGAGATGATGGCAGCTGCATGAACATGTTACTTATGTGGACAAATTTTATTAATTTTTTTATATGATTGTCAATTTTTTTATTATCTTTTTCTTTTTCTTTTTTGTTTGTTTTTGTTTTTTTTTTTTTTTAATTTTCTTTCTTTGCCAGTTGCCCAGCCTTGGTGATGGCCGGCGACCAGCCACAAGCTACAATTAGCGAAGGTCGCCCTCATCAACCTCAAGCAAGGTCACCCTCACTAGGATCTAGCAAGGGGCGACCTCATGACCTTGAGCAAGGCCAGCGAGGGCTGGCCTTTAAGGAGGGTCAATCTCAACCTTTCTATACAAATCAAAGAGACAAAAAGGCTCTTCATTTCTCCAAACAGGCTCAATCTCAACCTTGATTCTCAGTGGAAGAAGTCTTAAAAGAAGTCTTCTCACCTCAGATTCGACCTTGCTAAAGGCTAATGATGGTTGGCCTTGCTAGTTTCAGGTGGGGTACCAACCTAAAAAACTCTAAATTGGTATTACTGTAATAAATTTACCAAAAACTAATTATTTTGTCACAAAAAACTCTAAATTGGTTTACCAATGATAAATTTATCCTCTATTAGTTTCTATTAAATTTTACTGTCAAATCGCCGAGTTGAATGACACATAACAATTGACGACGAGCATGTCAATTTGAGGTTTTACCCTCCATTTGTCACTAGTGTATCAATTTGTGATTTTTCGTAATATTAATTCAATTTAACGAAAACTAACATAAGGTAAAATTATCATAAATGTACTGGTTTATAGTTTTTTTTTTTTTTTGTAGAAAGAGCATTGGTTTGAGGAATTTTGTTACATATGTACGAGTTTGGATTTTTTTTCATGTATTAACCCAAAATAAAATACCAATTAATTTTATCATGAAAATTTGACGAATGGAGTACAAAAAATAAAAATTTTAAGTAAGTAGTAATCTTTTTTACATGAATGACTACTTTTAACACAAATTAACATGTTTAAGCACAACTATATACCAAACTCGAAAATGACACCAATTAAACATACATACATTTTAAAATGAAATATGTCAAAATATACGAACACTAAAATCAATGTATGATATATAAGCATGGAATAATATATATATTACAGATGGAGTAATTTATATGAAATAAATAAACAAATATGACGTAATGTTTCCGGTAATCTTCTTCATCTCAGCAAGGATTTAGTTGATGCAATAAAACCAAAGACGACTCGTCTATCGATTAGATTCCTCAAAAATAGGGGCCACAAATGAAAATACTCTTAACGATAATGAATAGACCATAATCGGATTTTGCGTGTATATAAAAAAATGAAATTGCAGATCCAACTATATAAGTCAAAACGATGAATTATTTATTTACGAAATATAAGTAATTGAACTTATTCTAAAACATATTACAGTTGAACTTAATAACTCACACAGCTCTATCACAAGAGATTGCCAATGGAAAAGGAGAAGATCTTATCGGAAACACAAGTGAAAGAGACTATGCCAATGGAAAAGGTACAGCAAGTGACTTATTCGATAGAAACTAGGACCATCTGTTTCCCGACATTGCGATCGGAAAACAGCCTGACCATGGCTGTTGGACCGTTCTCGAGCCCTTTGAAGGTGTCTTCCACATATACTATCCTTCCCTCTTTTATCTGAGGCAAAACCATATTCAGGAACTTCGGATAGAGATGATAATAATCAAGCACACTGAAACTTCCATTCAAACCCGCTTCATGCTTATTTGAATAAGGTTGGGCACGCCTTTGGGCTGCTCGAGGTTCTACTATGAAATCATTCCACATACCATGATTTGACCATGAAGCTTCATATTGAGTAGCATTGCATCCAACGTCTTTCCCCCGACATTTTCAAAGTAGATGTCGATCCCCTCAGGGAAGTGAAAGAGTTTAAATTTGAGTTTGATCGCACACAATCGGTGTGGAGATTTGTATTATATTTATAATATGTACATGAGCGGGAAAAACACAATTAAAAAGATTTTACAAAGATAACAATCTACAGTCTACAGTATTAGTGATAGCAATCTACAGTATCAGTATAGATTGTGAAATAATTGCTCTATCGACGGAATTGACACAAATCATGGAAGATCGACTCAATCAATGGGATTGGCACAAATTGTAGAAGATTGCTGTATCATAGGAGATTTGCTTTATCGCACCCCCACAAGCGAAATGGTGGCGGAGTCACTGTGAGCTTGTCGCGTAAAATAAGAAACCGAGAGATGGATAGAGGCTTTGTCATGATATCAGCCGTTTGAACTTATGTAGGAATGAAGCGAACTTCCAATTGCTTCATTTTAATTAAATCACGAACAAAATGATAGTCAATTTCTATGTGCTTGGTTTGGGCATGAAATATGGGATTGGCAGCCAAATAGATTGCCCCTACATTATCACAAAGAACAAGTGGTGGCTGATGTAGAGTGTATCAAAGATCTCGAAGGAGTTGTGATAGCCATAATAATTTAGAGGCTACGTTAGCCACCCCTTTGTATTTTGATTCAGTGCTGGATCTAGCAACGATTGGTTGCTTTTTAGAACTCCAAGAAACCAAGTTAGGACCAAAATAAATGCAATAGCCATTAGTAGATTTTTAGTCATCAAGGCAGCCAGCCCAGTTAGCATCTATAAACGTAGTGAAGGTCAATTGGCGAATAGGTCGCAAGGTAATGCCATAATGAATAATAGCCTTGAGATAGCGCAAAATCCATTTGACGACTGACCAATGATCTTTAGTTGGACAATGCATGAATTGGCACACTTTATTGACGGCAAAGGATAAACTTGGCCTAGTAAGAGTGAGGTATTACAGTGCCATAACCGTACTTCGATAAGTGGAGACATCAGTTAGTGGTTCACCACTTTGTTTCAACAACTTAGAAGCTGAGGGAGCCATAGGTGATGAGCAAGGTTTTGAATCAGCCATGCCTGTACGAGTTAGAAGAGTGGTGGCATACTTGGATTGAGTGAGGGACAGCCTAGTCGAGGATTTGTGGGCTTCGGTGCCAAGAAAGTATGATAAATTTCCTAAATCGGTGATTGTAAACTCAGTGCCAAGGCGAGTGATTAATTCGGTGATGGAGGAGGTAGAGCTCCAAGTAATAATAATATCATCCACATAGATGAGAAGAAGTAGAATGTGGTTAGAGTGATGCTATATGAATAATGAAGAATCAGCAGTGGAGGCCACAAACTCGATAGATAACAAATATGAACTTAGCCAAGAAAACCATGCTCTTGGGGCTTGTTTTAGCCCATATAGAGCTTTCTGAAGATGACATACATGGCCAGGATAATGCGGATCAACAAATCCTTAGGGTTGCTTCATGTAGTCTTCTTCTTTAATGGTGCCATGGAGAAAGGCATTCTTAATGTCCAATTGACGTAGAGACCAATTATATGTGATAGCTAAGGAGAGAACAACTCGAATCGTTGTTGGTTTGATAACCAAACTAAAAATTTCATCATAGTCTAAGTCAACCTGTTGAGTAAAGCCCTTCACAACGAGTCGTGCCTTGTATCTATCAATGGAGCCATCAGATTTGGTTTTTAGGCGATAAATCCACTTGCAATTGACCACATTCATAGAAGGGTGATGAGGAACCAATTCCCAAGTGTCATTTTGAATGAGAGCATTAAATTCATTGGCCATAACTTGTTGCTAGTTGGGGCCTTTGTTTGCAACGGAAAAACAAGTGGGTTCACTTGGTGTCAAGCTTGACTGAAAACAAGAATAAAGTGGGTGCTTAGTGGAAAGAAAAACCTTTGGTTTACAAATATTATTTTTTAGACGAGTGACCATTGGATGGGTAGAAGTTGGCGGTTGAGGTTGGGAAGATTGTAATGGTGGAGCTTCTGGAAAAGAGGATCTAGAAGATTGCTGAATATGTGATGAGGAGTCATCCATGATAGTAGATGGACTTGATGGAGTTGATGTGGTGGTGGACACCCCCTGAAACTGTGGGGGCTTAGTAGAGGAATAACCAATGCAAATAGGAGAACTAGGCGATGGTGATGATAATTGTTCGGATTGTGATTTAGCAAATGGGAAGAAGTTCTCTTGGAAAATCACATGGCTAGAGACATATATTCGACCAGTGCTACGATGAAGACAACGATAGCCATGGTGATGAGGAGAATAGCCAATGAAGACACATTGCATGTTCTATCATCAAGTTTATTGCAAGTATAAGGGCACAGCCAAGGGTAGTATACACATCCAAAAACATGCAATTGTAAATAATCGGGTTTCTAGCCAAACTATTTCTCATAAGTAGACAATCCACTCAAGACCGTTGTAGGCATGCGGTTAATTAGAAAGACTGCGGTGAGGAAGGCATCATTCCAATATATACGAGGAACAGAAGCTCGAGTAAGCAATGTGATGCCAGTTTCCACAATATGACGGTGTTTGCGCTCAACCCGACCATTTTGTTCTCACATGTGCGGGCATGAAAGACGATGTAGGATGCCATGAAGATGGAGATAAGGATCAAATTTCTTATACTCACCACCTCCATCAATTTGAAGGGCCTTGATCTTACAATTGAAATATTTTTCCACTCGGGATTTAAACTGCACAAAAGTAGACAGTGCATCAGTTTTCACAGTAAGTGGGAAAAGCCATGTATATCCACTATAAGCATCGATAAAAAAGATATAATAATGAAAATCATTAACTGAAGTAACGAGAGATGGTCTCCATAGATCATAATAAAGTATCTCCAAAGGAGCATTACAAATAGTTGATGATCTAGTAAAGGGAACACGATGCAACTTGCCTAAGTGACATGATTCACAAAAACTAGATGAGGAAGATGGAGATATCGGCAAGTCATGCTTTGAAATAACTGAAAAAATAATGCGAGCAGTTGGATGACCCAAGCACTCATGCCAAATAGAAGCAGAAACTCGTTCACCAATGAAGCAAGATGGACTGGGGGTGATTTATTTGACTGCAGAGGGACCTTATTGGTGGTACGTGCATTATTAAGATAATAAAGTCCATTCTTATGCTGGCCTTTGAGCAAGAGGTTCCTCGAGGATCAATCCTTAATACAATAGAAAGCAGGATGAAATTCAAATACCACATCGTTGTCTTTGGTAAATTGAGAGAATGATAATAGATTCTTCTTGATAGAGGGAACATGATAAATATTTCGTAGTTTAAAAGAACTAGTAGGAGAATGTAAGATGGAAGAACCGATATATGATATTTGCAAACCTAACTCATTTGCAATACGGATTATTAAAAACGTCAATGCCCAAATATAATTCAAGTCTCAATTACTTAGACCCAGAGAAACATCAAGTGACACAAAGCCATCCATGCAGAAGCAATTAAGATATTGAGGGGAGAATGAAAAGAGAAGGGCTCACCAGGGAGGATATTGCCAATGATCTCTGCATCGGTGGGGGTTCTCTTGCCTCAACCTCACAAATTCAGGGGATACTCCATCTCCAGGTCCTGTGGAAGAACACCTCCTGAGTCAAGTACAAAGGAGCACCGACAGTAACCACGGTGCAATCATCACAAAACACGCAAAAAGAATTCTCATCGTGTAACTCTCCTAAGAGTCATCATACCAAAAACAAACACACCTCAACGACGACGACAGAGAGCCCCCATGCTAACGCTAGCATACTAACTTAATGGTGCTTGCATACTAAGCCCAATTCACATAATTGGTACAATGTGATGTGCCAAGCTTGTATTAAAACCCATTCGTAGTGTGCCGCGATTAGCATCATTTAACGTACCGATTTAGTAGACCTGTCTTAGCATACCTAGCATTGCTCTATGAAACCATCCAAGGTCATAACTTTGTCGGCAAAATCAGTCGAAACATCTAACTGCATTCCGGACGCTAAAATGGCCAAGGGCTGGCACGCCGCCACTCATTCTGCGCTACTGAACACCAACTAGGAACGGCCGCAGCACAGGGCCAATTCATCCCAAAAGGTTCAGAGTCGCAGTTCAATTACTTGGATAAGCAAAGCTTGAAAAAGGTGACTTATTCAGTTCGATAGGAGTTGAACGTGAAGTCTCTGTAGAGAGAGAGAGAGAGAGAGAGAGAGAGAGAGAGAGAGAGAGGACGACGGACTCGGGGGCTGTGGCGGCGGCCACGAGTGCTCAGCCGATGCTGCGGGACAGTGGAGTGCGGCGGCGGCGACTGTGGCGGTCGCTGCTACGTGGTGCGAAGTGCGGCTGTGGTTGCCATGGAGCCGCCGGTCTACGGTGGCACCGATGGGGCTTCCGAGGCGGCAGTCGATGGTCGGTGGCGGAGGAGCAAAGGGCTTTGGCAGGAGCGTTTGGCGATTCCGATTTCACTCTATGCTTTCTGGGGGGAAATGCGGATATTGAGAAAATGGAGGGGTGGAAAATCGGAAACATAAAGGCAGTTAAATAAAATGCATGAAAATTTGAGGAATTCTAAATTTTAACAGTAGAGAAATTAAAAGATGCATTATCTGTGCAAAAAATAAAATACCAATTATTTATCATGAAAAATTGACGAATGACGTACACAAAAATAATAATTACGAATAAGTAGCCATCCTTTTTTATGTGAATGGCAACTTTTAAGAGGAATTAACGCGTTTTAACACAATTATGTAGCAAAGTTGAAAAACACACTAGTTAGACTTACATATATTTCATTATTTAATTTAACCAACATGTGATGTTTTTCGGTGACACGACTTGATAGAGATGCTAAAACCAAACTATGATACGTAAATATGAATTCTCAATCTTGTTTGCTCAATATGGAGATTTATATACATTATTTGGACCTTTTTAACATACAATAACCCCGATATCATAATATCTTTTTAGAGATGGAGTAATTTGTATGAAATAAATAAATATATAAAACATAATGTTTCTAGTACAACATAATGTTTCCAGTAATCTTCATCTTAGCAAGGATTTAGTTGATGCAATAAAACCATACACGACTTTAGTCTATCGATTAGAATCCTCAGAGTTAGGGGGCTGGAATTGAAAATACTCTAAAGATAATGAACAGACCATAATTGGATTTTGCACGTATTTAAAACCTCGAAATCATGGATCCAATGATATAAATCAAAATGATGAATCATATTTCTTATTTTTTTCATGAAATTTTTAACTACTAGTTGAAATTATCCTTAAAAAATATAATAGTTGAGCTTAAAGAAATGATTATGGGATAATTTTTATTATACTGTAAGAACCAAATAACAAGTAATTGTAGATTATTGTGAGGCTTCACTCCTTCGAGAAATTGTACCTCACAACATGTTATTCTCACGGTAATCCAAAGAAAATTATGCTAGTAAAAACCTTCAACTCCAGAGTTCTATCATAAGAGATTATGCTAGTGGAAAAGGTACACCAAGTGACTCATTCGCGAGCAACCAGGACCACCTGTTTCCCGACATTGCGTCTGGAAAACAGCCCGACCAGGGCCGCTGGACCGTTCTCGAGCCCTTCAACGGTGTCTTCAACATATACAATCCTTCCCTCTTTAGTGGGAGGCAAAACCATCTCTAGGAACTTCGGATAGAGATGACAATAATCAAGCACATTGAAACCTTCCATTCGAACCCGCTTCACAATGAGTTGCATCAGGTTGTGCACGCCTTCGAGCTGCTCGAGGTTGTACTGCGAGATCATTCCACATACCGCGATTCGACCATGAAGCTTCATGTTGAGTAGCACCGCATCCAATGTCTTTCCCCCGACATTTTCGAAGTAGATGTCGATCCCCTCAAGGAAGTACCTGAAAGATTTTGAGATGGAAAACCATCAGCTGGAGTCGGCTTTTCGCTCATGCGCATACACGTAAGGTGGTTGATTCGCTCAATCGTCATTAGTGTGTTCCGAACTAACCTTTTCAATGCTGCATCCAGATTTGATTCTTCCTTGTAGTTGAAAGCTTCGTCGAATCCGAGCTTGTTCTTCAGCAAGCCGACCTATTTTGCGGAAATGAAAGAGGAAATGAAGAGATTAGTTAACAGAGGGAGTACTTCTGCATTTATTTTAGCGGATTGATGAGGATATACATCCGACACGGCGATCCTTGCAGATGCTAAATGTAATCGGAAAACCGAATTAGCGCCATGTCGGAGGGGGGATGTTCCCTAAACAACTGTCATTTGAGGAAATTCGATATGTTGGACAAATGCAAGAAGATCACCTTTTCTTTGCTGCCGGCACTGCCAACAACATAGCAACCGAACAACTTCGCAAACTGGCCAACAAGCTGACCAACTGCCCCTGATGCGGCCGATATAAAAACAGTTTCTCCTTTCTTAGGAGAGCATAACTCGGTAAACCCAGCATAAGCAGTCAGGCCCGGCATGCCTGCAGAGTTCAGGTTTGTAGAAACTAGAATGAGTGTCAAAATTTTGCCAAAGCTGAAGAGCAGAAGCGGCTACGGCTAACTATCACGACACAGCACTACTTATCCAGAAGAGAAGCTATCGAGAAGTTCCTGAATAACACACTCGTTGCATAATTCAATCAACTAACAGTTCTGCAGAACATGCCATAGAACTGTCGAAAGTGTGCATCAACAGGAAGACTTAGAGCAAAAATATAGTTCAATAACATTGAAAGAGCAGATATCGAAGAGTGTACCCAAAAGACCGGTGTAGTAAGAGAGGGGAACGTCGGTGTGTTCGATCTTAAAGCAAGTCTCTGGCGCGGGAAGTAGACTGTACTCCTCCCATCCGGTGAGGCCCCAAACCAAATCTCCTTTCTTGAAATTCGGATGCCCAGATTCCAGGACTCTTGCCACTCCAAATCCGGTAACGGGCTGCACAGATGTGTTGACACACGGTAACGCATTTGGCGAACATAAACTTCGAAGCAATTCATCAGAATCGCAAGCACAATGCTTACAGACCCGTGTTCAATGTTGTTTCGTTTCAAACAATTGTGTACTTCTTTGTTCTATACCCTGTGCAAGCTACTTTCATCAGTCATCATCCTAACACAGTGAATGGAAGCGATGAAAACAAGCCGTGTTGGCTTGTTAAATGTGATTTTATCAGACCGCCCAATTGCAAAACGTGAAAGCTTCTCTACCTACGAGCATAAACTTGGTTCTTTCAATTCACCAAATCCTCCAACACATTTTTCAGGAACTATTGGGACACATTTAGAACAATGGGTATGCTTTCAAAGACGCCTCGAATGGGGTCGTACCTCAGAGAGTACAAGAACTCAACCCACAAACAAGAATAGAATATAAAGAAAGAAACAATCCTTTGATAAATCACAGTCGTGACAAAAATGCAACGTATAACCAGACCTGAAATACTTTTTACCTGAAATACTATTTAGCCAGCCTGAGAATCAACGATCCAAGAACAGCAGCAAGCAAAAGCATGCAAAATCAAGTTCTCAGAAACCAATGTAAAACGACACAAATTTTCACAAGGAACAAAAAAAAAAAGATGAGTTGAGCCGGGCTCACCGAACCAGGTTGGAAGGAGGCGATATAGCTCTCAGCCGGGTCGGTGAGCTTCTTGATGGGAGAACGGTAATAATTCGAACAATATCGAATCAACGCAGCGGAATAAAATAATCTCCCCTCTTGTGTAAACCTAATAGGAATCGATATAGTAGAGTAAAATAAATACCAAGCACGCGAACACAAGACGATTTTTTACGTGGAAAACCTCCTCGATGTGAGGAGATAAAAAAACCACGGGACCGGAGTCCACCTGAAAAATCTTCACTATCAATAAAATTGTTCTTCTCTAGCAAATACTAGAGGTACATAGCAGCAAACACCTCAAGAACATAATTCTTGGCAATACACATGAACTTCACAAGAGATCAAGGATAAATCTGACCAAAAACTTAGGTTTTGATCAATCCACGAAAAACCTGATGTAGGGAGCTTCAAACGAAAATCAAACCGTTCAGATTCAATAAAATTGCGCCACGAACATGCTGACAAAATTTCAGCTCAATCGGACTACGAATCGACCTCCGACGCTAGCTTGATGTAAATCGAGATATTGCCCAAACCCCCGATTTTCTTATTTCTCTTTTTCTCTTGTTACTATTTCATTTTCTGCTGCTACCTCCTTTTATATAGATAGTGAGAAACCCTATTTCCTCATATAACTTATTATATGGGCTCAAGCCCTTTTTAGGCTTGCAACTCATTCATTGGGCTTCCTCCACATAGGAGTCAACCCAGCTAACAAATCTCCCCCTCACGACAATGTGGAGGGATTCACCATCCCTGCTATCAAACGGCAATGTTCAAGCTTCTCTCTTGGTAGAGTCTTCGTCATCATATCGGAGCCATTATGATCCGTATGAATTTTCTCGAGTTCCAACAACTTTTCATTTAGAACATCCCTTATCCAATGATATCTAACATCAATATGTTTCGATCTAGAATGAAAAGATGAATTCTTACCAAGATGAATTGCGCTTTGATTATCACAAAATAGCACATACCTCTTTTGCTTGAACCCAAGTTCTTCTAAGAACTTCTTCATCCATAGCATCTCTTTACTAGCTTCGATCACTGCAATAAATTCAGCTTCGGTTGTAGAAAGTGCAACACACTTCTGCAATCTTGACTTCCATGACACGACTCCACTAGCAAAAGAAATCAAATAACCGAGAAGTAGATTTACGAGTATCAATATCTCTGCCAAGTCGGAATCTGTGTATCCAACTAACTCAAGTTTCCCGGTCCCGAAACGAGTTTCAAATTTGAAGTTCCCCGAAGATACCTCATAATCCACTTCACCGCATTCCGAGTGCTCTCTACTGGATTTGACAAATAGCGACTAACAACGCCAATCTGCGTGCGCCAAGTCGGGCGTGTACAAACCATCGCATACATTAAACTTCCTACAACTAAAGCATATGGAACATTTTCCATATCTTTCTTCTCTTTATCGGTCGTAGGACTTTGCATCATATTTAACTTAAAGTGGGCAGCAAGAGGAGTACTAACCACTTTAGCCTTGTCCATATAAAATTTCTGAAGGATCTTCTCGATATATTTCTCTTGCGATAAAAATAACTTCTTAGCATCTCTCGTCTCGGGTAATTCTAATGCCAAGAATCTGCTTCGCCGAGCCCAAGTCTTTCATGGCAAAAGACTTGCTCAACTGCTTCTTCAATAACTCAATTCTTAAAGCATTCCTGCCAACAATCAGCATATCATCAACATAAAGCAAGAGAATAATAAAGTCACCATCAGAAAATTTTTGGACAAACACACGGTTATCCGAGGAAGTCTTCTTATAGCCCTGTTCTATCATAAGCGCGCAAATTTCTTATACCCTTTGTCTCGGTGCTTGTTTTAGGCCATAGAGACTTTTCTTCAATTTGCACACATAATCCTCTTTCCCTTTCGCTTTGAAACCCTCGGGTTGTTCCATGTATATCTCTTCCTCCAAGTCACCATGTAGGAAGGCTGTTTTAACATCCATTTGCTCAATTTCTAAATCTAGGCTAGCTGCCAAGCCTAGTACCACACGGATAGAAGACATTTTTACTACCGGAGAAAATATATCATCAAAATCAATACCCTTTTTCTGACCGAATCCCTTAACAACCAATCTAGCTTTGTACCGTGGTTGTAAAGTATGTTCATCTTGCTTCAACCTATATACCCACTTGTTCTTCAAAGCTCGTTTACCTTTAGGTAACTTCACCAATTCAAAAGTATGATTATCATAAAGTGACTGCATCTCATCTCGCATAGCATCGAACCAACGCTTTTGTACTCATCTTCTATTGCTTCTGCATAACACTCGGTTCACACACATCGATCAATAATACATACTCATCTTCAGAATACCTGGTGGAAGGTCGTTGGTCTCTAACGGATCTCGGACCGAACATTCAATGGAACATCTAATTGAGCCTCTTGTTTCGGGAATAGTATTATCTATCTCAACATGTTCGGGAACATGTTCGTTATTTGGAACATTGACTTCATGATGCTCTTCATCAACTTTGTGTAGGAATATTTGTAAGAGGAACTGGATCTAAATCAACAGATTATCATTAACTTTGTGGTGTTGAAATCATCTTCGATTTCTCAATATCCTCTATTGTTTGATCTTTCATAAACACAACGTCTCTTGCTTCTTACAATTTTCTTTTCAAGCGGATCATAAAATTTGTAGCCAAGCATATCCTGTCCATAACCAATAAATATGCACTTTGTCGTGTTTTCACATCAAGTTTAGACCTCTCATCTTTGGGAATATGCACAAATGCTTTGCACCCGAATACACGCAAATAATCATAAGAAACTTCTTTGCCTATCCAAACTCTATTAGGAACATCAAACTCTAAAGGAACGTATGGAGTAAGATTTAATATATGCACAACTGTACTTAAAGCCTCACCCCAAAAGGATCCGAGATAGCTTTGATTGTGAAAGTAAGCATCTTACCCTTTCAACCAATGTTACGTTCATTCTCTCAGCTAAGCCATTTAAGCGGGCGTCTTGGGAGGTGTCTTTTGATGTCGAATACCTTGTTGTCTGCAATATTCATCAAAAGGTCCAATATACTCTCCCCCGTTATCAGTTCTAATGCATTTCAATTTCTTTCCGAGTCCGTCTCTCAACTGAAGCTGAAATTGCTTAAAAGCATCTAACACTTGATTTTTAGTTTTCAAGGTATAAATCCAAATTTTCCTTGAAAAATCATCTATGAAGGTAACAAAATAAAGAGAGCCACCAAGTGATTTTGTTTTCATAGGACCGCAAACATCATAATGTACTAAATCTAGTATACCTGACTTTCTTGAAGGAGGGGAGCTTTTAAATGCAACTCGTTCGTTTTCTGCTAAACAGTGAGCACACTTCTTTAGCGCTGAACTTTTCAATCTGAAAGGAGCTTCTTCTTGGCCAATATTGACAAACCCTTCTCCAATATTGACAAACCTTTCTCAGATGTGGTGAGCCTCTTATGCCATAACTCATTTGCATCTTCGCTATCTACGCATTAATTTTGTCGTAGGCAACTTTGCACATAATGTATAACGAAGAATATTTTTCACCTCTAGCCACAACAAGAGAACCTTTGGTAAGTTTCCAATGACCATTATCGAAGGTGCTGCAATACCCATCATCATCCAACTTGCACAGTAGAAATCAAATTCAAGCGGATATCGGGTATATGCTTAACATTATTCAATACTAACCTTGTGCCATTGCTGGTTTCTAGGCACACATCACCAATGCCTATAGCTTGAGCTAGTCCATTGTTTCCCATCTTCACAGATCCAAAGTCACCTGACCTGTATGATGTAAAGAAATCCCTACGAGACGTAGCATGAATGGATGCACCACTATCAATTACCCAACTAGTCTCATGAGAAACAAAATTTACCACATCACCATCAAAAATAGTGAGAAAGTCTTCCTTAAGTGCAGCGACACGATTGTCATCACTGTCATCATCACTTTTCTTCTCTTTACCTTTCTCCTTTTGTTTGTCCCTTTTTAACTTGCGACAAAACCTCTGAATATGTCCCTTCTGATGACAATAATGGCACTCAACATTAGCAAATTTATTATACTTACCTCTGCTTTTGTCTCGACTTTTATTTCTATTTCTCGGACCTCGAGACTCACTTCTCCCCCTTTTCTCAACAACCAAGGCATCGAGAATGTGAAGAGGATGATCCTGTGTCTTCCTTCTTATCTCTTCATTCAAAATACTACTCTTGGCTAAATCCATGGTAATTGTACCATGCGGGGCAGAATTAGACAAAGATGTTCGAAACGTCTCCCATGAGTCCGGCAAAGTACCAAGCAACCATAGTGCTTGTATCTCATCATCAAACTTGATTCCCATCGCAGCCAACTGATTTATAATTCCTTGAAAAGAATTTAAATGATCGATCAAACAAGTACCATCATGATATCTCAAAGCCATCATATGTTTTATCAAAAATAACTTATTATTCTCGAGTCTTTCGAGCATATAACTGTTCGAGCTTATCCCATAAACTGCGTGCATGTGTTTCCTCAATAATATGGTTCAAAACATTATCATCTACCCACCGCCGATATAACCACACACTTGACGATGAAATATAGACCATTCAACATCGGTTTTATTCTCTGGTTTCTCCTCGGCAAATACGAGCAAATAAAAATATTTCACATATAAAAGATCTTCCATCTTCCCTTTCCAAATATGATAATTCGAACCATTCGGTGTAACCATTCTACTCATATTCGTTTCCATTGTTCAACATAAGGCAGAAAAATCAAGCAATAACCTGTTGCTCTGATACCACTTTGATGGGAGAACGGTAATAATTCGAACAATATCGAATCAACGCAGCGGAATAAAATAATCTCCCCTCTTGTGTAAACCTAATAGGAATCGATATAGTAGAGTAAAATAAATACCAAGCACGCGAACACAAGACGATTTTTTACGTGGAAAACCTCCTCGATGTGAGGAGATAAAAAAACCACGGACCGGAGTCCACCTGAAAAATCTTCACTATCAATAAAATTGTTCTTCTCTAGCAAATACTAGAGGTACATAGCAGCAAACACCTCAAGAACATAATTCTTGGCAATACACATGAACTTCACAAGAGATCAAGGATAAATCGACCAAAAACTCGGTTTTGATCAATCCACGAAAAACCTGATGTAGGGAGCTTCAAACGAAAATCAAACCATTCAGATTCGATAAAATTGCGCCACGAACATGCTGACAAAATTTCAGCTCAATCGGACTACGAATTGACCTCCGACGCTAGCTTGATGTAAATCGAGATATTGCCCCAAACCCCCCGGATTTTCTTTTTTCTCTTTTTCTCTTGTTACTATTTCCTTTTCTGCTTACCTCCTTTTATATAGATAGTGAGAAACCCTATTTCATCATATAACTTATTATATGGGCTCAAGCCCTTTTTAGGCTTGCAACTCATTCATTGGGCTTCCTCCACATAGGAGTGAACCCAGCTAACACTTCTGCATACGGATTCTCATGTAAGGATCACAGGAGAGGTAGAGATTCTTCACCAGCACTCCCTTGGAGCCTTCGGCGACCGCCCTCGTCAGTTCAATGGTCGACTCCCTCACCTCCATGTCTGACTCTTTGGGGAAGGCTCCCTTCGCAAGAAAGTCCTGAACATCACCTGCTTGTTCCTCATCCTTTCTTCTCTTTGCTTCTCTCTCCTCTCGACAGAATACGCGAAAGATCCAAGAAAGCTAAAAACTCAGGAGAGGTGCGGCGTTTTGGAGCGTCTCTATATGCAAAGATGGAGTGATGTTTCTCAGCTGTCATGGGGTGGAGATGCTAAGACCTACTAGAACAGACAAGTTTCGCAACAAGATTCGCACACGGCAATGATGCTAGGTAAGGCAAGAACCTGACAAACTCACGCATCAAGCAAACAAACCAAGCAAGTGCAGCCACTCATGCATCAGATCAACACAATACAGCAGGCCTCATGCTCCGTTTGACTGTCTCAACCTGCCAAGGAACTTCAAAAGCCCCAGAAAAAGACGACGACAATGACGTCAGACGTCCACTGTCAACCTGCGAACAGATAGCGTTCATTAGGGGTGAGCATGGTTCCGGGTAGAACCGGGAACCGGAACCGAACCGGTTCGGTTCGGTTCCTGGTTCCTTTTTCTTGGGAACCGGCGGTTCTCGGTTCCGGTTCCGGTTCCTAGAACAAGAACCGGAACCGGTCAAATTCAAAAAAAAACCCTAAACATCCCCTCCTCCCCTCCCCCCACGTGATTTCCCTCTCGATTTTCCCCCTTCCCTTTCTTTTTTTCTCTCTCTCTTTCTTTTCTGTTCTTTTTCCTTCTCACACGTCACTTCCTGCCCACCTACCCCTACTTTTTTTCTTTTCTTCTCTCTCTCCTCTTTCCCCCTCTCTCGGCCGAAACCCCCATTCTTCTTCTTCTCCTTCTTCTTCCTTCCTCTTGCTGGCTGCTGCTTCACCCACGAGTCTGTTCTCTCTTCTCCATCTGCTCGACGCCACCAAATAGCATCCCCGTCGCGCCGCGCCTGCAGCCCGCGACGCCGCTGCTCTGCCTTCGCCTTGACTCGAAGTCGCGCCCGAAGCCGTGCCCCAAAGCCCGCGATGCCGCAGCTCTGCCTTGTCTTTTCTTTTAATCTTCGAAATAGAAACATTGCTTAGAGTCTTATGTTTTTCGTGGTGCTTGTCTGACACTCGTTGTTGTTTTGTAGTTAGTTGGGCTTGATGTTTTGGAAATCTGAGTAGAACATGTGAAAACAAAATGTCTTTCAGTGACGCGCTTACTTGGTTGCACTTTACTGGATAAGTGCAGAGAAGAAGCCCCCATTTTGCTGTCTCTTTTGTTTCTTTAACCTGATGGCCAATATATATGATGTTTTCTTATAATTCTGAAAGTCTTTAGTCCTTATGCGGTTGAGGTGTGCTCTTTTAGTAAGCTCAATACAGGAGTAATTCCATCAGGGTTTATGGACCCTGGTTTGGGAGTCATGATTATTTATTTGCTGTAATGAATTGTGCTTTAAATGTTTGATTTTGGTTGATATAGTCCCCTTTATGCAATGTTCTA
Source organism: Eucalyptus cladocalyx (assembly GCA_017140615.1). Lineage (NCBI taxonomy): Eukaryota > Viridiplantae > Streptophyta > Magnoliopsida > Myrtales > Myrtaceae > Eucalyptus > Eucalyptus cladocalyx. Next base: position 3,575,057 of record CM029516.1, on the reverse strand, counting down.
TCCCTAATAGGTTCATTTCTCATAAGCTG